>JASTWF010001063.1:0-126849 GCA_030390025.1 Squalus acanthias | reverse complement strand
GATCTATGTACATGCACGCCATGGTCCCTCTGATCTCTGTCCTTCCTAGGGTCTACCATTCAGTGCATCCTTGCTTGTTAGTCCTCCCAAATCGCATCACACCTCACAATTTTCTGTGTTAAATCTTTTTGCCACTGTTCTGCCCATCTGACCAACCCGTCTATTTCGTCCTGTAGCCTGCGGCTTCCCTCCTCGCCATTTACCACCCCACCATTTTCGTGTCATCTGCAAACTTACTGATCATACCTCTACATTCTATCTAAATCTTAATGTACACTACAAACAGCAAAGGACCCAGCACCGATACCGCGGTTACACACTGGACAAGGCTTTCCAGTCACAAAAACAACCTTCGACCATCACCCTCTGACTCCTGCCACTAAGCCCAATTTTGGTCCAATGTGCCAGTTGCCTGGATTCCATGGACTTTTATATTCTTGACCAGTCTCCCATGCGGGACTTTGTCAAATGCCTCACTGAAGTCCATGTAGACCGGATCAACTGCACTACCCCTCATCCACACACCTAGTCACCCCTCAATAAATTCAATCAAATTGGTCAAGACTGATTCCCCTGAAAAAGCCATGCTGATTATGCTTGATTTAATCCTTGCCTCTCAAAGTGGAGACTAATTCTGTCCCTCAGAATGTTTTCCAATAATTTCCCTACCACTGATGTTACGCTCATGGCCTGTAATACCCTGGTTTATCCCTACTACCTTTCTTGAATAATGGTACTATGTTAGCTTTTCTCCAGTCGTCTAGCAACCCCCCTGTGGTCAGAGAGGTTCTGAAAATTTGTGTCAGAGCCCCTGCAATCTCCTCCATGCCTCACACAGCAGCCTGTGATACATCTCGTCTGGGACTGGGGATTTATCCACTTTTAAACCGCTAAAACCGCTAGTACCTCCTCCCTCTCAATACTAATTTGTTCAAGTATAACACAATCCCCCTGCCTGATTTCTATGCCTACATCGTCCTTCTCCATAGTGAACACAGATGCAAAATATTCATTTAAAACCCCACTTACATCTTCTGGCTCTACACACAGATTGCCACTTTGGTCCCTAATGGGCGCTACTCTTTCCCTGGTTATCCTCTTGCCCTTAATATACTTATAAAACACCTTGGGATTTTCGTTTATTTTGCCCTCCAGTGTTATTTCATGCCCCTCTTCGCTCTCCTAATTTCTTTTTTAAGTACCATCCCTGGCACTTTCTATCCTTCTCTTGGGCTTCCACTGTTTTTAGTCCTTTGTATCTGCCAAAAGCCTCCCTTTTTTTCCTAATCCATTCTCGTATATCCCTTGACAAATCCGGGTTCCCTGGGCTTGTTGGTCCCAACCTTGACCTTTACGGGAACATGTTGCCGTTGTACTCTCTCTATTTCCTTCTGAAAGACTCACTTTACCCGCCTTGTCTCAGCATCCCATCAACCTATTTTTATCATTTGATATATCCATTTAAACTTGAAATGGGCATAGTTTCTCCTCTGTGAATTCCACAGCCTCACAACTCTCCATGTAAAGAGGGTTATCCTACTCTCAGTTCTAAATGTCTTCCATTTTTTCCTTTTATCTATGGCAGTTAGTCTTGATCCTCAACTAATGGAAGTTGTCTCCTTCTATCTATGCTGTCAAGTTCCCTTCTAACTTAACTCACCTTGGCATGACTCGCCAAAAGATATAAGTCTTGAATCAATAAACAATTTTGTGAAATTCTAGAAATTTTACTTAAGATGGTTAATTGATAGCTTTCTGTTGAAGTTGGTTGTGTCCTTGCTTAAACAGAATAATGAGAAGAATGTAGTTGATATCTTGAAATCAAACACCTACAGAATCCGCCCCTCCCCCCGCGACCCGGATTGACAGAAAGGGCAGGAATGTTTTGTGCCGGATGAATTGCGCTGCATGATCTTGGATTATCGCTGTGTGTGCAGAAGTGACGTGTAGTGCAAGAAGCAACTAGCCTGCGATATTCATGATGAAAATTCCATGGCGAACAGGTCCAAGGACACGGTCAATCATGCTGAAAACAACCCTACTTGAAAAGGTTAATTAGGCTCTGGAGAGTTTAATGTGTAAAACCCATCGGTAGATATCTGCACAAAAGAATAGACCGCGATAGATATACGTTGCTGATGAGATATAGTTTAATGCTGACCTTAAATACTCTAATGCTACGAGAGAGGGCACTGTACGGGAAGGGAGAATCAGACGGTCCTGAAGTCTGCTAATATTATACTGTATTGGTTTATCTTAATATTGTTGTAATGTTAACCTTTAGCCTTTACCTGTTAAGCAGTCAATTTAAAGTAGCACTGAGCTGATCAGTGAGGGCTCACCCTGCAGCAATGATCAGATTCAGGATGCAGTAAGAAGAAATGTAATTAAAGACATGTCATTGTAAACTGATTCATACATTTCAGAGAACATTAATCATTTGATAACACAGTTTGAAATCTGTTAATTATGTAAAGATAAACATCTGGACTGCCATCATCATTTTTTTATTCGTTCATGGGATGTGGGCGGCGCAGGCAAGGCCAGCATATATTGCCCGTCCCTAATTGCCCTTGAGAAGGTGCTGGTGATCCGCCCTCTTGAACCGCTGCAGTCACTGTGGTGAAGGTACTCCTACAGTGTTGTTAGGGAGAGAGTTCCAGGATTTTGGCCCAGCGATGATGAAGTAACGGCGATATACGTCCAAGTCAGGATGGTGTGTGATTTGGAGGGGAACTTGGAGGTGGTGGTGTTCCCCTGCGCCTGTTGCCCTTGTCCTTCTAGGTGGAAAAGTTCGCGGATTTGGGAGGTGCTGCCGAAGGAGCCTTGGCGAGTTAATTGGTACAAATGGTGCAGAAATAAAGACAGAGTTATAATTAATGTATTCATTTGGTCGAATTGCAATTAAAGGAACAAGAGTGAAATTATTGGTAATATAACGAACTAAGGTATATTGCGTGTCAGCCCAAAGGAAAACGTGCTCTTTAAGTAAAGGAAACTATCATTTATGATAAAAAGATGAGTCCATTAAATTTTCCTTATATGGAGTTGTATTTTCACTTCTATATGAATAGATAATGCAAAATTGTGAGGATTGATATGAAGAGGCAGAGGAAATGTGTCAGTTTGGAATGAGCATTCGCAATGGTCCAAGATACTGAGTTCAGAACTACAACACGTTTGAATCCCCAACCAACAATCAGCAGCTGTGGTTGTAGTTAGTAGCTTTAATTGTATGTATAAGTACTATTGCATATACTGTCTGCTTAAAATACCTATGCTACCTCACTTCATTGTTCAAGAACCTGATTGAAAACCTTTCGCTAACAATAGCTTCAGTACTTTGTGAATGAGCTTAATTTATTAATTATGATTAAGTGCCCCCTTTACCCGTCACTCTTCAAAGTTCCACTTGATTCTGAGTTTCTGTAAAAGACAAACTCCACTTGGTTTCAAGTCTCCGTGGAGCCCAGTCTTTGCCAATCCGGCTGCCGTCCAGCTTCTGGGGCAGTGATTATGAGTTGCGAGTAATTCTGTGTAACAGGCACATTCTCATTTAACTGGAGTCAGCCGACCAACAGTACTTAAGGCACCAGTCAGGTTTCATGCAGAGGTTATCACTCCATCAGACTCAGATGCGATGCATCTGCACCCAGCTACAATCGTGAGAAGTCGATATGTAATCAACCACATCATCCAAAATCAAAAAGTAAAATAGAAAGCAAAGTTAACCATTACATTACCGTGTCAAATTCCATCCCATATGGTTCTGATTCTCGCCCACGTTTCGAATTACACAGCCACTACTTAAAAATCTCTCGTCACTAACCTTTTCCAATTCTGACGAAGGTTTCGATCCGAAACGTTGACTTTGTTTCTCTCTCCTCGATGCGGCCTGACCTGCTGAGTGTTTCCAGCATTTTCTGTTGTTATTTCAGATTTCCAGCATCCACTCTATTTTGCTATTCTTATCGAACAGTTGTTGTATTCTCCTGACATTCCTGTGCCCTCTATTTGTTATTAAACGGTTAATATATTTACATGGCCCTACTTCTAAATAAATGGTTTATGTTCTCCCTGGTCCCCATTTATAATTAAACAGTTACAGCATTCCCCATAATACTCCTGTCCTCTATTTCGAATTAAAAAGTTAACATGTTCCCCTTACTTCCCCTGTCCTCTATTTCTATTTAAACAGTTACTGCGTTCCCCTAAATTACCATGTCCACTATCTCTAATTACATAGTTACTGTGTTCCCCTAAATTACCCTGTCCACCATTTCTAATTAAACAGTTTCTGTGTTCACCTAAATTACACTGTCCACTATTTCTAATTAAACAGTTACTGTGTTCCCCTGAATTACCAAGTCCTTTATCTCTAATTACAGTTACTGTGTTCACCTCAATTACCCTGTCCTCTATCTTTAATTACAGTTAATGTGTTCACCTAAATGACCCTGTCCTCTATCTCTAATTACACAGTTACTGTGTTCCCCTGAATTATCCTGTCCTCTATCTCTAATTACACAGTTACTGTGTTCACCTAAACTACCCTGTCCTCTATCTCTAATTACACAGTTACTGTTATTCCCTGAATTACCAAGTCCTTTATCTCTAATTACTGTTACTGTGTTCCCCTCAATTACCCTGTCCTCTATCTTTAATTACAGTTACTGTGTTCTCCTAAATTACACTGTCCTCTATCACTAATTACACAGTAACTGTGTTCCCCTAAATTACCCTGTCCTCTTTCTCTAATTACACAGTTACTGTGTTTTCCTAAATTACCCTGTCCTCTATCTCTAATTACACAGTTACTGTGTTCCCCTAAATTACCCTGTCCTCTATCTCTAATTACACAGTTCCTGTGTTCCCCTAATTTACCCTGTCCATTATCTCTAATTAACCTGTTACCGTGTTCCCCTAAATTACCCTGTCCTCTATCTCTAATTTCACAGTTACTGTGTTACCCTAAATTACCCTGCCCTCTATCTCTAATTACACAGTTACTGTGTTCCCCTAAATTACCCTGCCCTCTATCTCTAATTACACAGTTACTGTGTTCCCCTAAATTACCCTGTCCTCTATCTCTAATTACACAGTTACTGTGTTCACCTAAATGATTCCTGGCCTCTATCTCTAATTACACAGTCACTGTGTTCGTATAGTCCCCGTTATTCTCCTGATAAGTAAGCAATTGTTGTATTCCCCTAAAGTCTCCTTTATTCTATTTATAAATAAAGAGTTGCTGCCTTCCCCTAAATTTACCTGCCCTGTAATTTAATTAAACACTTACTGTATTCCCGTGAATTCCCTTATTACCCGTCATGGACGGTCCAAGCTCATGTTGTCCCGAAAACCATTTCCTGCTTCCTGAACCCCATTGCCTCTAAACTGCTGACCATCCAGTTCCTCTTCCGAGCCCCATGCTATCTGATAGTGTGAAGGGTTCCATCTGCTCTGGTACTGTCCCCCTCCCTTTCAGAACTGCCGCCATCACTCCCTGCTGACAAATCCACCCTTGACCCCTCTGAATTTTGCGCTCTACCGCCCCATCTCCAACATCATATTTCTGTCAAAAGTATTTCACCTTATTTTCGCCTCCCAAATTCGTGCCCATCTTTCCCGTAATTCCCTGTTTGAATCTCTCCAATCATTTTTCTGCCTTTGCACAGCACTTGAAACGGCCCTTATTGAAGTCACAAATCATATCCTCTGTGTCTGTGACCATTGTGCACTGTCCCCTTTCATTCTTCCCGTCTTTGACACGATGACAACACCATCCTTCTCCACGCCTCTCCTACATTTTCCAGCTCTGTGGAACAGCCCTCGCCTGGTTCCACTCTTATCTATGCAGTCTGAGCCAGAGAATATCCTGCAATGGCTTATCTTCGCGCTCTCGCACCGTTACCTCTAACCCCAAAGGTTATATTCTTTTATCCTTTTATTTCGCATCTACATGCTGCTCATTGGCAACATCAGCCGGAAACACAACATCAGATTCCACGTGTATGCTGAAGACACACAACTCTACCTCACCACCAACTCTCTTAACTCCTCCACTGTCTCTGTGTTGTCAAATAGCTTGTCTGCCCTCCATTCATGGTTGAGCCAAAATGTCCTTCTGTGCATCCTCCACTTTCTTCGCCAGCCGTGCCTTTAGTTTCATAGGCTCTGAAAACCGAAATTCCCTCCCTGAAACTCGGCATTTCTCCTCTCCTTTAAGACTCTCCTTATGACCGACCTCTGATCACAATTTGGTCACCTGCCCGTGTGTCTCCTTCTTTGGCTCCGTGTCCTTTTGTGTCTGATTACGCTCATTGGAAGCGCCTTGGGGCGTTTTATTAATTTAATTGCACTACATAAATGAACGTTGTTGTAATAAAAAGTCCATGCTGGCCAGTCCTCTCAGCCAGATGCATCTAGGTAGTTTGGTCCATTTTGGGTTGCGGGGTTGGCGGGGGGGGGGGAGTGGGGGAGGACGTTGGGCTGCAGCGATCAATCTATTATAATGAGCAGCGCATCATAGTCAAGTTTCTGATCAATGGTAAACCCTAGGATATTGATGGAGGGATATTCAGTGATGGTAATGCCGTTGAATGTCAAGGGCCGGTGGTTAAACTTTATCTTGTTGGAGATAGTCATTGCCTGTCACTTGTGTGGCGCGAAAGTTACTTGCCACATATCAGGCCAAGCCTGAATGCCGTCTAGGTCTTGCTGCATGTGGGCAGGGACTGCTTCATTATCTGAGGAGATGCGAATGGAACTGAACACTGTGTAATCATCAAGGAACATCCCCAATACTTACCTTATGATGGAGGGATGGTCATTGATGAAGTAGCTAAAGATTGTTGGGCCTAGGAAACTGTTCTGAAGATCTCCTGCAGCGTTGTCCTGGGGCTTTGAAGATTGACCTCCAATCACCACAACCATCTTCCTTTGTGCTAGATATGACTCCAGCCAGTGGAGAGTTTTCCCCCTGATTCCCATTGACTTCAGTTTTACTTGGGCTCCTGGATGCCAAACTCGGTCAAATGCTGCCTTGATGTCAAGTGCAGTCACTCTAACATCACCGCTGATTTCAGCTCTTTTGTCCATGTTTGGACCAAGGATTTAATGAGGTATGGAGCCCAGTGGACCTGGCGTAACCCGAACTGAGCATTGGTGAGCAGGTTAGTGTTGAGTGAGTGCTTGATAGCAATGTCGATGACACCTTCCATCACTTTGCTGATGATTGCGCGAAGACTGATGGGGCAGTAATTGGCCGGGTTGGATTTGTCCTGCTTCTTGTGGACAGGGCATACCTGGGCAGATTTCCACAATGTCGGATAGATCCCAGTGTTGCAGCTGGACTGGAACAGCTTGGCTAGAGGCGAGGCTAGTTCTGAAGCACAAGTCTTCTGCACGACAGCCGGGATGTTGTTGGGGCCCATAGCCCTTGCTGTATCCAGTGCGCTCAGACGTTTCTTGATATCACATGATGGAATCAAATTGGCTGAAGACTGGATTCAGGAGGAAGACAAAATGGATCATCTACTCGGCACCTCTGGCTGAAGATGGTTGCAAATGCTTCAGCCTTGTCTTTTGCCCTGACGTTCTGGGCTCCGCCACCATTGAGGATAGGGATATTCATGGAGCCTCCTCCTCCCGTTAGTTGTTTATTTTTCTCCCAACATTCACGACTGGATGTGGCAGGACTGCAGAGCTTTGATCTGATCCGTTGATTGTGGAATCGCTTAGCCCTTTCTATAGCATGCTGCTTCCGCAGTTTAGCATACTTGTAGTCCTGTGTCGTAGCTTCTCCAGTTTGGCAACTCATTTTAGGTATGCTTGTTGTTTCTTATGGCATGCTCTTCCGCATTCCTTTTTGAAACAGGGTTGCTCCTCTGGCTTGCTGGTAATGTTAGCGTGAGGGATATGCCGTGCCATGAGGATACAGATTGTGAGGGAATACAATTCTGTTGCTGCTGATGGCCCACAGCGCCTCATGGATGCCCAGTTTTGAGTTGCTAGATCTGTTCTGAATCTATCCCATTTAGCACTGTGGTAGTGCCACACAACACGTTGGAGGGTGTCCTCTGCGTGAAGACGGGACTTCGTCTCTACAATGACGGTGCAGTGGTCACTGCTGCCACGGACAGATGCATCTGCGACAGGTAGATTGGTCAGGGCGAGGTCATGTAGGATTTTCCTCGTTTTCCTTGGTTCTCTCAATATCTGCTGCAGGCCCAGTCTGGAAGTTATATTCTTCAGGACTCGGCCTGCTTTTTCAGTAGAGGTGCTCCCGAGCCAGTCTTAGTGATGAACATTGAAGACCCCCACCCAGTGTTACTCTCAGTGCTTCTTCCAAGTGGTGTTCAACATGTGGGGGTACTGATTCATTTGCTGAGGAAGGGCGGTCGGCTGTAATCAGTAGGAGGTGTCCTTGCCCATGCTTCACCTGAAGCCATGAGACTTCATTGGGTCCGGAGTCAATGTTGAGGACTCCCAGATCCACTCCCTCATGACTGGATAACACTGAGCCGCCACCTCTGGTGGGTCAGGCCATACCCGTGGTGGTGATGGACTTGTCTGGGACAATTGGCTGAATGTTATGATTCTGTGAGTATGACTATGTTAGGCTCTTGCTTGACTAGTCTGAGGAAAAGCTCTCCCAATTTTGGCACATTCCCCAGATGTTCGTGAGGAGGACTTGGCAGGTTTGACTGGGAGCATCGTCGTGCCCGTAGCCAGTGCGGTGCCGAGGTCGATGCCAGGTGGTCCGTCCCGTTTTATTCTTATTCATAGCGGTTTGTTGCATCTGAGTGGCTTTCTGGTCCATTTCAGAGGGCAGTTAAGAGTCGAGCACATTGCTGTGGGTCTGAAGTCACCTATCGGCCAAACCAGGTAAGGTCATCAGATGTCCTTCCCTAAAGGACATTAGTGAACCAGATGCGTTTTTACGACAATACGATAGATTCATGTTCACCATTACTGATACTAGCTTTTTAATCCAGACTTGTATTTAATTAACTGAATTTAAATTCCTCAGCTACCGTGGTGGGATGTGAACTCACGTCTCCAGATCATTAGCCCAGGCCTCTGGATTACTAGCCCAATAACATAAACACTATACCACCGTGCACTCATGGGAGCCCAGAGTTAGAAATCGCGTCATGTTATTGTCTTACTTTCCAAAGTTCTACTACTGGTCAGATTTAGCTTAGTACCTGTTCAGAGACACACTGATAGAGGTACATCTCATAGAGCTGTGCCTGCAACAAAGAAAGGACTATTCCCGTGTTAATAAAGGAAATTCAAGAATGAATTGCATCAAACACTGGAATGTCTGGTGAAAATAATTGTCGTGTGACAGATATGCAAATACAAAAGATAAATACAGGGCCTATAAAAGGCAAATGTAATGCAAATGCGGATATAGTGAAGAAGATAGGTAGAGTTTTAGAATCAGAGAGGGGACAGGAAGACAGGGAATGTTCACCTTTTTCTCAACCACAACACATTGGACATAGTTTTCGGTTTGCTTCTAGTTTCGTTTTCTCCTTCCTCTATAGGATAGTTCTTGTGCTGAAAAATGGAGGCAGAAATTCAGCACAGCCCAGGATACCATGTGTGGATGAGCAGTTCCCTCGTCTCCTCAGTCACAATCTAGCATTATTTTACATCTGGCAACCTGCACCTGCAGAAATCTTCCTCCCTGGATAAATGCCTACCCCTCTATTGATAATAGTCTCCTTCAAACTCTCTCTCTCTCTCTCTCTCTCTCGCTGTATATCTCTCTCTCTCTCGTTGTCTCTCTCTCGCTGTATCTATCTCTCTCTCGCTCGCTGTATCTCGCTGTCTCTCTCTTCTCTCTATCTCTGGTTCACTCTCTCTCATTCTGTCTCTCTTTCTATCCCTGTCGCTCTCTTGGTCTCCACGCTCTATGTTTCTGTCTCTATCTTTCTCCTCTCTCCATCTCTGCTTCGTTATATCTCTGTCCCCGTGTTTCGCCTATATTTCTCTTTAAGCCCCCTCTCTCTGTTTCTGTCTCTCCTTGTCTCTCTGTTTGTTCCCTAATGTCTCGTTCTCTGTTTGTGGAAGTCTTTGTCTCTTTCTGACATTACCTAGCTTCCTTCATCTATTGCTGCTTCTCGCTATATATCTGACTCTTTCCGTTCCCCTAACCCTATCCCTTTACCTCTCTCTCCCTTTATTTGTGTTCCTCTGCATCTTCCGCTTTCAGAGTAACATTTACCTGGATTAGCACTTTGAAAGCATCATCGAAACGAACATGATTCCGAAAGCATAATCAGCGCCAGAAGGTAACTGTCTCCGGTGAACCAGTTCCAGGTTGTAGATACACGCCACTAGCCAGAAGAGAAAAGGGACAAAGTGTCACATTGAGCAGGTCTGTAATAAAGGTGGAGTAAAACTCTCACATTGCAATCTTTGTAAGTCAAGTTTATGGTAACATGTTATCACGGTCCATTGCAGGTCAGATTGAGCTCCTCTTGATAAAATAAAGCGTTGGCCCCTGTTACATGACAAGCACTTTCAGTTCTTGAGCAATCTAGGGGAAAGTCAAAGGCCTAAGCATTTGAGATCAACATAGCTGAAAATGAGCAAGTGAAGTGGACATCAAAGCAAACGGATTTCCAAACTTAAATTGCAAGATTGAAAATGACCGGAGAAGTGGAACAACCTCATTATTTCTCTGAAATATATTAAGTTCTTCTCGACCACCACCTCATTCTGTGCCCACAGAAAATGCTAGCATCTTATGTGCCAAAGCAAGACTAAGATCTGAAAAAACTCCAGCTACACCTACCATCAACTACCATCAAGTTATGGACAGTAGGAGTTTGACACACAGTAAACCTCCCTCTACACTGTCCCATCAAACACACATAGGGCTGGTACAGCACGGGTTAGATACAAAGTAAACCTCCCTCTACACTGCCCCATCAAACAAACAGGGCTGGTACAGCACGGGTTAGATACAAAGTAAAGCCCCCTCTACAATGTCACATTTAACATTTCCAGGGCAGGTACTGCACTGGTCAGATACAGAGAAGAAATCCCTCTACAATGGCCCATCAAACATGCATATCAACTACCATCAGGTTAGATACAGTTAGGGTTCGATAAAGCATCCGTCAGATACAGAGTAAAGCTCGATCTATACAGTCCCATAAAACATGCTCAGGGTTATGTAAGGATTAAAGCTCTCGCTACACTGTCCCATCAAAGACTTCCACGGCAGGTACACCAAAGGATAGACACATTTTGAAGCTTTTGCTACAGTGTCCAACGAAAATCTCCCAGGGAAGGTATAGCACGGGTTAGATTCTGAGTAAAGCTCTTTATACACTGTTCCATAAAACACTCCTAGGTTTGGGAGAATACGGGTTTGATACACAGTTAAGTTCCCTCTGTATTTTCTCCTCAAAGACTCACGGGGCAGGTACAGATCGGGAAATGGAATAGTGATCCATCTACGCAGTCCAATCAAACAAATAGACGCCTAACACTGGCAGATATTCATTGGTGAGACTCAGGATATTAAAAGAGAGTCATACCGCCCAGATCAGCGAAATGTGGGCCAAGTCCTCTCCCATTATATCGGCGAGGCTTTCTCTTGATGTGTTGGAAATTATGCAACTTGTCAGCAGTGAGAGTGGTGCCAGGTATGTCAAGGAGCTGAAGAACATATGCTTGATCCAGGCTTTCCTGTTCTGAGATGCCTGTTCACTGAAATGGAATCAGAATCGGTATCTACAGTAACTGGTGGAAAACAGCTTCCACAAGTCTACCAAATCAGTGTAATAATGGAAACTCAGCAACGCAGGACACCAGGAATCAAAAACAGTGATCCGAAGCTGGATCATTTCTTAATATATGAGATCAGCTATCATTACTATACATTCATCTCAATTAGACTCCATGGGGGTAATTTTAACGTTGGACTCATGTGCAAAAAGGACGTTATTGAATTGAGCGCCATTTCTATGCCACGCCCAATTTTCCCTTCGATTCAATTCATGGTGTATATTGGGCGGATAATTCTATATCGTCCATTTTACACCTCACACAATGTTATAATTACCCACCACCGCATACTTTATTCCTGATCGGTCCTACCCTGTCTAACTAATTGTTTAATGTTGTATATTTATAAAAGCCCTTGCTATTTGCTGTTATACTACCTGTTGTCAGCTTAATACCCCATTTTAAACCTTCCACTCTCCCGTTTGAAAACGCCATTAAACTTTTTACTATCCACGTGATTATATTTAACATTATAAGCCCTAAATCAGACGCCTTCATTTAAAGTTGCACATTGTGGGTAATTTTTACTCTGGGCGCTAGTGTTCAATGGGTGATGTCCATTTCGCCGCCCATTATAGGCCCTTTCGATTTTCTTTGCCCTGGGAGTAATTCTGGTTGTGTGCCATGGTGTAAAACGGGTGATAGTGAATCGGCAGCCGGTTTTACATCTCTCCCGAATGACTTTAATTGAAAGGAAAATTTCTTGAGGTTTATCACGAGCAGTCTAATCGACATCATCCGTGTTACATTATTGCCCAAAGTTAAAATGGTCAACATTCTGAGGCGCCCCTTTCTCTCAATATGGGTGGTCACTATTTCCAGGTTTCTCTCCTACTCTCAGTGCAGTTATTTACCCGACATAAATCTCCAGAACTAAAGCAAAGGATGTTTATTTCCTTGTTGAATTGAAACATGCTGTTCTGACATGCAGTCGCGGTTCCATTCAAAAATGTGTTCTCCACTTTGACCAGGCATATTCAGTTTATTCCTTTTTATCTTGGGATAGATAAAATCTCCCAATATGATTAAGCTTTTGTTTTTACATTATCCTTTGAACTGGCTGCAATTCTCCCCTTCTATCACATACGCTTAACGTTCTGTTATGTAGATCGAGAATTGTACTTTGGCCCTTCCTAATCCCTAACCCTGTCCATGTGAATCCTGTCTCATTGCAACATCTGTGATGTAATTGTTTCCTAGCGCTGTAATATAATGATTCACTAACACTGCCACTTCAGCACCTTTTGCTGTTCCTTTCTCTCATGAATGCAGCAACAAGTTGCATTTATATAGCGCCTTTAAGGTAGTACAACGTCCCAAGGCGCTTCACAGGAGCTTAATCAGATAGAATTGACACCGAGCCGAAGAAAGATACATTTGGATGGGTGATCAAAAGCTTGATGAAAGAGGTGGGTTTGAAGGATTGTATCATATGAAGAGAGACTTGGAGAAGTACAGAGGTTTAGGAAGGGATTTCCAGAGTTTAGGGCCTAGGCAGCTGAAGGCACCGCTACCAATGGTGGGGCGACGAAAGAGGGGGATCCACAAGAGGGTAGAGTTGGTGGAACGCAGAATCCTCAGAGGGTTGTAGAGCTTTAGAAGGTTACAGATAAGGATTAGAGATGCCATGGAGAGATTTTAACAGGAGGATGAGAATTTTAAAATGGAAGTGTTGCTGAACAAGAGGACAATGAAGGTCAGCGCTGACAGGGGAGATGGGTGCACGGGACTTGGTGCAAGTTAAGATAGGGGCAGCAGGATTTACTATGAGCTCAAGATTATGGAGGGTGAAAGAAGGGCGAGCGGGCAGGAGAGCACTGGAATAGGCGAGTCCACTCTGGAGGTAGCAATAGCATGGATGAGGGTTTCAGCAGCAGATGGGCAGAGTCAAGGACGGCACCTGGAATATTAAGTCCCAAGGCCAGTCCAAATCTAGGATATGTTCCCGCTACAGCAACATTCTATTCGCCATAATTATTATAGCTTCCAACTCCAACTCTGTTTAGAACGCTTTGTGCATCCACACACATATCGCTCAATCCTGCCTCCAGGTTCTGTGCGCTGCTCGCTTCAATTCTCTTCCATGGTAAATGATTCCAGGTTCTCAGTTCACTTCGGATAAAATGGGTCATTCGATTTCTGTTCTTGCTCCTAATTCCCCGATTCTACCTCGCCTGCCTTGGTATATGAACAGTTCACAATAATCTTTGTCAACTACCCCATTAACTTGAAATCTTCGATACGGTCGCCTTGACATATATCTGCTGAGGAAAATAAGTCCAATTTTCCCATGTAAATATTCATGATATAACAACAACAGCTTATATTTATATCGCGCTTTTAATGTAGTAAAACGTTCCAAGGCGCTTCACAGGAGCGATTATCAAACAGAATTTGACACCGAGCCACATAAGGAGATAATAGGACAGATGAAAAGAGGTAGTTTTTAACGAGCGTCTTGAAGGAGGAAAGAGCAGTAAAGAGGTGGCGAGGCTTAGAGAGGGAATTCCAAACCTTAGAGCCTCGGCAGCTGAAGGCAGGGCCGCCAATCGTGGAGCGATTAAAATCGGAGATGTGCAAGAAGCCAGAATTAGAGGAGCTGAGAAAGGAATATCGAGCGCAGTCTCCTTGTCCCGATGCCCTCTTCAGTTATAATACTTTATCTGTTACCATTTCTGACAATGTTGTTAATTCCCAGCCTTGTTTGCCCAGTCTTACTGCACCTGTCCTGAACACAACTCACACTAAAGCCTCACCTGCTCTCCTCGAGCTGGCACCTGGTGGTGCGGATGATCAGCTCGCAGTTCATCGGGTCAAAGAAGACAAAGATCAGATCGGCATGTTCACCTGCAGACAGAAAACGAGTGAACAATTCGGAAGCTTACACGGTGTTAGGAGTGTCTCAATAATGCCCAATAAATGGCCACAATGGATGGGTGAGTGCTCTGAAAGTGGCGGGGCTGAAGCCTATGACGGTACAAACTTGTTCACAAGCTCTGCTGCTTCAACTACTCTCAGCCGGGGTGCACTGGACGCTGCAACTTTACTGATTGGGCCCTGGGTCAGGAGGGGGCCAATCAGTGACTGGCTCCCAACGTTGATCCCTGGCTATTGACTCCTTGCGCGTGCGGGTAAGGTGAGAGGAGCGAATGGGCTCCATTGTATCAGACTGCAGCAAAGAAACGCCAGCCCACGCACAGTGTCTAGGCTCAAATATGGAGAGTCACTAATCACACCAGGTACCAGAGGGCACCCACGCCAGTGGAACAGAACCCGGCAAGAGTTATTCTCCAGAATGGAGAAAGCAGCAAAAAAGGGAAACAAAGAAGGCTCCGTTCATGCAGTGGGTGGTAGTGAAGTGGTCGTGGTACTGGACTAGAAACCCAGAGGTTGTGAATTGAAATCTCACCATGGTGAGTTTTGAAATAGAATGAAATAATTTGGTACCAAAAAAATGACCATGGAGGCTGCTGGATTATTATAACAAACACTCACTAACATCACTTCAGAGATGCCTATCCGGTCTGGACTACATGTGACTCCAGTCCCATACTATTTTGTGAGACAGGCTCCGCTATACTCCAGGACACTCTGAGTGACCAGCTGTCGCATTCTTTATTGGGAGATGAGGGGTTGTCTGTCGCTGGTCGGCAGTGTGCTTCCGACTTCATTTCACAGGCCCTGCAGAACAAGGCAGGCTCACCATCGGCTGAGCAATCAGCAGGCCGTCTATCGGCCACCGGTGTTGGTTCTAAACTACCCGGTGTGGATTCCTGAGTGGATGTGGACTATGGGGAGTGAGTCTGATTGTAAACCAGGCAAACAGAAACTCTACCTGGGTGGATTTTCAAATCCCCAAATCATGAAATGTAATATTGTTAACTGATGCTTAACAAGCTCATTTAAAATGTCGTCCTCGCCTCCCACTTCCTGTTGCAGTGAGTTTTAGTCGCCCATCACTCCCATCTTCACTGACCTACCTTGTTTCCTTATTCTCCAGAGTCATTGGGCTAGGAATTCGTCTCGAGCGGTGGCGCAAAACGAGCGGTATCGGATCGGCCGCCCGTTCTAAGCAGCGACTGATATTCATTTCAATTGACTGCAATAGAACTGAATACCAGGCGCCGCGAACAATGGGCGGCCGATCCGATACCGCTCGTTTTTCGCCACCGCCCGTGACGAATTTCTAGGCCATAGAATTTAAAATCCTTATCATCGCTTACAGTTCGCTCTGCAGCTTTTACCCCATTGCCATTATCAAATTCCTTATCACTCATCCAACTCTCTCATTAAACTTCTCACTTGGCGATCCACCTTTGAACAGCTTATTTAATCTAATATTTAAATAAAAGTCCTTATTCGGATTATGATCCCTATAACTGTTATCCATTGCTTTCTTTTCCTTTATCAATTTAATTATTTTTCTCTAACCTCGACGACGCGCCATTCGACATTTTCTACCTAAAGCCGCTGTACAAATGGAACCTTCTGCCATTCTGGTTAATACTGTTTCTGTACTACGTTCTTCCTGTTTCCCTTTAATTATTAGCTGTTTACGGGGAAGGCTGTACGTAGGTTCATTTCTGAACACAGATACAACGAATTAACTTAAGAACAAGAACCTCCCTTGCTCATTGGTACCCAGGCTTCCAGGTATCTCTCAGGGCTCGCCATGTTTCCTTTTTCACCTGATTTCCCGCATAGATTGGATTAGGTGCGCCAGTGTAGTGGTTAAATTACTGGACTAGAAATCGAGCAAAAGAAGCACTTAAATCCTACCATTGAAAATAAGACAAAAGCAAAATAATGCAGATGCTGGAAATCTGAAATAAAAACAGAAAATGCTGGAAATACTCAGCAGGTGAGGCAGCATCTGTGGAAAGAGAAACAGAGTTAACGTTTCATGTCGATGACCTTTCGTCAGAACAGGAAAAAGCTGGAGATGGAACAGGTTTTTAAGCAGTATAAATATGGGAGACTAGAGTGCAGTTTGTCACGGAGTGCAGATTTGGAATAGAGTGCTAAGCTGTGAGTTTGGTGGGTGAGGGAGTAACTCTTAAAGGTTAATCTCTTATTTTTATAAATTCTAGTCTTGTGTGCTTGCAATTAGCATTTAAATTTACTATTTCAAGTTTTAAGTTTCTTCCAGGCTTGGGCAGGGCTAAGCAAGCTCTGTGCTGGAGAGCAGGTGATAGTAATTAATTAATTAACTGGCCTAATCTGGTTCTGTAACTGCCACAGAGCTCACTTATTTAAATCTCAGCAGTATAAATAAGGGAGACTAGAGTGCAGTTTGTCACGGAGTGCAGATTTGGAATAGAGTGCTAAGCTGCGAGTTTGGTGAGTGAGGGAGTGAGGGGAGGGAGGTGTGCCTTCCTTTTTCCATCTTTGTCAGGTTCCTGGTGCGGCGGCGGACCTGTGTGAGGCGAGGCGGCGGCAAAGGGTTTAAAAGGCTCCAGAGACCAGGTAAGGCGGGACCAGTCTCCGAACTCGGAGGGAGGGAGAGAGGTAAAAATAATCGAGGTGTGACGTCACCAGAAAGCAGATAAGTAATTGGTTGGTGAGTATTTCTCCCTTTTTAAACGTAAGCTCTGTGGGTTGTAGTTAATAAGGCCTTTCTGGTGCAGAGTGACTGTTGGTAAACCATTTAACTGTTGTAATTTAGAGGGATTGATTTAATTTAAATCCAATTAATTAGAGGGGATACTAGCATCTATAATCGGGCAGAGAGTGTCCATAACTAACAATTAAAAAAATATATGAATTATATAGAATGGAGCAGGTGATGTGTTACTGTTGCGAGATGTGGGAGCCGGTGGACCCCATTGAGGCTCACGGTCATTACATCTGTGACAAGTGTCTGCTGCTACAGGAACTCCAGCTCCGTATTGATGAGCTGGAGTCTGAGCTTCAGACACTGCGACACATCAGGGTGGGGGAGAAGTACCTGGACTTTGTGTTTCAGGAGGTGGTCACACCTATGAAGTTAATTAATTCAGATGTAGCCCATGGTCCGGGACAGGACGGTGTGACTACGAGTGAGGCAGGTACGGGGATCCAGGAGGTAGTGTTGGAGGAGCCGCAGCCCTTGCTCTTGTCCAACAGGTTTGAGGTTCTTACTCCCTGTGGGGACGGGAGCAGGGACTGCAGGGAGGATGAGCAACCTGGCCAAAGCATCGTGGAACGGGGGGCCATTCAAGAGGGGGGAGTAAATAGAAATGTTGTAGTGGTAGGGGATAGTATTATTAGGGGGATAGATAGAGTTCTCTGCAGCCGAGAGCGAGAGTCCCGTAGGCTGAGTTGCCTGCCCGGTGCCAGGGTTAAGGACATCTCCTCTGGGCTGGAAGGAAACTTGCAGTGGGAGGGGGTGGATCCAGTTGTCGTGGACCAAGTTGGTACAAACGACGTAGATAGGACAAGGAAGCAGGTTCTGTTGAAGGAGTATGAGCAGCTAGGTGTCAAATTAAAAAACAGAACCTCAAGGGTATTAATCTCTGGATTATTACCTGAGCCACGAGCGAATTTGGCTAGGACAAATAAAATTAGAGAGTTAAATGAGTGGCTCAAAGACTGGTGTGGGAGAAATGGGTTTTGCTTCCTGGGACACTGGCACCAGTACTGGGGCAGGAGGGAGCTGTTCCGTTGGGACGGGCTTCACTTGGCCAGTGCTGGGATTGGAGTCCTGGCGGATCATATAACTAGGGCTGTAGAGAGGGCTTTAAACTAACTAGTGGGGGGGAGCTTCCGAGAGAGCAAATAATAAAAATGACAACAGAGAAGGTCATAGACTTAGGTAGCAGTGGGGAATTAAAAACCAGAGTGTGTCAGGAAGGGGCAGAAGGTATGGAGTAAAAGGTAAAGTAATAAAAAGGGCAAAAGCAGGAACTAAGTGTCACAAAACATATTTGAAAGTTCTCCAGCTGAATACACGTAGCATTCGTAGCAAAATAGATGAGTTAATGGCACAAATAACTACGTATGGGTATGATCTTGTGGCCATTACAGAAACATGGCTGCAGGGCGACGATGCCTGGGAATTAAACATACCAGGTTATTTAACGATCAGGAAGGACAGGCAGGAAGGAAGGGGAGGTGGGGTGGCTATGCTAATAAAGGAAGGAATCACTGTAATACAGAGAAATTATATTGGGTCAAAAGATCAGGATAATGAAACAGTTTGGGTGGAGATAAGGAATAATAAGGGGGAAAAAACACGAGTGGGCGTAGTCTATAGGCCTCCGAACAGTTGCAACTCTGTTGGACGGAGTATCAATCGGGAAATAGTTGAGGCTTGTAATAAGGGAACATCTTTAATTATGGGGGATTTTAACTATCATATTAATTGGACAAATCAAATTGGGCAGGGCTGCCTTGAAGATGAGTTCATTGAGTGTATTAGGGATGGGTTTCTTGAGCAGTATGTAACTGAAACGACCAGGGGGAAAGCAACCTTAGATCTGGTCCTGTGTAACGAGACAGGATTAATTTAAAATGTCCTAGTAAAGGATCCCCTTGGAAAGAGTGACCATAACATGGTTGAATTCCATATTCAATTAGAGGGTGAGAAGGTTGGATCTCAAACAAGCGTGCTAAGCTTGAATAAATGAGACTATGAAGGTATGCGAGCAGAATTGAGTAGAGTGGATTGGGAAAATAGATTAAAGGGTAAGACGATACATCATCAGTGGTGTACATGTAAGGAGTTATTTTACAACTTCCAAAAAATATATATTCCACTGAGAAGAAAAGGGTGTAAAAGAAAAGACAGTCATCCGTGGTTAAGTAAAGAAATTAAGGATAATATTCGACTAAAAACAAGGGCTTATAAGGTAGCCAAATCTAGTGGGAGGATAGAGGATTGGGAAAAAAACTTTAAAAGACAGCAAAAAATAACAAAAAGATTGATTAGGAAAGGGAAGATAGATTATGAAAGTAAATTAGCAAAAAATATAAAAACAGATAGTAAGAGTTTTTATAGTTATATAAAAAGAAAAAGGGTGGCTAAAGTAAATGTTGGTCCCTTGGAGGATGAGACCAGGACATTAATGGTGGGAAATATGGAGATGGCAAATACACTGAAAGAATATTTTGTATCAGTCTTTACAGTAGAGGACACTAAGAATATCCCAATACTGGACAAACAGGGAGCTATAGGGGGGGAGGAGCTAAACAAGATCAAAATCACTAAGGAAGTGGTACTCGGTAAAATAATGGGACTCAAGGCGGATAAATCACCTGGATCTGATGGCTTACATCCTAGGGTCTTGAGCGAAGTGGCGGTAGGGATTGTGGATGCATTGGTAATCATTTTCCAAAACTCCCTGGACTCAGCTAAGATCCCGGCAGACTGGAAAACTGCTAATGTAACACCCTCATTTAAAAAGGGCAGTAGACAGAATGCTGGAAACTATAGACCGGTTAGCCTAACATCTGTGGTAGGTAAAATTTTGGAGTCCATTATTAAGGAGACAGTAACGGGACATTTGGATAATCATAATTTAATAGGACAATGTCAGCATGGTTTTATGAAGGGGAAGTCATGTTTGACAAATTTGCTGCAGTACTTTGAGGATGTAACACACAGGGTGGATAAAGGGGAACCAGTGGATGTGGTGTATTTAGACTTCCAAAAGGCATTTGACAAGATGCCACACAAAAGATTATTGCTTAAGATAAAAAATCACGGGATTGGGGGTAATATTCTGGCATGGATAGAGCATTGGCTGTCTAACAGAAGGCAGAGAGTTGGGATAAATGGTTCATTCTCAGACTGGCAATCAGTAACTAGTGGTGTTCCGCAGGGGTCAGTGCTGGGTCCCCAACTCTTTACAATCTATATTAACGATTTGGAGGAGGGGACCGAGTGTAACATATCAAAGTTTGCAGATGATACTAAGATGGGAGGGAAATTAGTGAGTGAGGAGGACATAAAAAATCTGCAAGGGGACATAGACAGGCTAAGTAAGTGGGCAGAGATTTGGCAGATGGAATACAATACTGGAAAGTGTGAGGTTATGCACTTTGGCAGGAAAAATAGTAGAGCAAGTTATTATCTAAATGGCAAGAAACTGGAAAGTACTGAAGTACAAAGGGATCTGGGGGTCCTGGTGCACGAAACTCAAAAGGTTAGTATGCAGGTGCAGCAAGTGCTTAAGAAGGCCAATGGAATGTTGGCTTTCATTGCTAAGGGGATAGAATATAAAAATAGGGAGGTATTGCTTCAGTTGTACAGGGTATTGGTGAGACCGCACCTGGAATACTGCATACAGTTTTGGTGTCCATACTTAAGAAAATACATACTTGCTCTCGAGTCAGTACAAAGAAGGTTCACTCGGTTAATCCCGGGGATGAGGGGATGGACATAAGAGGAGGGATTGGGTAGATTGGGACTCTACTCATTGGAGTTCAGAAGAATGAGAGGTGATCTTATTGAAACATATAAGATTGTGAAGGGGTTGGATCGGGTGGATGCGGGGTGGATGTTCCCGATGATGGGTGAAACTAGAACTAGGGGGCATAGTCTTAGAATAAGGGGCTGCTCTTTCAAAACTGAGATGAGAAGGAACTACTTCACTCAGCGGGTGGTAGGTCCATGGAATATGCTGCTCCCAAAAGCTGTAGAAGCTAAATCATTACATAAATTTGAAACAGAAATAGACAGTTTCCTAGAAGTAAAGAGAATTAAGGGTTACGGGGAGCGGGCAGGAATTTGGACATGAGTCTAGGTTCGGATCGGTCATGGCCCTGTGGGTAGCGTAGCGGGCCCAAGGGGCCGTGTAGCCTGATTCTGCTCCTATTTCTTGTGTCCAATTCTGTTAGGTTCAGGAGATGGATCTGTGATAGTAGATTGGCGGTTAAGATCAGATCAGCCATGATCTTATTGAATGGCGGAGCAGTCTCGAATGGCCAGTTGGCCTACTCCTGCTCCTATTTCTTATGTTCTTTTGTTCTTATGTTTAAATGCAGGGGCAACGAAAGGGGGGAGGGGACGAAAGAAAAAAGGGAAGGTCTGTGATAGGATGGAATGCAGGAGAGATTAAGAGACAAAAGGGATGATGGTGCAAGGCAAAAGAAGATGATAATGGGAGAAATTAAGAAACAGAAGATGGCTTTGGTTGAAGTGTAAATGGCAATGGCAGAATGAAGGACAGCCGCCATGTGAGAGAGAGGAAACAAATGGAAAAAAATATAGGAGCAGATGTTATAGTCTGAAATTGTTGAACTCTATGTTTAGTCCAGAAAGCTGTAAAGTACCTAATCGAAAGACGAGGTGCTGTTACTCGAGCTTCCCTTGAGCTTCATTGGAACAGTGTAAGAGGCCAAAGACGGTGAGGTCTGAGTGTGAGTGGAGCGGAGAATTAAAGTGACTGGCGACCGGAAGCTCGGGGTCACCCTTACGGACTGAATGGAGGTGTTCCACAAAGCGGTCACCCAATCAGCTTTGGTCTCCCCAATGTAGAGGAGACCGCATCCTTACCAGCGAATACAGTATACTAAATTGCATGAAGTACAAGTAAATTGCCGTTTCACATGGAAGGAGTGTTTGGAGGCCTGGACAGTGGGAGGGGAGGAGATAAAAGGGCAGGTGTTGCATCTCCTTCTCTTGCTTGCGAAAGTGCCGTGGGAAGGGGTAGGGGTAATGGGTTGATAGACGAGTGGAGCAGTGTGTCGCGGAGGGAGCAGTCCCTTCGGATTGCTGAAAGTGGAGGTGAGGGGAAGATGTGTGTCGTAAGAATGAGCCTTACGCGTGGTGAACTTAAAGTAAGCTTTAATCAACTAAAAAGGTGCTACATACAAAAGAGGTCTTACTCTATGCCTCTCCAGGATCCAACTGATCAGTCCAGTATTTATCCTGGACTAATCACAGGAAGTGATGCAATAAAGTTCGAGTCACAGGAAGCTGTATTGTGTTACCACATTCACCCCCACCAAAAGATTAGGAGGCCGGGATGCTCCCTCCATTTCGTAGCCGCTGGACGAGGGAGAGCCACACCCGTTTGGGTTCTCGTAGCGGTCGAGGGCCCCTAGCCCGTTTACCCACCGCGGGCCGTGGACCAGAGTCCGAGTGATCCAGCCCGCTCTGTGAGGGGTCAGGACGATCCTGACTGTGTACTGGTGCCCGAACGGGTGTCGGGCAGGGCTGTGGCAGATCCGTTTCCGAGCGTACGGTACGGGGTGGATCGTGGCTGCGCGTGCGAGCCCCGACGGGCTCATAGTCAGTCTGCCCCAGGTCGGCACGCTGGAGTGAGGTACCAGCCGGCGTCAGATCCAGATCGTGATGAGAGGCACCTGGCGAGCCCAGAGATGTGCCTGGTACAATATCATCCCCTGGTGTCCCTCTATGTTTCGGCGGGCAGGGAGCCAGATCCCGCAATGACACGGTAGATTCCGGACCGTCAGGATACCGAATATAGGCGTAGGTAGGGTTGACGTCAGTGAGCTCAACCTCATCTACCAGGTGGTCATTCTTAGACGCCCGGACATATCTTCGGAGTAGCACTGGTCCCGGTGCAGTCAGCCACGTTGGGAGAGATATCCCATAGGATGAGCGACGCTGAAATCGGAAGAACCGTTCATGAGGCGTCGTATTTGTGGCGGTCGAAAGGAGGGACCGTGTGGAGTGTAATGCATCTGGAAGTACTGCTTCCCATTGCTGGTTGGTTAGGCCCCGAGATCTCAAAGCCAGACGTACCGCATTCCAGATGATAGCGTTAAAACGCTCGACTTGCCCATTCCCGACCGGATGATAAGGCGTCGTTTTGCTGGCAGCAATACCCCGTTCCGAGAGATAGGCCTTGAGTTCTCCTGACATAAAAGAAGGGCCCCGATCCGAATGAACATAGGATGCCATGCCACAGAAAGCAAATACCTGCTCAAGGCAGCTGATAACCGTGGTCGTCAGCATATTGGGGCAGGGAAAGGCAAATGGAAAACGGGAATACTCATCGACCATGGTCAATAGATAAGTGTTGCGAGTTGAAGAGGGCAACGGCCCCTTAAAATCGATGCTAAGCCGTTGCATTGGCTGGGTCGCATGTATGAGTATACCACCCGAGGGGCGGAAAAACCGAGGTTTCAATTCTGCACAGACTCTGCAGTCCGAGCACATCTTCTTTACATCCCCGGTTGAGAATGGGAGATTTTGGGACCGCACGAAGTGTAGCATGCGAGTAACGCCCGGATGACACAACCCATCATGGATGTCTACGAGCGTAGAGGGTGCCATGGCGGAGCAGAATGCTCGTGTGAGGGTATCCGGAGCCACATTCTCCTTGCTAGGTCGATAGTGGATGGTGTAACCAAAAGAGGCCAATTCCAGCCGCCAAAGCTGGATTTTATTATTTTTAATTTTGGTCCGTTTTCGATTATCGAGCATGAAGGCGACCGATCGTTGGTCCGTGATTAAGGTAAAGTGCTGGCGAGCTAGGAGATGACTCCACTTCCGTACTGCCTCTATGATGGCTGTAGCTTCTTTCTCGACTGGAGGATAATGTAGCTCAGCCCCTTGAAAAGTCCTGGACAAAAATGCCACCGGACGACCTTCCTGATTCAGAGTGGCCGAGATCGCCATCTCCGAGGCATCACACTCAACAACAAAAGGAAGACTCTCATCGATGGAGTGAAGAGTCGCTTTCTCCAACTGTTTTTTCAGGAGGTTAAAGGCTGCAACAGCCGCTGTGTCTAGTGGGAATGTGCTGGCCTTCAGTAGAGGTTGGATTCGGTCCGAGAAGTTAGGAATCCATTTAGCATAGTATGCAAACAGGCCAAGGGCCCGGCGCAAGGAGGCCGGATTCTTAGGTGGCGGGAGTTCTTGGAGTGGGCGAAGCCTTTCAGGGTCAGGTTTAATGATGCCATTGCCCACACAATAGCCAAGGATGTTGATGGTTGGTTGTGACTCAATGGATTTAGCCGCATTTAATGTCAAATTACGGTGCTGGAGTGCATCCCAAAATCGTTGGAGATTGGCGTCATGTTCCCGCTGATTGCGACCTGCGACAGTAATATTGTCCAGATAAGGAAACGTATCCTTCAAGTCTTCCTGTTTGACCAGGTCATCCATTGCTCGCTGGAAGACAGCCACTCCATTAGTGACCCCAAAGGGGAGGCGACGAAATTGATACAGCCGTCCATTGGCTTCAAAGGCCGTATACTGCTTGTCTGAGACCTTCAAGGGTACCTGATGATAGGCACTTTTCAGATCATATGTTGAGAACACCGTGTACTCAGCCAGTTTATTAACCATATCATCGATGCGCGGCAATGGGTATGCGTCCAAGTCCGTATATTGATGGATGGTCTGTGAATAGTCAATGCACTGCCGTTTCTTGTGAGGTTGTAGAGGGTTCTTAACAATAACGACCTGGGCGCGCCATGGCGATGAACAAGGCTCGATGATATCCTCTGCTAAAAGCCAAGAAATCTGAGCCGCAATAAAAGACTGGTCTTCCTGACTGAAACGTCGTGACTTTGTTATAATCGGTTTGCATCGAGGAGGGATACTGGTAAACAGTGAGGGTTCATCCAGTGAAGCTGCTGACAATGCACAGAACGGTAATCGAGGTAGTATATTAGAAATAGTGAGTTCAGGTTTGGATCCGCCAAACTCAATGGTGAGCTTCTTATGCTGCTTTTGAAAATCCAGCCCTAAGATAAGATCACTACATAAGTCCTTGAGCACCGAAAGCCGGGTGGAGGGATACCTGTGACCATTAAGTGTTATTTCAACCATACAAAAGCCAGAAATTCTGGTATTAAGTGATGACTGAGCCATCGCAACTGCCTGGTCCGATGGGAAAACATGTAGCTTTAACTCTGCAACAATCTGTTCCCTAATGAAACTATCAGTGCTACCTGAGTCAATTAAGGCATCTAAAGTATGTCCATTAATTGATGCTTTTGTAGCTGCATGGAATAGGTTCTGAGGACAAGCAGCTGTAATTGGTGTCGTTGCACAAAGAGTGGCTGAAACTCTAGGTGTGTTTCTTCGAGAGGAAACCCGAGAGGAAGCACGATAGATTTTAGCAGGAACATCTTGATAGGCCCTTACCGGGGCAGTTCGGTAGGACTCAGCTTGATAAGCCCTCGTAGAGGCTCTTGATAGGCAAACCTTTGCAAAATGACCCTTTTTGTTGCAATGACTGCAAAACGCATTGCGAGCAGGGCAGAATTTCCGAGGGTGAAACTCATCACCACAAAAGAAGCATTTCTTAGATTGCCAAGAGGCTGCCACAGTGGGGTCATCATCCTCTTCATCAGTGAAGTCATCAGATTGATCGTCAGGGATAAAGTCCTCCATAATAGCGTTCACCTGTGGCCTCTTAAATTGCCTGACTGTAGTTAAGGCAGTAGACCGAGGTCTGGGCACTGTATAAAGGTCTGCATTTCTTTTTGCCAGATCTAGAGAGCAAGCCATGTCATAAGCTCTCTGAAGCTCAAGTGTCTTACTTTCCAGTAGACGCTGGCGTATAAATGGGGAGGCAAGCCCGCAGATGAAAGCATCACGGATCATTTCTTCACGGTACAGCTCAGCTGAGGCTGCCTGAAAGTTACAGTCCATACTAAGTCTGCGAAGCTCTTGGAGGAATTTATCAATGGATTCCTCCGGCCCTTGTTGGGCTGTAGCTAGTAGATGTCTGGCATAGACCTCATTCGGTGTCTTAGTATATAGTCTCTTAAGCGTCCGAATTGCCTCCTCATAACTGCCCCATTCCTCCACATACTGAAATACATTCGGGGTGACACAGTTGATGAGTATCCGCAACTTTGAGTCATCATCAGCCTTGCAATATTCAAGAAAATTGTCAAACGTGCGATACCAGTGTTTCCACACCTTACCGGCTGCTGGGGTGTTTGGGTCCAAGTCAAGACGCGATGGTTTAAGGATGTTTTCCATGATGGGTGATTCCCTGGATCCTTAGTTCCGAGTTCGTCCAAAAAGTTTGAGTGCGAAGTTCCCAAAGTTGATTAAATTGTCGTAAGAATGAGCCTTACGCGTGGTCAACTTAAAGTAAGCTTTAATCAACTAAAAAGGTGCTACATACAAAAGAGGTCTTACTCTATGCCTCTCCAGGATCCAACTGATCAGTCCAGTATTTATCCTGGACTAATCACAGGAAGTGATGCAATAAAGTTCGAGTCACAGGAAGCTGTATTGTGTTACCACAATGTGTTTGCTGGATAGAAAATAAGAATTTGATTTATTTTTAATCTGGAAAGAAAAAGCTGGTATTAGTGAACGGATTGTTATAAAAAGCTAACTGGTTTATTAAAGTCGTTTAGGGAAGTCAAACTGTCATCCTTACCCGGTCTGGCATCTACGTGACTCCAGTCCCTCAGCAGTAGGTTTGACAAATCGCCTCTAAGTAGTAGCGGCTTAGTTATATCACAGAAAATATATCACCAATTTGAGAAGAAATTCCCCCACCACATTTTCAGGACAACTAAGGATGGGCGATCAGTGCCAAGGTTGCCAGTGACGCTGACATCCCGAGAATGAATATAAAACCAAATTATAGAAATCTGCCAGATTTCAATATTGAAGTGTGTTGACAGCAATTTCTAAATGATCGAGCGCTGGTGTGTATCTCACGGTGCGGGTTGATCTCTTACCCAGCCAGATAAGCGCTTTATCAACATCAAACTCATAGGTCATGTCTCCGTCCACAAGCCCTGTGGTATCGATAAAGGTCACCAGGTTAAACTGCTTCTGTGTGGAGGTGCTGATCTCGGTGACCAGGTAGTCTGCCACTCCTGTGGGGCACAGAACGAGCAGTGAGCAGGGGCATAAGTTGCTCCAAAATTCCAGGTTCAACTGCTGGAATAGGACTTTCTATTTCATGTCTATCTGTTTGTAATTCGCGAAAGGCTTTCTTTATTCATAAACCTCCCTTGATATTAAATTAATTTAAACTCCAAAATAGATTTATTAATAATATCCCACATGAAATTTATGAGATAGCTATATCATAAATATATCTAAAATAAAGTCTTATGTCTGTGCACAATTCCTGTCTGCAACTTTTTTCCAAATTTAGGTTTTTGTCACACCTGTCCATCAACATTTTCCACGATAAAAATTCCTGTGTCCATTTTATAATAGAAACTGAATGTAAACGTTATGCTGCAATTGAACGAGGCTGTGCTAGTGCCTGTGTATCTTTGTTCAGCTGAGAGAGTCCCTGAGTATCTCTGTCTAGCTGTGCTAGTCCCTGGCCATCTCTGTCCAGCTGTGCTAGTCCCTGAGTATCTCTGTCCAGCTGTGCCATTCCCTGGGTATCAATGACCAGCTGTGCTTTCCCTGGGTATTCCTGTCCAGTTGTGCTAGTCCCTTGGTATCACTGTCCAGCTGTGCTTGTCCCTGGGTATCCCTGTCCAGCTGTGCTAGTCCCTGGATTTTTCTCTCCAGCTGTGCTTGTCGCTGGCTACCTCTGTCGAGCAGTGATAGTACCTGGGTATTCCTGTCCAGATGTTCAAGTCCCTGGACATCACTGTCCAGCTGTCCAGTCCCTGGGAATCTCTGTCCGGCTGTGAAAGTCCCTGGATATCACTGTCCAGCTGTGCTAGTCCCCGGGTATCTGTCCAGCTGAGCTGGTCCCAGGGTATCTCTGTCCAGCTGAGCTAGTCTCTGGGTATCACTGTCCAGCTGTGCTAGTCCCTGAGTATTTCTGCCCAGCTGAGCTAGTCTCTGGGTATCTCTGTCCAGCTGAGCTAGTCCCTGGGTATCTCTGTCCAGCTGAGCTTATCTCTGGGTATCTCTGTCAAGCTGTGCTAGTCCCTGAGTTTCTCTATCCAGCTGAGCTAGTCCCTGGGTATCTCTGTCCAGCTGAGCATGTCTCTGGGTATCTCTGTCGAGCTGTGCTAGTCCCTGAGATTCTCTATCCAGCTGAGCTAGTCTCTGGGTATCTCTGTCCAGCTGTGCTAGTCCCTGGGTATCCCTGTCCAGCTGTGCTGGTCCCTGAGTATCTCTATCCAGCTGAGCTAGTCCCTGGGTATCTCTGTCCAGCTGTGCTAGTCCCTGGGTATCTCTGTCCAGCTGTGCTAGTCCCTGGGCATCTCAGTCCAGCTGTGCTAGTCCCTTAGTATCACTGTCCAGCTGTGCTTGTCCCTGGGTATCTCTGTCCAGCTGAGCTAGTCCCTGACTCTCTCTATCCAGCTGAGCTAATCCCTGGGTACCCCTGTCCAGCTGTCCTAGTCCCTTATTATCACTGTCCAGCTGTGCTAGTCCCTGAAAATCTCTCTCCAGTTGTGCTTGTCCCTGGGTATCACTGTCCAGCTCTGCTTGTCCCTGGATATCTCTGTTTAGCTGTGCCAGTCACTGGGTATCTCTGTCCAGCTGTGCATGTCCCTGGGTATCTCTGTCCTGCTGTGCTAGTCCCTGAATATCTCTCTCCAGCTGTGCTAGTCCCCGGGTATCTGTCCAGCTGTGCTAGTCCCTGGTTATCCCTGTCAAGCTGATCTAGTCCGTGGGTATCTCTGTCCAGTTGTGCTAGTCCCTGGGTATCTCTGTCCAATTGTGCTAGTCCCTGGGTATCTCTATCCAGCTGTGCTAGTCCTGGGTATCTCTGTCCAGCTGTGCTAGTCCCTGGGTATCCCTGTTCAGCTGTGCTAGTCCCTGGATATCTCTTTCCAGCTGTGCTATTCCCTGTGTATCTCTGTTCAGCTGAGCTAGTCCCTGGGTATCTCTGTCCAGCTGTGCTGGTCCCTGGGTATCTCTGTCCAGCTGTGCTAGTCCCCGGGTATCTCTGTCAAACCGAGCTATTCCCAGTGTATCTCTGTCCAGCTGAGCTAGTCCCTGGGTATATCTGTCCAGCTGAGCTTTTCCCTGGGTATCCCTGTCGAGCTGTGCTAGTCCCTGGGTATCTCTGTCCAGCAGTGCTAGTCCCTGAGTACCCCTGTCCAGATGTGCTTGTCCCTGGGTGTCTCTGTCCTGCTGTGGTAGTCCCTGAGTACCCCTGTCCAGCTGTGCTTGTCCCTGGGTATCTCTGTGCACCTGAGCTAGTCCCTGGGCAGATGTGCTTGTCCCTGGATATCTCTGCCCAGATCTGCTAGTCCCTGGGCATCCCTTTCCAGCTGGCCTTGGCCCGGGCGATCCCTGCCCTGCTATACTTGTCCATAGGTGTCACTGCCCAGCTGTGCTTGTCCCTGGGTATCTCTGTCCAGCTGACTATCACCCAGGTGACCCTTGTCCAGCTTAGCCATTCAGAGCTGAAACATGGCCATCGTGGAAACGTGATATTGAGAATAATCGTTTGTGACCACGTCCAAATAAAAGTCGCTGCTGTCACAGAATTAGAATGGCCATTTCCTGGAGGCGGAGGGCAGCCGGTTTCTGTACAAATGGATCTGTACGGGTGCGATCCGAATCAGAAGATTCAGGGAATTGAATTCGGGAGCTTCTCCGGGACTTTAATCAACATTCAATGGATATTTTTCCCGTGTAACTTGTGTCGTTTCAAACGATGAAATGTGTGTTAAAGAGAATTAGCATTTCACCTTCTTCCTCAACACTGTCTCTGGTCTAAGGTGAAAAAGTTAGGTGTTTACGTAGTGTAGCGGTTATCACCTTCGCCTCACATGGGAAAGGCCCCTGGTCACTCGGCCAACATTCCAAACAGTGTGCAAGAGAAAGATGTGGGTTTATTCATAGTGACTGAAACAAATGTTCTTCCTCTGACGGATTAACTGTGTTTAAGATTTGGTTCCTTGGCGGGGAATCGAAATCTGGCCGAGCGGTGAGAGCGCCGAAGTCTGAACACTGTGCTACCAGGGAGCGCTGGCTTCAAACACTGCGATAGTTGTAAATATAATTCGGTTTATCCGTGTTCAATATAGACATATGTGAGAAGTCGCACAACACCAGGTTATAGTCCAACAGCTTTATTTGAAATCACAAGCTTTCCCCCACGATGACGGCATCGCTGCAACAGCCTCAGTACTCAACACCAACAACAGCCAATCTCCAGACGCCATTCTACAACTCATCCGCTTCATCCTTGACCGCAATGTCTTCACCTTCGACAACGAGTTTTTTACCCAAACACACGGAACAGCCATGGGGACCAAATTCTCACCCCAATACGCCAACATCTTCATGCACAAGTTCGAGCAAGACTTCTTTGCTGCACAGGACCTCCAACCAACGCTATACACCAGATACATCGACGACATTTTCTTCCTATGGACCCACGGCGTAGAATCACTGAACAGACGACACGATAACATCAACAAGTTCCATCCCACCATCAAACTCACCATGGACTACTCCTCAGAATCTGTTTCATTCTTGGACACACGAATCTCCATCAAAGACGGACACCTCAGCACTTCACTCTAGCGCAAACCCACGGACAACCTCATGATGCTCCACTTCTCCAGCTTCCACCCTCACCACGTTAAACAAGCCATCCCCTATGGACAAGCCCTGCGAATACAGAGGGTCTGCTCAGACGAGGAGGAACGCGATGGACACCTACAGACGCTGAAAGCCGCCCTCGTAAGAACGGGATATGACGCTCGACTCGTCGATCGACAGTTCCGACGGGCCACAGCGACAAATCGCATAGACCTCCTCAGAAGACAAACACGGGACACAACCAACAGAGTACCCTACGTCGTCCAGTACTTCCCCGGAGCGGAGAATCTACGCCAAGTTCTTCACAGCCTTCAACATGTCATCAATGACAACGAACACCTCGCTAAGGTCATCCCCACGCCTCCACTACTCGCCTTCAAACAGCCACCTAACCTCAAACGTACCATCGTTCGCAGCAAATTACCCAGCTGTCAGGAGAGCAGCGACCACGACACCACACAACCCTGCCACGGCAACCTCTGCAACATATCCACATCATGGCAATATCGATATGTTTCTGCGTTCAGGTGTTGGATGTTCTGTAAATGAATTCCACGGCTCTGATGCTTACAGGTCTGTTTATATGGATCTGTAATATTGATTCATTTATTCGGGTGAATCTGAGTTCAGTCGAAAAGTATTTTCTGGCTATTTACTTCTGTCTTACATTTCAATTACACGTAAACACATTTATACAGAACACAGATACACACAAATACATTGATAAAGAACACACAGCTACAGAGACATTTCATCATCACGAGCTCACTGATACACCCAAAATCCATTTAGAAGTATCACAGTTTCAATAATAGATATTTATAGATTCATAACCTGATGTATATTATTCAAAAAAATGCATTTACAACAGCCACAGATAAAAAGCATCGCACTCATCACATAAACACACACTTTATATATAAACATGACTCCCATATACACACTGACAGTTTATCGTGTCACACCGTCCTGTTTGCTGTTCTAGCAAAAGTCTACACAGCTAAACTTTCCTTGTTTTTCACAAGCTGTCCATCCTGTTGTGTATTTGGAGCAGTTTCCTGCTTCCATAGTGGGGATTCTGAGGGATGATTCTGGGGCTCGGTGAGTGTCATTGGATTTGCTGCAGTCCGCTGGTAACATGTGATGAAAGCGGGCGTGAAATTGTCGCTGGCAGTTGAACGCTGGACGGTGAATGTGCTTTAGCTTTCTCCAATGTGTTTGTCCGTTGTTCACAGGTCACTTGAAATTCCTAGAGTCATAGAATAGTACAGCACAGAAGGAGGCAATGCGGCCCATCGAGTCTGTGCTGGCTATGTAACAGAGCAATCCAGTTCGTCCCGCTCCATCACCTACTTCCCATATCCCTGCAATTTTTATCCTTCGAGTCTTATCCAATACCCTTTTGAAGGCTGCTGTTGAATCTGTATCCACCACCCTATCAGGCAGTGCATTCCAAATCCGAACCACTAGTTGAGTAAAAAGTCTTTCCTCATGTCGCCTCTGGTTCTTGTGCCAGTCACCTTAAATCTGTGCCTTCTACTAATCGACCCTTCAACCATTGGAAACAGTTCCTCTTTATCGACTCAATCTGAACACTTCATGCTTTTACACCCATCTATCAAATCTCCGCTTAGCCTCCTCTGCTCTAAGGAAAACGACACCAGCTTCTCCAGTCTATCCATGTCACTGTAATCCCTCATTCATGAAATAATTTTATTTCCTTTCGATTGAAGGCAGGAAAAGCCAGGACATGCCACGAGATAGGAGTCCTTTTGGAATCATTCAAAGACTTCTAAAATCACGTAGTCGTAATTTAAAATCACGGCTGCAGTTTGTTTTGGTGTAAAAGGAGCGGATTGAAAATAACAATAAACGGCCAGGCAGCGCCCGCGGTGAGACACATTCGAACTCCTGATGAAGTTGGTGCTGCGAAGTAACCGCTGAGCTAAAGCTGACCCCGATCAAACGGGAGAAAACACTAAATATAAAGGATGAGCTCACAAATATCAGGCGCAGTGCGGGTCTGGTCAACGTCAAACCCCTCCTTTCTCATTCAATGGAGGAAGAAGAGACTCAACAGGAGTCAGACGGCAGAAAGATTCATAAATAGAAAAAGAAAGACACAAATACAAGTAACACCCACTTTCCAAACATTCTCACTGTGAAATTCTTTCCATTTATTTAAAATGTTACTGATGTAAATCTGAAAACCAGCAGCCTGGGATTGTCGGTTCCCTAGTGATGAATTTGCGGCAAGAGGAATTGAGCATCTCGCTGAACAGTGTGTGTGCGGTGAAGCGCTGGTTTCCGGACTGGGGCGGTTATCACAAGAGCTTCACGCGCGGAATGTCCCGGGCCCGGGCGGGAACATTGTGTCAGAAATATTATTGTCTGAGAAATTACCGGTCCTGTTAAGTTTAACAAAAGTTGCCGCAGATTCCTGGTGCCAGAAGCAATGAACATTTTAAACCAGACTCCTGTGTGTGAAATGAGATGAGGGTCACAGTTCATCACAGAAAAATATTGAAGTATCGACTCTTGTTTAGTCAGCATTTCTTTCATTCTGCAGAAGAAGGTTATCAGTTCATTAATGGTGATTAAAACAATTTTTTCTCATATAAGATGCATGCAAGTAATTTTATTAAAAGCTGTGTTTCTCTCTTTTTTCCATTGAGCGGGAATCGAACCCGAGCTACGGCGGTGAGAGCTCCGAAACGAATAACTAGATCACCAGGGAAAACTGAATAAATTTGATTGTTACAACTCTAAATATAATTGGGTCTCTCCGTTTTGAATGCAAATTTATTCTGGATTTGTTTTACATGTAAATTCATTTCCTGAATCTGCTGCTATAAACTATCTCCCTGCAACAGTAATATTTATACATTTATTAGGGCATCTGTCTTCATTCCAAATGTATTTTTATCTATTTATTTCTCAATATGGAACTTTGAAAATACACACAAATGCAGTTATGCATAACACAGACACACACAAATACAATAATAACTAATACAGAGATACACACACATATATTTATAATTAGTACATAAATACTTCCAAGTACATTTATAGTTACTACAGATGCAATTATATATATGAATATTTTTATGTAGGATATAACACATAAAAATAAACTGTAAACTGGCCCAAAAATAAAGCATCGCACTCAAGACATTAACACTAACTTTATATATAAACATCACACCCGCACTGTAGGCTATTAAGAAGGCGGAGGCCCATGGAATTAATGAAAAGTGATGTTATGGAAACGGAATTGACCCCGGAAGGAAAGGGTGTTTATAGATGGAAGATTTTCAGATGGGATTGTGGTTTGCAGTGGTACTCCCAAGGGTCTGTTTTGGATCCATTACTCTTTGCAATTTTTATAAACGACCTAGACTCGGGTGTAGGGAGCAACGTTTTACAGTTTGCAGATGTTACGATACTTGGCAACGTAGCAGATAGAGATGAGGGCAGTTGTAGACTTCAGGATGTCATAGATATAGATAGGATGGTGAAATGGGCAGAAGCATGGCAGATGGAGTTCAATGCGGAGAAGTGTGAAGTGTTGCACTTTGGGAGGACTAATATGGAAAGGCACTATACGAAAAAAGGAACGATTTTCGAAAGTGTAGATTAGCAGAGAGACATTGGTGTCTATAGTAATACGGAGGTTGGGGACGGCATTAAAAGGTAAATTAGAGAAGCATGCAGTAAGGGCACAGCAGTCATCATGGGTGACTTTAATTTACATATAGATTGGGCTAACCAAATTAATAAAAATACTGTGGAGGACGAATTCCTAGAATGTTTACGGGATGGTTTTCTGGAACATTATGTCGAGGAACCAACCAGAGATCAGGCCATCTTAGACTGGGTATTATGTAATGAGAAAGGTTTAATTAGCAATCTTGTTGTACGAGGCCCCTTGGGTCAGAGTGATCATAATATGATAGAATTCTTCATTAGGATGGAGAGTGAAGTAGTTGAATCAGAGACTAGGGTCCTGAATTTAAATAAAGGAAACTACGATGATATGAGGCGCGAATTGGGTCGGATTGATTGGGGAATGTCACTCAAAGGGTTGACGGTGGATAGGCAATGGCAAACATTCAAAGACTGCATGGATGAACTACAGAAATTGTTCATCCCAGTGTGGCATAAGAATAAAACAAAAAGGATGACTCAACCGTGGCTAACAAGGGAAATTAGGGATAGCATAAGATCCAAGGAGAGGTCATATAAATTGGCCAGAAAAAGCGGTAACCCTGAGGATTGAGAGCAGTTTAGGATTCAACAAAGGAGGACACAGGGATTAATTAAGAAGGGGAAATAGAATATGAAAGCAAGCTTGAAGGGAACATAAAAACTGAATGTAAGAGCTTTTATAGATATGGGAAGAGAAAAACATTAGTGAAATCAAGTGTAGTTGCCTTGCAGTCAGAAGCGGGTGAAGTTATAATGGGGAACAAAGAAATGACAGATCAATTAAATGCATATTTTGGTTCTGTCTTCACAAAGGAGGACACAAATAACCTCCCAGAGATGTTGGAGAACATAGGGTCTGATGAAAGGGAGGAACTGAAGGAAATCAGTATTTGCAGGGAAATGGTGTTAGGGAAATTGACGGGATTGAAGGCTGATAAATCCCCAGGGCCTGATAATCTACATCCTAGGGTACTTAAGGAAGTGGCCCTAGAAATAGTAGATGCATTGCTGATCATCTTCCAACATTCGATGGAATCTGGAACTGTACCCATGGATTGGAGGGAAGCTAATGTTACCCCACTATTCAAAAAGGGTGGTAGAGAGAAAGCGGGGAATTACAGACCGGTAAGCCTGACATCGGTAGTGGGGGAAATGCTAGAGTCCATTATAAAGGATGTAATAGCTGAGCACTTGAAAAACAGTGACAGGATCGGACAAAGTCAACATGGATTTACAAAAGGTAAATCGTGCATGACTAATTTGCTGGAATTTTTTGAGGATGTAACTGGGAAAATAGATAAGGGAGAACCAGTAGATGTGGTGTATTTGGACTTTCAAAAGGCTTTCGATAAGATCCCGCATAAAAGATTAGCGTGTAAAGTTAAGGCACATGGGATTGGGGGCAAGGTATTGACTTGGATAGAGAACTGGTTGGCGGACAGAAAGCAGAGAGTAGGAATTAATGGGTCTTTTTCCGAGTGGCAGGCAGTGACTAATGGGGTACCGCAGGGATCGGTCCTTTGACACCAGCAATTCACAATATTCATTAATGATATAGATAAGGGAACTAAATGTAATATCTCCAAGTTTGCAGATGACACAAAGCTGGGTGGGCGTGTGTGCTGCGAGGAGCATACCGAGAAACTCCAGGATGATTTGGACAGTTTGGGTGAGTGGGCAGAAGCGTGGCAGATGCAATATAACGTGGATAAATGCGAGGTTATCCACATTGGTATCAAAAACAGAAAGGCAGACTATTATCTGAATGACAATAGATTGGGAGAGGGGGAAGTGCAACGAGACCTGGGTGTCCTTGTGCACCAGTCGCTGAAGGTAAGCATGCAGGTGCAGATGGCAGTTAAGAAGGCAAATCGTATGTTGGCCTTCATAGCGAAAGGGTTTCAGTATAGGAACAGGAATGTCCTGCTGCAGTTGTACAGGGCCTTGGTGGGACCACACCTTGAGTACTGTGTGCAGTTTTGGTCGCCTTATCTGAGGAAGGATTTTCTTGCCATGGAAGGAGTTCAGCGAAGATTCACAAGGCTGATAGCTGGGATGGCGGGAATCACATATGGGTGTAGGGGGTGTTAATGGGGTCAGCCTTCTGATTCAGTGAGCGGTTCGACTTGCTCCCACGCCCCTGGTTCCTTACTTTGGACTTATTTAGGTGTTGTGAACAAAAATGCAGTAGACAACAGGTTCTGATGAAAGAATTTTTACTTCATTAAAAGAAAAAGGAAACAAACTTAAACACACTTAATACTTAAACAAAGATTGGGGAGCACACGGTACAGGCGTGGGAGAAAGACAATATACCAAACAAAAACCTTATCCCTCCCAAAGATCTAGCTAGGTTTTTGGTTTCAGGAGATCAGGGATAATGCTCACCAACGAATCCTTGACAGGATTTTAGAGTATTTTGATTAAAAGACTCCATAAGGCCCTTGTTGCTGCGACGTGTCCGATGGTCACTGAGGCAGTCGTTCTGGTTTCTTCTTGTGTGCTGGTCTTTTTGTTGGCCTTCCTCCTCGTGGCTTGTAGTGGTTTTGCTGGAGCAGGGGGAGAGCTGTGCTGGCGTTGTCAGCGAGTCCAAAAGAGAAAGAGGTTTGGGAACAGGCTTTCAATTATATTGTCTTTTTCTCGCCCAAAAAACCCTTACCAAAACGGTTTCCTTTAGGTTGCAAATGAGCTTTGCATAGCCCATTGTCCAATTTTGGCGGGCTTGCCAGTTCCGATGGCTTTAGCTCAGTGTTAAACATGTCCTGATCGTTTTCCGATTTAACACAGCCTTATCTACGCGCCAAATCTCAACCCTATTGTCCTAGGTCTATTAAATCTGTCCTGTGGATACCTGGTTTATTGGTTTTTGATGAAGTACTAAATGTTTTATTGATTTCAGGATTCTGGTATTCTGTTTGGGCCTGGGAATTTCAAAAGGGGGTCTTGGATTATTCATATTTCAATGTGTGTGTGAGGCTTTGGGTTTGTCTCTTCCTCCTTGGTAGGATTGCAGTGTAAACAATTCCCAGACAGCTATATTGGGCCCCATTACCCAATGCTGTCCACTGCCTGGCCACGCCCCTCCGCAGCCTGTCGTGTGTCTGTGAAAGGTGTCTTTCCCAACAGTAAGATTCAAAAGTAATTTTCCTCAGGGTTTTTCTTCCCTGATCTTTAAAATGTCCAAAACTGAGGTTTTTACATCAAATCACTTCACTTAAGTCCCATCATCCCAAGTTTGTATGAAAGGTCCAAAAATCACTCCCTTTAGGCCTCTGTTCGAGTTTCTGGGGGATTTTGCGAAGCCTGCATGAGGAGTGATTGGGTCGATTGGGCTGATACTCGCTCGAGTATAGAAGAATGAGAGGGGATCTCATCGAAACATATAAAATTCTGACAGATCTGGACAAACTAGAATCAGAAAGAATGTTCCCGATGCTCGGAGAGTCCAGAACCAGGGGTCATAATCTAAGGATAAGGGTTAAGCCATTCAGAACAGAAATGAGGAAGTATTTCTTCACCCAGAGAGTGGTGAACCTGTGGAATTCTCTACCACAGAAGGCAGTTGAGGCCAAGTCATTAAATATATTGAAGAATGTGTTAGATATATTTCTTAAAGATAAAGGGATCAAGCGATATGGGGAGAAGGCAGGTACAGGGTACTGAGTTGGATGATCAGCCATGATCTCATCGAATGGCGAAGCAGGCTTGAGGGACCGAATGGCCTACTCCTACTCCTATCTTCTATGTTTCTATGTTTCTATATACACAACTCTTAATTGTGGCAGGACAAGTTGATAAGCTGGTTAAAAAAGCATGTGGGTTACCTGGGTTTATAAATAGAGGCATACAGTATAAAAACAAACATATAATGCTAGCTATAGAGTAGACAGAGAAAACAAACTATTCAATCAGGAGAGTTTTTCAATAACCGGACGTCATAGATTTAAAATCACTGGCCAATGATCTAGAAGATATTTTTTCACTCGGATAGTTGTCGGGATCTGCTACGCTCTACCTCACAAGGTGGTGGAAGCTGATTCCATCAATAATTTTAAAGGGAGTTGGACAGGAAGTTGAGGATAAGGAACTTACAGGGTTAGGGACAAAAAGTGGGGGGGGAGTGGGACTGAGCACGGCTTCTCTTTCTAAACCAGCAGAGCCACAACGGGCCGAATGTCCTTCTCCTGTGCTGTGAGTTTCTATTATTCTAAATACACACCCACAGTTTATATTTCACACGGCCTTGTTCGTAGTTCTAACTATTGTCTGCACGCCAAAAGTTTAATTGTTTTTCAGAAGCTGCTCGACCTGTTGTGTATTTTGAGCAGTTTCCAAGTTTATTTTCCTGTGATGTGATGATTCAGCGGGAGAATGAGACAGTGTTTGAGAAACATTGATATATATAACCATTCCTGCGCTGCTGCAAACGAAGAGCCCGTGGTGCAACGATAGCACCTTAAATCAGAAGGCTACGTATTCAAATCAAGTCGGGGGTCAAAGCTCTTCCTAGCGTTGATCAGAGTATTGATATTTCCGGAAGAATATTTTCTTTGTTTTTGCACAATAAACAGAACCTTGCTATAACGTCTGTCTCACTGGTTCCCCAGTGTCAGGGAGAGATACGCCAGATGCCCTGATTTATTTAATGTAACAGACAGACACAATCATACATATTCAGTAAAGTGTTTCACACAGCTTAATAAATCCTGGACCCCTAGCCACTTCTGGGGGATGTCCCAATGCGCTTCATAGACTTGTGGTCAACAATATGGAAGCCAAATACAAAGAAGGAGCTATTAAGACGTGTGACCAAAAGATTCCTCAAAGCTTAAGGTTTTAAGGAGCGTCTTAAAGGGGGAGATGAGAGGATTTGGGAAGGAAATTCCAGAGAGTGAGAAACAGGTTGTGGCAGACTATATGTAATGTGGAGAGGAAGGCGGATGCACAAGAGGCCGGAGTAATAGAATCACAGAATCTTCGGATCATAGAATTTAACAGCACAGAATGAGGCCGTTCGGCCCGTCCTGCCTGTGCCGACTCTTTGAAAGAACTGCCCAATTCAGTCCCACACCCCAGCTTTCCCCCCTTAACCCTGCTGATTAATTTTCTTCAAATACATGTCCAATTGCCTTTTGAAAGTTTCTATGGAATCTGATTCCACCATCCTTTCAGGTAATGTGTTCCAGATCTTTACAACCCTCTGTGTGAAAAATTATCCTATCGATTACTTTTGCCAATTATTTAAAATCTATGACCTCTGGATTTCGATCCACTCGGCAGAGAAAACAGTTTCTCCCTACTTGCTCTTTCAAAACGCCTCATAATTTTGATTACCTCCCCTTAACCTTCTCTGCTTTCAGGAAAATAACATCAGGGTTACTTTTCTGTTAGGAACAAATCAACTACGCCGAAGAATCAGTTCCAACTAATTCCATGAAATGCAATTGACGGAGGAGTGAAAAGCTCGGTATGTCAGGAGTGGGATTTGAACCCAAATCTCGAGATTTGAACGCAGCGCTTACGGAGAAATCTCTCGATGTGCCGGAACCTCCCCACATTGTCCCAGAGAAAGTTCCACTCATTCTGGTCCCCCGTAAATGCTGCTGGAAGGCTCAGTGACCAGAAACAACATCACTTCTGTCCCACACTAAAACTCTTAATCCTTCTACTCCGTTGCATTTTTACAACCAATTTCACTGATCGAAACCACACTAATCACACAGGAAATTGATTTTAAATGATTAATGTTCTGAAGGAGCTCCCGAATTGTCTTCCCCTAATCGCCTGAATGATATAATTCACGCCGGGTTCCTTTGAACAAAATCATAGAATTATATAATTATACAGCACAGAAGGAGGTCATTCGGCCCATCGTGCCTGTACCGGCTCTTTTGTAGACCTATGCCATTAATCCCAGTCCCGGCTATTCCCCCATATCCCTGTAACTTTGTCCCTTCCAGTATTTCTCCATTTCTCCTTTAAAATTACAATTGAATCTGCTTCCACCCACTTTCAGACAGTGCTTTCCAGAGCACAGCAACTCGCTGTTTCAAAACAAAGCCACCTCTGGTTCTTCCTCGACGGGGACCGGCTGCTCCCGGTCCCCAGGACGAGGTCATTCTAATTATGTGACTGTCGCTAGTTTTGCTCGGACAGAGTTTTGACTGGAACGTCACACCTGCCTCGCTAAGGACAATGAAGCAGGGGAGGTTGTAACCTCTGAGAAAATATGATGCCCGTCAGAAATGTTTATGTTTCTGAATCCCTAACTCTTCCTGTTCCTTTTAAAGTTTTACCATTTACTGTACATTACTTGAAGAGAAAGGAATGCAGGGCTATGGGGACAGAGCAGGGGAGCGGGATTAAGAGCCAGCACAGGCACGATGGGCCGAATGACCTCCTTCTGTGGGGTATCATTATATAATTCTATGATTACGCGGCACCTACAAAGTTGTCTCTGGCACTTACAGTGAAGCGGGGGCCAATTTTCACTCTTAAACCAACAATTGTAATATTCAGCAAAAGATGCAGCGTTTTCAGCGCGGTGACAGAGCCGCAGGATGTCAGAGCTGGGTGTCGCTGTGAAATCAACGTGAAAGGTTGAAAAACTATTCACCCATCGGGGAGCTCGAACTAACGACTCTGAAATTAAGACTCTGATGCTCTTCCGACTGAACTACCCGGGCCTGGTTAAAGTTTCCCGGCCTTGTCGCTTATCACAGCGAGGCGGATGCTGGCTCCGCCCCACTGGTTCAACTTGTTCTATAAACCACGGACCAAGTCCTCCTGAATTCCAAGGTGTATAAGGAATCAACCATCAAACCAATCATTGACCACAGGGTCATCTTTCCATTAGGCGCTGTACAGCCTTCCGGACTCAATATCGAGTTCAACAATTTCAGATCATAACCTCGGCCCCTACCATTTTTATCCCCCTTTTTGGTTTGTGCCTTTTCCCTTTTTTTTCTCTCTCCCACATAGCAGCTGTCTTTCATTCTGCCAGCGCATTTCACACACTTAGAGCCATCTTAACCTGTCCTATTACCATCTCGTCTCGCCTTTTGTATCTCTTAATGTCTCTACGTTTCACAGACCTTTCCTTTTGTTGTTTTATTCCCTCCCCCAGCCTCCAAACTTGGGTTTTCATCTGTTTCATTTTCTGCTTTTTTCTCAGTTCTGACGAAGGGTCTTCGACCTGAAACGTTAACTCAGTTTCTCTCTCCACGGATGTTGCCTGGCCTGCTGGGTTTTTCCAGCGCTTTCTGTGGTTATTTCAGTATTTTGCTATTGACCACAGGGGTTCAGGCAATGTTCTGAGGGCCTTTGTCCTTGTCAATATCACTTGTCTATTTCCCGGCGTTTCCCAATATTCTCTGTATCTCTGGCTGTTTTTATTAGAGTGTGACAACATGCAGGTTGATTTTGAACGAATACCTGTGCTTGTGTCGGTTACATTAAATAAACGAGGGCGTCAGGCACTTCTCTCAATGGCACTGGGGAACTAGTGAGACAGACTTTAGAGTAACGTTCTAGTTATGTGGAAAGCAAAGGAAACATGTGTGTATCTGGACTTGGTCGAACACAGTACACAGATTTTTAGTTGCAAACGATATTTTGGTGTCTGAATTGAACTGCTTACATCTCCTCAAACTACTAATTAATTTTGCGGTAATTTTACTCTGCACCTGCAGTGATCTGTGGGGATTGTCCATGTTCTGAGATGAATGAAGATGCAGTGTGAGGTGACAGAAAGGCCAGGTGCCATTTCCCGCAGTGAGTTCTACTGGTAGAGCCGGACTGTGTAACTCAGTGAGGACAGCACGTTCCCGGAGTGGAACCGGGAGAATCTGCAGGACGTTGACATCATTCTGGGGAGCCTGCTCTCTGCACAGGCACGATGGGCCAATTGGGCTCCTTCTGTGCTGTATTATTCTATGACTCTACTATTACGTGGCACTGACAAAGTTATCCCTGGTACGTTCGTTGAGTATATATATATATATCACCATTAATGTTAGAGTAGTGTCACCAAAAGTTAAGTGAGATTAGAGTCACCACGAGAAATGTTAGAGTAGTGTCAGCACTGAAAATTTTAGAGTAGCGTCAGCAAAATCTACGTTAGAGTAGTCACCAACAAGTAATGTTAGTGTCGTGTCACCACCAGTAATGTTAGAGTAGGGTCACCACCAGTAATGTTAGAGTAGGGTCACAACCAGTAACATTAGCGTACTATCACCACCAGTCATTTTAGAGTAGGGTCACCACCAGACGTTTTAGAGTAGGGTCACCACCAGTAATGTTAGAGTAGAGTCACCTCCAGTTATGTTGGAGTAGAGTCACCATGAGTAATGTTCGAGTAGAGTCACCACCAGTAATGTTAGCGTGGAGTCACCACCAGTAATTTTAGTGTTGGGTCACTACCAGTAATGTTAGAGTAGCGACAACACCATTAATGTTAGAATAGGGTCACCACCGTTAATGTTAGATTAGGGTCACCACCAGTAATGTTCGAGTAGTGTCACCACCAGGAATGTTAGAGTAGAGTCACCACCGATAATGTTTAAGTAGAGTCGCCACCTGTAATGTTAGAGTAGGGTTACCACCAGGAATGTTAGAGTAGAGTAACCACCAATAATGTTAGAGTGGATTCGCAATCAGTAATATTAGAGTGGAGTCACCACCAGTAATGTTAGTGTAGGGTCGCCACCAGTAATGTTAAAGCAGAGTCATCACCAGTAATGTTCGAGTCTTTTCACCACCATTAATGTTAGAGTAGGTTCACCACCAGTAATGTTAGAATAGGGTCACCACTAGTAATGTTAGAGACGGATCACCACAAGTAATGTTAGAGTACTGTCACCATAACTAATGTTATAGTAGAGTCACGGTCAGTAATGTTAGAGTAGATTCACCACCAGTAATGTTAGAGTACTGTCACCATCACTAATGTTAGAGTAGAGTCACCACCAGTAATGTTAGAGTTGATTCACCACCAGCAATGTTAAAGTAGCGTCACCACCATTATTGTTAGAGTAGTGTCCCCACTTGTAATGTTAGGCTAGAAGCACCACCTGTAATGTTAGATGTAGGATCATCACCAGTGAGGTTCGAGAGGAGTCACCAGTAATGTTAGCGATGAATCATTGCCAGTAATATTAGAGAGGAGTCATCACTATGTATCATTAGAGTAAAAAAACAAACTTAAATTAGACAATGGATGAGTGACGTTTTCACCGAATGAATTTGAGAACTCAAGAGCCTAATGCAGAGTCCTGGAGGGATGTTATATTCAGCGTTCCGTAAAATTTCCCCATTGGCGGCCCGGGCGCACTGAAGATGAATTTCGCCCCTTGTTTGTTAAGTGACTGTAACTAACGTCACTTATTGTGTAACCTGTTCTTCTGACCGTGGCACCGATTGTTCTATAAATGGGAATCTTTACTGATCTCAGATACATTCCAGTCTGAACCGTAAAGCTGGACAGATTTCGCACAGATTTTTTAAAATGGAACTGCCAACAATTTTACAGATAATGCGAATTTACTACCCATTTCTCGCAACCTTTGGGGCTCCCGGTAAGTCAATAGATTATGTTGCCTAATAGCTGTTGACTATCTCTGTTAATGTAACAGATTCCGAGAATGTCTTCATTGCAGAGTAATTAATCCACCGAGATCAGTCGGTGAATATCACCGGAAACTTATCAGTTCGCGCGGCCGCTGAGCCGCTGTTGTGGTCGCTGGATCTTGGCCACCGGGCGCTCAACCTTCCTTCCTATACTGAGGGAGGGCGAAGCTGATTCCCCGGCCCCTCCAATAGTACATCGATAACTAGCGAATGTGTTTCTTCCTGCAAAAGGTAATCATTTCATCTGTACCGTTGTTCCCTGTCTACTTTAAGTTGATAATTCCTTCTCTGCAGCCACCTCCACCCATCAGAGGACTGTGAAAGATATTTTGAACAATAATTGCCGCTCCCCTCCCCTCGGCTGCAAAGACCCTTCGCGGCTCCACCAGCTCCCGCTCTGTTTCCGAGCAGCTTCCTCGGGGCCATTATAAATAGAAAAAGCGCAGAGTTTCGACCTACATCGAGTGTTTGTGTCTCAGCTGAATGTATTATTTGAATTCATATCTTTCCAGTAATTGTTTGTAAATTATATTGAATAGTGCTGACATCTGATGCCGCTCCCGAGATCCTCCTCGCCAATTAAACCGATGAGATTAAATGTAAAATTCCATCGATTGCTCCCGGGGGCCGCTGTGGTAACTCATCAAATTGGCTCGGTGTATCACATGGTACCAGCCTCATGGCGGGATGGGTTCAGCGCTCCACACTGCAATGACATGTGTGTTTGGATGTATGTAAGGGAATCCGCTTCTTTATTGACTGTGAAATTTAATAAATTATAGGACCAACCAAGGTTGCCCTTTAAGGGACTTTAATCTGTTATTGTACCGTCCATGCGAGGTATTGTGTCTTGACCTGGACCGCACCGTTAAAGCGTGAATGGAGCCTCAATGGTTTTTGACGAAAGGATTCGACATGAAACGTTAACTTTGTTTCCCTCTGCAAAGAAGATGCTTGTCCTGCTGAGTATTTCCAGCATTTTCTGTGTTTATGTATGAATATAGTGTCAGTGGCGATAGCGATGGAGACTCAATTGGAAGAGTGTATCATGAACGGCTGATCCATTTTCGCCCGTTTCACACTATCGCCCAATGTCAAAATTCCCCTCCGTTGAGCCATCAGTGTCTGTCTGTCGGTGGAGTTGGGGGTCGCTATCCGTTACCATTGCCGATACTGAATACGAGTGATCTTCCCAGCACCAAACCACACCCACCGGCTTGACACAGTCTGACTGAAGTGTGCTGGAATGACGGCGCATTCTCAGTCCCTCGATATTGAATGTTTAATGATTACTTTCGTTTGAAAAATATATTGTCAACGCTCGCCTATATCATAAAGAGAAACCGTGTGAATAACCCTTAGGAGGAACACATCGGTTCATCTCCTCACAATACGCTGTAAGATTTATCCGAGTGTCCCCATTACTTACACTTGTCCCTCTTTCTTACAGCGAACCTATTGACAATGGTGATTCTCTCCAGAGGAAAATGCGGACTTTCCAAATGTATCTCTGTCTACATGGTGGCCATGGCAACAGCAGATCTACTGGTCATGATCTTCAATTGATCAATTGAACAAGTACTTTGGTTCGGTGTTTACTGTGGAGGACACACACAACCTGCCGGAAATAAAAGGGGTCAGAGGATCTGGTAAGAGGGAGGAGCTGAGGGAAATCCTTATTAGTCGGGAAAAGGTATTGGGGAAATTGATGGGACTGAAGGCTGAAAAATCCCCGGGGCCTGATGGTCTGCATCCCAGAGTACTTAAGGAGGTGGCCTTGGAAATAGTGGATGCATTGACGATCATTTTCCAACATTCCTTAGACTCTGGATCAGTTCCGATGGAGTGGAGGGTGGCCAATGGAACCCCTCTTTTTAAAAAAGGAGGGAGGGAGAAAGCAGGGAATTATAGACCGGTCAGCCTGACATCGGTCGTGGGTAAAATGATGGAAGCAATTATTAAAGATGTCATAACAGACCATTTGGAAAGTGGCGACATGATAGGTCCAAGTCAGCATGGATTTGTGAAAGGGAAATCATGCTTGACAAATCTTCTGGAATTTTTTGAGGATGTTTCCAATAGGGTGGACAGGTGGGAACCAGTAGATGTGGTGTATTTGGACTTTCAGAAGGCCTTCGACAAGGTCCCACACAAGAGATTGGTGAGCAAAGTTAAAGCACATGGGATTGGGGGTAATGTGTTGACGTGGATTGAGAACTGGTTGGCACACAGGAAACAAAGAGTAGGAGTAAATGGGTACTTTTCAGAATGGCAGGCAGTGACCAGCGGGGTACCGCAGGGTTCGGTGCTGGGACCCCAGCTGTTTACATTATATATTAATGATTTGGACGAAGGGATTAAATGTAATATTTCCAAATTTGCGGATGACACTAAATTGGGAGGCATTGTGAACAATGAGGAGGATGCTAGGAGGCTACAGAGTGACTTGGACAGGTTGGGTGAATGGGCAAATGTATGGCAGATGAAGTACAATGTGGATAAATGTGAGGTTATCCACTTTGGTGGTAAAAATAGAGAGGCGGACTATTACCTGAATGGTGGCAGATTAGGGAAAGGGGACGTGCAACGAGACCTGGGCGTCATGGTACATCAGTCACTGAAGGTGGGAATGCAAGTGCAGCAGGCAGTCAAGAAAGCAAACGGAATGATGGCCTTCATAGCAAGGGGATTTGAGTACAGGAGTAGGGAGGTGATGCTACAGTTGTACAGGGCCTTGGTGAGGCCACACCTGGAGTATTGTGCGCAGTTTTGGTCTCCTAACTTAAGGAAGGACATTCTTGCTATTGAGGGAGTGCAGCGAAGGTTCACTAGATTGATTCCTGGGATGGCCGGACTGACATATCAAGAAAGATTGGGTCAACTGAACTTGTATCCTCTGGAGTTCAGAAGAATGAGGGGGGATCTTATAGAGACATTTAAAATCCTGACTGGTTTAGACAAATTAGATGCGGGCAGAATGTTCCCAATGGTAGGGAAAACTAGAACCAGGGGTCACAGTCTAAGGATTAAGGGGAAGCCATTTAGGACTGAGCTGAGGAGGAACTTCTTCACCCAGAGAGTGGTGAATCTATGGAATTCTCTTCCACAGAAGGTTGTTGAGTCCAGTTCGCTAAATATATTCAAAAGGGAGTTAGATATAACACTCACAACTAAGGGGATCAAGGGGTATGGCGAGAAAGCAGGAATGGGGTACTGAGGTAGCATGTTCAGCCATGAACGCATTGAATGGCGGTGCAGGCTCGAAGGACCGAATGGTCTACTCCTGTACCTATTTTCTATGTTTCTATGTTTCTATGTAATCGTATATCACATTTTGAGTAAACGCTTTCCATATTCATTCCTGTCCTACACTGCCGTTTGTAAGTTCATGATGTACATGTCTTGTACCAACCTGGATATGTCGGTGTGGTTTACCGTCTCCTTCACATTTGACAGATTTGTAGCTATATGTTGTCAGAAGTTTAAAACAAAGTATTGCACAGTGAGAACTGCAGCCGCGGTTATAACCACGCTCTCTGTCCTGGTTTATTTAGAGAACATCCCCTTTTGGTTTGCTTTTGAACACAAACAAATAATCAACAATGTTCCCTGGGGATTCCGCCCCAGTGATTTAAACCCATTTTTTCCTTTTGTTTTGATATTACTGTTTAATTGTTTGACAGTCAGACGTATTTTATTGGCCAGTAGAGCCCGCAGAAAACTCCGGGGTCACAGCGATGAGAATCAGAGCGATCCAGAGACGGAGAACCGAAGGAAATCCATCATTTTACTGTTCACTGTATCGAGCAGTTTTGTATTGTTGTGGTTGACATCCGCTGTGAGTTTTGTATTTAACTTCCTGGCCGTGCATCACCGACCCGATTATACATCTCCTGTATCCATCGCCACTCTAACCGGATATCTGCTCATGTATTTGAGCTCCTGTACAAACACGTGTATTTATGCAGCTACACAAACTAAATTCAGGGAAGAGCTGAAGAAGGTGGTGAAATCTCCTTGGACATTTATTCTGATGTTGATTCAAAAAATCAAAAATAAAACTAAAGCTTCCTTTAAGTAGAGTTAAATTACAGCCCGTGTTCCATTTTAGAATGGCCGTCTTACCGTTAGGGTGAAAGCCGATTATTGCTCAGAAAATGAACAGGTATCAGAAAACCTTTCTTCCTTTTTGTGCCGTGTGTTTTGTGTCTGCTGCTTTCCCTGGGTCAGCCGTGGCTCAGCTGGTAGCAACCTCGTGAAAAGGTTGTGGCATCAAGTCCCACTCCATAGACTCAATAATATACCATAATCTAGGCTGACACTCCAGTGCAGGGCTGAGGGAGTGCTGCACTGTCGGAGGAGCCCTCTTTCAGATGAGACGCTAAACTGAGGCTCCGTCTGCCCTCTCAGGTGGACGTAAATCATCCTTTGCCCTATTTCGAAGAGGAAATAGATGTAATCCCAGGTGTTCTAGCCAATATTTATCCCTCAATCAACATCACAAAAAATGAATTATCTGTTCATTCTTAAATTACTGTTTGTGGGAGCTTTGTGTGCGTAGATTGGCTGCCGTTTTTCCTACATTAGAACAGTGGTTACACCTGAAAAATACTTCATTGGCTGTAAAGGACCGGTGGTCGTGACAGGAGCTATATAAATACAAGTCTTTCCTTTTCTTTCTGTTACGCCGGGTCAATATAACCATTTCCCGCTAATCAGAATATTCTAACTTCTGTGTTAGTGAAAAATAATTTCACTCGAGTCTGTCTCGAAGCAGAAGCTCACAGTTTATTATACAGGGCGCACTGGGAGAAGAGCCATCGACCCCGCAAGCTAATGATCAACTTCTCGACGTTGCAGTGGTATCGGAACTTCTTTTATACATTACAGGGTCGGGACACAATTCATTGGGCCAGAAATTGGACTTCGATGGTTGCTGCGGGGGTAATGATCCCCCGCGATATCGCACTCCGCGCCTGCCTTTATGGTTTTGGCCCACACGAACTTCAGTACATGGGCCTCTCCCTGGTGCCGGCGCGCAGTGCGTGCATGTCCCAGAGGCGCAGTTAGTTCGATGCGACCTCTGGGATCACGTGGGCCAGTTAGAGCCAATGGCAGCACACCATCTTTCATTCATAATTTTGACAGGAAGAGCTGTCAAAACTATGAATGAAACAAGCCCCCAAAAGAACAGCTAAACCTCAATTACTTTTTTTAAAAAACCATCACATTAATAAAATAACTATAGTTAAATAAATTAACCACTTTAAACAAAAATTTACATTTTTGAAAAAATTTAAATTCTTTTTAAAAGTTATAAAAATAAACTTACCTTTCATTAAAGTCTCTAAAAAAGACAAACCTGTTGAAAAAAATTTAAAATAATACTTAATTAACTACTTACCTTGTTAAAAGGGGATCTTACGCCTGCTTTCTTCATATGTAAAATCTTCAACACTTACCTTCGCGTTCAAACCTGAAAAAAAAACTTAGTATGCTGCATGCGCACAGCCTGTAGCGCGCACGCGGTTCACCTAGGAACTGCCCCCTTCGCAATATCGGAAGTGCCGGTTTCCCACGCATGCGCAACGCATGCAGGAAACCGGCACTTCGGGACCGAATATGGGTGAGTACACAGTGCGTACTCTCCCGTATTCGGACGAATTTCTGGGCCAATATATCCAAATGTCTCAAACCAATCACATTCTCCTAACAACAAGCCCCTTACCCAATCATATATCTTCACCACTGACTTGATTATAATCTGCACTTTAAGCTAAATTTTCTTGTTACTTCTCTTCCGAAACTATAAACATACAGAGTGTTGCGCCACATTTGCTTGGCCGGACTGTCTGGTCATGCGGTGATTGGTTCGCAGGTGTAACCGTTGTGCTATTATCGTAGTCGTTTGTTCCTCCTTGGTGGGCTTCAAGTTGTCTCGCACATATGCATGTTGACAGTAGACATTACATCAGCGAAGCCATTCTGTCTTGTCTCATTTACGAGTCCACCTTTAACAGCACATTCTTTAACTCTTTACGTTGCTGCTTTAAGCCCTATAATGTTCACCCTAACAATCTGCTAATGTGATACTGTATTGGTTTATCTTTCTATTGTTAAGCAGGGAAGTACAAGTCTGTTTAAAGTACCACTCGGCTGTTGGGCCAGGGCTGAACCTGCAATAATGTTCAGTTTTCAGGATGAAGTAATAAACGATTTAATTAAACTCTTGACATTGCAAACAGATTCACCAATTTGAGGGAACTTTAATCATTTAGTAACAGTTTTGGAAGAGAGTTATTTCTGCAAAGGAAAACATCTGGACATCCATCATAATTTCCAATTAGTACAATAGATACAGAAACAGACAGAATTATTGTTAAAGATTTCACTTGGTACAATTGCAATTATATGGGTCAAGGGTGAAACTTTCCATCAGATAAATCAATTCAATTGTCTTTATGTGGAGTTTTATTTTAACTTTGATATAAATGTGTAATGCAGAATTGTGAGGATTGCCGAGTACAGGGAGTGAGAAAAATGAACGAAAACCTACAGTTTCGAATGAGTATTCGGTTTGGTAAAGGCCTAAGATACTGAACTCAGGACTGTGACTTGTTTGGGTCTCCACACCAAATATCATCAGGTGTGGTTCTCATTCCTACCTTTTCAAGCGTGTGTAAGTACTATTGCATGTATTATATGCGTAATAAACGTATGGCACCTCACACCAATGTTCAAGAACATTATTGAAAAGCTTATGCTGACAATAACCTTGGTACTTTAATTCTGAATGGGCTCCATTTATTAACTGTGATTGAGAGCCCGCTTTACTCGTCACACTTTAACGTTCCACTTGACCCAGACGTTCTCCAAAACCAAAATCCTCCTGATTGCAGGGCCCCGTGGAGTCCGGGCTCTGCCAATCCGGCTAGCATCCAGCTTCTGAGGAAAGTGGTGATTAGTTGTGGGCGGTTTTGTGTCAGAACCACATTCTCATTTACCTCGATGCAGACAACCAGTAGTATTTAAGGCCCGAGTCAGGTAGCCGGCAGAGGTTTTAGATCCATCAGTCAGCGATGTTCTGCAACAATTTACAATCCTGAGAAGGCGACCTGCAGTCAAGCACACCATCCAAATTCAACATGTAAAATAGAAAGCAAAGGCATGAATAATTAACCATTACATTACCGTGTCACATTCAATCTGACGTGGTTGTGATTCCCCGTCCCCTGTTTCTAATTAACCAGTTGTTGTATTCTCTTGTGTTTCTCTATTTTTAATTAAACAGTTATTCTGTTTCCCTGACATTCTCGTCTCCTCTATTTCTACATAAACAGTTACTGACTCCCCAGTCCCCCGCTTTTAAATAAACAGTTATTTACTGTGTTACCCCATGTCTCCTTTATGATTATTTCTAATTAGAAAGTTAGTTTATTCCCCTGAATTCCCCGGTCCTCTATTTCTAATTGAACAGTTGTTGTCTTCCCCTGTCCCCTACTTCTAACTGAAGGGTTATTGTGTTCAGCTGGTCCCTATTTCTAATATCAGTTGCCATATTCCACTGACCGCTATTTTTAAATATACCATTACTGAGTTCCCCTATAATCCTTTATTATATTTCTAATTAACAGTTCGTTGGTTCCACTTAATTTTCCTGTTCTCAATTTCTAATTAAACATTTACATTGTTCCCCTAAATTTCCCTTTATTCTACTTCTATTTATGCTTCTCGTGTTCCGCTGAATTCCCCTGTCCTCTAGTTTTCATTCTGCAGATTAGGAGCAAGTCTGTTCCATAGATAGACAGTCGCTCATTGAAATAACGGTTCCAGAAATTAGTTTTGAATTTACCCCCACCAATCTCAGGCCATGTCCTCTGGTTTTACAGTTCTGGACAAGGTGAAACAGCTCGTCATGAACCACATTACCTGGTGGATAAAGAGCAGTGTCCCGCACTATTCAGGTCCCGGATATTCCTGTGCCCTTTTTATGTTCGTCATAGGATTGTTAACATGGAAAGGGTAATGGAACTTCTGGTGCTGAGGCCAGCTACAATTCAACAGTTTCAGGGCTTTCACGGGGCCGTATTTTGCGGACATCCGGGTGGGTACGACGTGCGCACGAGTCCGTAGGGGCAACGCAAGTTCCGGGTTTAGGCATGCGAAGCGCATGCGCTAAAAATTAGAAATTGCGATCTGGCGCAGATTTGCGCTATTTGTCCAACTACTGGCCAGCAGTTACTGACGAAACTGCAACGACAGAAAAAAAGCAGGCGGACAGCCGGCATTCTATCTAAAGAAGAAGCAGGAAGAAGACGTGGAAGTCAGGGGGCTGGAAACCTGGACTGTTTTAACTTTCAAAGTTAACAAAGTTCTTGGTACAAAGCCTGGTTTAAGTTTGTAACAAATTTAATTTGTTAAATACTTCATTGGTTTGGATCTAGTTCTGAGGAGTGTCGGTGATTAGAAGAGGAACTTTCGTTGTGGACAAGGTAAGCATTCTATTCAAATAGATTTCTTTTTTTAAACTTGAAAATGACTGTTTTAACATGATTTTGTTCACATTTACTCATGTTTAAAATTATGCCAAAAGATATGAATGTTTTAAATGTTAACTTTTTTATGCTGTATACAAATTAATGCATGATTTTGTAAAATGTTTTAAAAGTTTTAAAAATTGTTCTCCGGCGGTGATATTGATCAGGCGGGTCTGACGGGCGCCCGATCCGATACCGCCCGTTTCGCATCACCGCCCGCCGTGAATTTCTAACCACTCACTTTATTAATATAACGTTTACAACTCTTTCCTTTTCTTCTCAACAGTTACTGCATCTATTTAAAGAGGAATCCTGTGAGGGAGAATCATGCCTCCTGAGGAGTTTGCCCCAATCTTTTGTGTGTTTCTGGATCATAGAATCGAAAACGCCAGGGAACAACAAAGGAGACTGAGGAACCAAGACCGCCACCTAATCAGGAGGAACTACTACCCACCCAGAGAGGGTACAGGGAGAGGCTGTCTTTTCAGATGCTGTTGGAGGATTTGTGTGTGAGCAGGCTGCACTTTTGTAAAGAGACATCTGACCGACTATGTGACATGTTGAATGACAGCCTTCAAACACTCTAGAAGACCCTCACTGCCTTGTCAGTGTCCATGAAGGTAGCCACAGCACTGAACTTCTTTGCATGCGGGTCAATTCAGTAAGGCACCAGTGACATTTCAAACATCTCCCAGAGTGCTCGAGGGCCTGCATTCACCAGGTCACAGATGCCATATTCTGGAGGGCTTCAGAGATCATAGACTTCGACTTGTCCACTCGGCAGCAAAAGGTGAGGCCCTTTTATTTTATAGGATTGCTGGCTTCCCCAAAGTGATTGGGGCCGTCGGTGGAACCCATGTTGAATTGAAAGCACCAATTGATGCACCTCTGACATACATCAACAGGAAGGGGTTTCACTCATTAAATGTAATAATCGTCTGTGATGCGCAACTCAGGATCCTAAACATGAATGCAGTTCACCGGGGAAGTGCTCATGACTCCTTCGTCCTCCATCACTCGGACTTATATAGCGCCCACAGTACATTGCCTCGATGATCCGCATGGATATTGGGTGACAAGAGCTACCCGATAAAACCATGGTTGATGACACTATACCGCAGGACCAATAATGAGGCTCAGGAGAGATACAATGGGGCACACGTGTCCACACGGCAAGTGGTGGAGAGGACAATGGGGCTTCTGAAATCACGCTTCCGGTGCCTGGACAGGACGGGGGGGGGGGGGGGGAGTTTGCAGTATTCTCCTCTGAAAGTGGCAAAGATTGTGGTAGCCTTTTGTGCTTTGCATAACTTTGCCCTGCGGGAAGGACTGACCCTTAACCCTGCAGACGAGCTCCCTGCTGAAATGGAGGACATGGAGGATGCCAATATCGTTGTGGCCAGGCCTGATGGGGAGGAGCCAAGTGCTGCCGAAACCAAAGCCGCCAGGGAACTGCTAGTAGCCAACACCTTCACGAGGTGATGATAGTGTCGCCTCCTACCTCCCCCTCCCCCAGCAAGGCACAGAAAAGCACAGACACAATTTCAAGTGAAACAGTGAACGTTTATTGCACCATTAAAGACTTTTGTTATGCTGTTTTGAGGTTCTTCGTCTTTAAATACAAATTGTTAGCTAGCTATTTTCTACTTTGTAAACATTTGCAAAGATAAATTGGTTGATAAAAAATGTAAACCGTTTAATGTGACTTTTTGGGTTTCTTAGTGCAATAAAGACTTTACATTCAAGATGAAATCTAGCTATTTTCTAATTTTTTAAACAGTTGTAATGTTCAATTGACTGTTAATAAAACAAAGTTGAAAACAGAAATAAAGTGACTGGAGGCTTTACATATAAAACGAAATGATTAAGTACACTATGAGTCACAAATATATATTTCACGAAATAACACAACGCCAGCATTTAAATAACAGCAAACATTAAAAAAATTGACAGATATCCCCCTCGCATCTGTGCCTGAGGATCGAAGAGGTGAATTTTGCAAAAGGTGGCACCGTACTGTCTCCTGCGCTTTCCCCTTCCCCGTGACCGGAGCCCTCTCAGGCCAAGTGAAAGGCCCCTGTGTATAATCTCTGGCCTTGCAGCAATTGGCTCGTGACAGGGTTACTGCTGCTGCTGCTGCTGAAAGGCAACATATACATGCAGATTAAAACTACCTCTACAACGTCCCATCAAACATTCCCAGGTCAGGTACAGCATGGGTTACATACAGTCTAAAGCATATTTAAACTGCCGATAAAATACTCCCGCGACAGGTCCAGCACGGGTCACATACAGAGTAAAGCTTGCTCGACACTATCCCATCAAAGATTCCCACAATAGGTCCAGCACGGGGTAGATATAGAGTGAAGCTCCTTCCACACTATCCCATCAAAGTCTCCAAGGTCAGGAATAGGATGGGTTACATACAGAGTAAAGCTCCCACCACATTTTCCCATCAAAGACTTCCACGACAGGTCCAGCACGGGGTAAATATAGAGTGAAGCTCCCTCCACACTATCCCATCAAAGATTCCCACGTCAGGAATAGCATGGGTTACAAACAGAATAAAGCTCCCTCCATACTATCCCATCAAAGACTCCAAGGTGAGGTACAGCACGGGTCGCATACAGAAAGCTCCCTCGACACTGTTCCATCAAACACTCACAGGGCAGGTGGGCAGGAGTTGGATACATTGTAAATCTCACTGTATTATCGTTTATCAAGCACAGTGAACTCAGATACAGCATGAGGTCAAAGCAGGGTACAGCTCCTCTTAAACTACCCAATGAAGCTCTCCATCTCACGTACAGCATGGTATGAATACAGGACAGAAATCCCTGTACATGTAAGCATCATGCACTCCCAGGTGAGGTATGGGCGCGTTTTACATACCAGTGAATCCACAGTCAAATTATCGCATCAAATACCGAGCATCTTGCCAAAAATTAAACGGTGCCCTTTAGCTTGAAAGAATCTCACCTTGAAAAAATCCTGTACTGATGGGATTCTCAGCCTTTCCAATCATTGATGAAGCTTCCTGGTTTATGCCGTCTTGTCCAATGTGAGTGTTGGTCACACCAGGTCTGTTGTGTGAAACCAGAGACCTTTATCTAGTCCCAGTTAGTTCATACAATCAGCGTCAGTTCTTTATATTATCGGCCCGCACCACAGAAAACACTCCTGACCCCGCAAAAGTGGCAGGAAATCCCCCTTAGAGAGACCACATTGGCACGGGTGTGGAGATTAAATCCCTGTTGCACTTGGAGTCTCTCTGAGTCTGTTGCGGAGGCACATGTGCTGCCTTTGGCCGATATTACAATGGGTCTGGTGTGGGGATTAAATCCCTGTTGTACTGGGAGTCTCTCTGAGCCTGTTACTGAGGCCCATGTGCTGCCTTTGGCCGATACTACAATGGGGCTGATGTGGGGATTAAATCCCTGTTGTACTGGGAGTCTCTCTGAGCCTGTTACTGAGGCCCATGTGCTGCCTTTGGCCGACACTACAATGCCGTCCCAGCACAGTGTTAGAGTTTGAAAATGACACCTCGGGTGATGCTGGGTAGATTCAGTTTATTGCAGAATGACGGGAACCAAGTGAACTCAGAAAGTCCACCAGTGGGTGAAAGCCCTTTGCTCCGGGCTGTAAAAGCCAACATTCCCCTGTCGGAATCACTGGCCATGGCGGGAGCGGCTCGGCTTTGCTCAGAGTGTCCGGGGATCAGTGAATTCGGCGAAGAGGGTCTGAGACCCATTGATGCTGGGGCTGAATTTCCATCAATCGACACTGGACCTCAAGGTCCCTTTCAGCTGTGGACAGACTCCAGGAGCTGTGCCCATGGTTCGGGGATTTCTGGGACTATCACTTTGTGTCCGGAATGGTCTGTCCGGAATGTTTCCTCTCTTTAAAGAGCCGGGAAAGAATCCTTCAGTCCCTTGCACTCCCTCCATGGTCTGTGGGATCTACAGCCCGATCCTCTGCTGGGATCCAGTGCGTCGTCTCACGGGAGCATCACAACCATCAAGGCCTTTCTCACAGTTTTATTCCTGAGCCCTCAGCCCCATGGGATTAACTCTGAACAGTAAATTCAGGAATCTAATCCTTTTTAATCAGTAGTATTTCTCTATTTGGTGTTCCAGCTCCTACTCACTCCCCTAGTTTACCAGGAGTTCACTGATCAGATGGCCCTTCATTTCTTTGCGATGTTTGTTATTTTCACCATCCTGTGATCCCCTGGTCTGCAGCAGCGGTCGCGGTTTGTGGTTATAATGCTTTGTGTTCCAGCTGAATATTAAGTTTGAATTCACATCTTTCCAGTAATTGTTCGTAAATTATATTGAATACAGCTGACATCTGATGCCGCTCCAGAGATCCCCCTCGCCAATTAAACCGATGAGATTAAATGTAAAATTCCATCGATTGCTCCCTGGGTCCGCTGTAGTAACTCATCAAATTGGCTCGGTGCATCACATGGTCCCAGCCTCATGGCGGGATGGTTTCAGCGCTCCACACTGCAATGGAATATGTGTTTGGATGCATGTAAGGGAATCCGCTTCTTTATTGTCTCTCGAATATGATCAAGTTACAGAACCAACCAAGGTTTCGCTTTAAGTGTATTTTATCTGTAACTGTACCGTCCCTGCGAGGTACTGCGGCTTGGCATGGATCGCAGAGTTAGAGTGTGAATGGAGACTCAGTCTAGTGTCAGGGGCGATAGTGATTGAAATGACAATCGGGAGAGATGTATGACGGACGGATGATCCAATGTCGCCGGTTTTACATTATCTCACAAACTTAATAACCTCCTATATCAGTGCCTGGGTGTCTGTGGTGGTGGGGATCGCTCTCCGTGTCCATTCCCGATACTGAATCCGAGCGACCCTCCTCCCGCGCCGCCTTGACAACATCTGACTGAAGTGTGGTGGAAGGATGGTCATTCTCAGTCCCTCTATAGTGAGTGTAGAATGATGCGTTTATTTTGAACAAAATGCCTACCACGCTCACCGATAATAAAAATAACAGGAACACATCTCAACATTTCCCCACAATATCTGTAAGATTTATCTGAGTGTCCCCGTTACTGACCTCTTGTCCCTCCTTCTCACAGAGAACCTACTGACAATGGTGATTCTCTCCACAGGAAAGTGCGGCCTTTCCAAGTGTATCTCTGTCTGCATGGTGGCCATGGCAACCACGGATCTACTGGTCATGATCCTCAATGTAATAGTGTATCAAATTTGTACAAATCACTTTCCACATTCCTTCCTGTCCTACACTGCCGTTTGTAAGATCATTATTTGCATCCATTCTACCAGCCTGGATATGTCGGTGTGGTTTACAATCTGGTTCACCTTTGACCGATTTCTAGCCTTATGTTGTCAGAAGTTTCAAACAAGTTATTGCAGAGTGAGAACTGCGGCTGTGGCCATAACAACGGTCTCTGTCTTGATCTATTTACAAAATATTCCAGGTTGGATTGTCTATAAACCTGATCGAATAATTAACAATATTCATTGTGGTTGTTACCCCGGACTGGACTATTTTTCATCGCCTGCAGGGGTCGGGTTCTCCCGGTTACAAGGTATTTTAACGATGCGGAGTCCACTTCCTTTGCTATTACTGTTTAATTGTTTGTCAATCAGACGTATTTTAATGGCCAGTAGAGGCCGCAGGGGACTCCGGGGTCACAGCAGTGAGAATCAGAGTGATCCAGAGATGGAGAACCGAAGGAAATCCATCATTTTACTCTTCACTGTATCGGGCAGTTTTATAGTGTTGAAGTTGACACCTGTCGTTAGTTATTTAACTACCAGACTGACAAACATCACGCATTACCGAGGCGATTATACATCTCCTGCCGGCATCGCCACAGAAACGGGGTTTATGCTAATGTATTGGAGTTTCTGTTCAAAACCCGTATATTTATGAAGCTACACAAATTAAATTCAGTGAAGAGCTGAAGAAGGTGGTGAAATCTCCTTGAACATTGATTCTGATTTTGGTTAAATTAATGTAACATTAAGCCAAGGCTTCCTGTCCTTTCTAAAGTTCAATTACAGCCCGTGTTCTATTTTGGAATGACCGTCTTTCTGCTGGGACGGAATCCAATTGTTGTTGTGAAAATGAACAGGAATCAGAAAACATTTCCTCCATGTTGTGCCGGGTGTTTGATGTCTGCTGCTTTCCCCGGGTGAACATAATCGATTCCCGCTAAAACAGCGCCCTTTCCGCTCAATATTGAAAGAGATTTCCTATCAATGCAAGTTGTTGTTGTAGTGTAATTGATCAGAGATTGTTTGCTGAGCTCAGTCAATAACTCAAGTTGTTGTTGTAGTGTAATTGATCAGAGATTGTTTGCTGAGCTCAGTCAATAACTCAAGTTGTTGTTGTAGTGTAATTGATCAGAGATTGTTTGCTGAGCTCAGTCAATAACTCAAGTTGTTGTTGTAGTGTAATTGAGCAGAGATTGTTTGCTGAGCTCAGTCAATAACTCCATTATCAACAATAACAAGATGTTAATGAGGCAGGTTAATAAGGCCAGAAAACGCAAACCAAGCACTAGTGCTTATTTCTAGCGGAATAGAGTTGCAAAGCAGTTGCGTTATGTTAAACTTGTATTGAACCTTCATTAGACCACACTTGGAGAACTGCGCACATTACCGGTCTCCATATTATAAACAAGGATATAAAGACAATGGAGAAGGTGTAAATAAAGATTTACTGGGATGATACCAGAACTGACAGTGTATACCTCTCAGGAAAGCTTTCCCTAGAAAAGGAAAGGCTGAGGGGTGATCTGAAAAATGTCTTTAAGATTATGAAAGGTTTTCATTGGTCGACGTAGGGAGGATGTTTCCACTTGCGGGGGAGACTGGAACTACGGACCATAAATATAAGATAGTCACTAATAAATCCAATAGGGAGTTCAGGAGAAACTCCTTTACCCAGAGAGTGGTGAGAATGAGGAACTCACTACCACATGGAATAGTTAACACAAATAACAGATATATTTAATGGGAAGCTGGATAGGCACATATGGGAGAAAGGGGTGTAAGGATACCTTGATGGGGCTAGATGAAGGAGGTGGAAGGAGGCTCGTGTGGAGCATTTTCACCAGCATGGACCTGTTGGGCCAAATGGTCTGTTTCCTTGATGTAAATACTATGTAATACTCTGAAAGAACAGTCATGATTGAGCTTCCGCAGTGGAGTAGAAAACTTGGGCGTCAGCGTTACCTGCCTCACACCGCAGGTACTGGAATGAGTCGCTCAGTTTAATTAATAGTTAAAGTTTCCTTTAGTGTAGAAACAATGTGTTACAATGGTGGTTATCTGTAATTCTGTAATCTCGGTGTGAATGTTGCAGGCGCTGGTCGCCCCATCAGACTCCGCCCCCCATTGTCTCCTGGACCAATAGAACGAAGCCCTGTCTCCTGACCAGTGTCTAATGATGGAGACAGCAGGAACTTGACTGGTCAATGTGACATTAGACATCTTTGTTCACAGATATTTACTGAAAATCTCAACTGGTCAACACAATGGAGTGCTACGACAGGAAAAAAGACTTGTCGACCCAACCAGTCCTAGGCGGCGTTTAACCACCACCCTAACAATTAGTTCCAATCACTTTACCTGCTTGGTCTCAACATCCTTCAATCTATTTTTATTCATCCATCTCTTGTTATTCATCCATCTCTTGTTATTGATAAAGAATAGTAAATTAATTCTTCTCACAGGAAATTGACTTTTCACTTTAATATAATTATGTAATACAGAATTGTATTGATTCCCACTTAGTGGGACTGAGAGCAATGTATAAAACGAGCTGTTTGTAATGAGTATTTGCAATTTTTAAAAGCCGAAGATACTGATCTCAGAAAAGTAAACTTTTGACTCAATCATCAAAACTATCATCAGTTGTGGCTGTAATTTGTGCCTTTTAATTTTATATGTAAGTACTATTGCAAGTACTGTGGGTTCAATAAACCAATGACACCACACTTCAAAGTTCAAGAACCTTATTTAAAACCTTACTCTAACAATAGCCTCAGTACCTTAAACGTGAATGGGCTTCATTTATTGATTGTGATGAAGTGCCCCCTCTACCCGTCACTTTCTAACGTCCCGCCTCATCCTGAGGTTCTCCAAAAGCCAAACGTCACATGGTTTCATTTCCCCGTGGATCCCAAACTCTTCTAATCTGGCTGGCATCCAGCTTCTGGGGGAATTGATGATGAGATCTGACTATTCTATGTAAGAGGCACATTCACATTGAACTGGATTGAGCTGATCTTCTCTATTTAAGGCAGGAGTCAGACAGCAGGCAGGGATTTTAATTCTATCAGGCAGCGATGCACCTGAACCCAGCTCCAATCGTCAGAAGGCGATGTGTAATCAATCACATCATCAATATCAACATGTAAAATAGAGAACAAAGGCATGAACAAGTTAAACATTGGTGTCCAGGAAAGACAGGGAAGGAAAGAAAGGAAGTGTGGTGGTGGTATTGATTAAGGAGAATATTAAATTGCTGGAGAGAGGATGTCCTGGAGAGGTCAAGGACAGAATCTATTTGGTTAGAGTTAAGAAACAGTAGGGGTGTCATTACACTACTTGGTGTATTCTATAGGGCACCAACTAGTGGAAGGATACAGAGGAGCAAATTTGCATGGAAATTACAGAGAGGTGCAAAAACTACAGAATAATGGAGACTTAGTTTATCCTAATATAGACTGGGATCATAATAATGTAAAGGGCACAGAGGGGGAAGAATTTCTGAAGTGTGTCCTTTCTTGACCTGTACGCTTCTGGCTCAACGAGGAAGTAGGCATTGCTGGATCTGGTTCTGGGGAATGAGATGGGTCAAGTGGAGCAATTGTCATTAGGGGCATATTTAGGGAACAGTGGTCATAGTATCATAAGGTTTTAGATTAGATATGGAAAAGGACAGGGAGCAATCTAGAGTGAAATTACTTAATTGGTGGAAGACCAGTTTCAGTGGGTTGAGAATGGATCTGGCCCGGGTAAATTGGAATCAAAGATTAGCAGACAAAACTGTAATTGAACAATGGGCTGCCTTTAAAGAGGAGAAGGTTTGGGTATAGTCGAGGTACATTCCACGAGAGGGAGAGGTAGGGTAACTAAAATCAGAGCTCCATGGATGATGAATGAGATAGAGAGAAAGATGAAGCAGAAAAAGTGCCTGTATGAAAGATGTTGAGAATATAAGTGATAATCAGGCTGAATATAAAAAGTTCAGAGGTAAAGTTAAAATGGAAATAAGAGGGGCAAAGTGAGACTGTGAGAAAGACTGGCAGCTAACATTAAAAGGAATCAAAAAGTCTTGTATAGGCATATAAATAATAAACGGGCAGTAAGTGGAGCGGTGGAGCCTATAAGGGAACAAAAATAAGATCTACGCATGGAGGCAGAGAGCATGGCTGACGTACTAAAACAGTACTTTGCATCTGTCTTCACCAAGGAGGAAAATGCTGGCAAAGTCATAGCGAAAGAGAAGGTAGTGTAGATACTGGATGGGATAAAAAAAATTGATAAAGTAGATGTGCTAGAAAGGCTGGCTGTAATTAAAGTAGGTACGTCTCCATGACCGGATGGGATGCATCCTAGGACGCTGAGGGAATTAATGGTGGAATTGCGGAGCTACTGGCCATAATCTTCCAATCCTCCATAGATACGGGGGTGGTGCCAGAGGACTGGAGAATTCAAATGCTACAACCTTGTTCAAGAAAAGGTGTAAGGATAAACCCAGCAACTACAGGGCAGTCAGTTTAACCTCGGTAGTGGGAAAGATTTTAGAAACGATAATCAGGGACAAACTCAACGGGACAAGTGTGGATTAATTAAGGAAAGCCAGCACGGATTTATTAAAGGCAAACCGTGTTTAACTAACTTTGATTGAGTTGTTTGATGAGGTAACAGAGAGGGTTGATGAGGGCAATGCGGCTGATGTGGTGAACATGGACTTCCAAAATGTATTTGATGCGGTGCAACATAATAGGCTTGCCAGCAAAGTTGAAGCCCAGGGAATAAAAGGGACAGTGGCAGCATGGATATGATATGGGCTAATTGACAAGAAACAGTGAGTAGAGGTGAACGGTTGTTTTTCAGACTGGAGGAAGGTACACAGTGGTGATCCCCAGGGGTCGGTTCTACGACCACTGCTTTTCTTGATATAGGTTAATGACTTGGATTTGGGTATACAAGGCATAATTTCAAAATTTGCAGGTGACACAAAACCTGGAAGTATAGTGAACATTGAGGAGGAGAGTGATAGACTTCAAGAGGAGAGCAGACAAGCTGGTGGAATAGACGGACGCGTAGCAGATGAAAATTTTATGCAGAAATGTGTGAAGTGATACATTTTGGTAGGAAGAACGAGGAGAGGCAATATAAACTAAAGGGTACAATTATAAATGGGCTGCAACATCCTGGGGGTATATGTGCACAAATCGTTGAAGGTGGCAGGGCAGGTTGAGAAAGCGATTAAAAAGCCTACGTGATCCTGGGCTTCATAAATAGAGGCATAGAGTAAAAAAGCAAGGAAGTTATGATGAACCTTACAAAACACTGGTCCGACCTCGGCTGGAGTATTGTGTCCAATTCTGGACTCCACACTTTAGGAAGGATGTGAAGGCGTTAGAGAGGGTGCAGAAAAGATTTACAAGAATGGTTCCAGGGATGAGGGATTTCATTTACATGGATAGACTGGAGAAGCTGGGGTTGTTTTCCTTAGAGCAGAGAAGGTTGAGAGGAGATTTGATAGAGGTGTTCAAAATCATGAGGTGTCTAGACAAGAGTAGATAAAGACTTAATGTTCTCAGTGGTGGAAGGGTCGAGAACCAGAGGACACACATTTAAGGTGATTGGCAGAAGAACCAAAGGCCACATGCGGAAAAACTTATTTACGCAGCGAATGGTTAGGATCTGGAATGCAAAGCCTGAAATGGTGATCGAGTCAGATTCAATCGTTGCTTTCAAAAGGGAATTGGACAAGTACATGAAGGAAAAAACTGCAGGGCCAGTGGGTAAGGGCGAGGGAGTGGGACTAGCTGAAGTGCTCTTGCAGAGAGCCAGCACGGGATCGACGGGTCGAATGGCCTCCTACTGTACTGTAGCCTTTCTATGATTCGATGATTCTGTTCTTCAACAGCTTAATCCCAGTTTACAGGGAAAGTTCATCACTTTCAAAGAAGAGGGGATATCCCCAGACAAGGAATAAAAACAGGGGAGTTTGGTGCAGGGGAGGGAGGGAGGGCATGTTCCCAGACAAGGAATACACACAGGGAGTTTGGAGCAGGAGAGGGAGGGAGGGGATGATCCCAGACTAGGAATACACACAGGGAGTTTGGTGCAGGGGAGGGAGGGAGGGCATGTCCCAGACAAGGAATACACACAGGGAGTTTGGAGCAGGAGAGGGAGGGAGGGGATGATCCCAGACTAGGAATACACACAGGGAGTTTGGAGCAGGGGAGGGAGGGAGGCGAAGTCCCCAGACAAGGAATACACACAGGGAGTTTGGAGCAGCAGAGGGAGGGAGGGGATGAGCCCAGACAAGGAATACACACAAGGGGATTTGGAGCAGGGGAGGGAGGGAGGGATGATGATGGGGAAGGAGTCCGTCTCACGTCAGAATTGTTCCTTCCGGCCCTGTCCGTGTGGTTTGGTGTGAGCTGTGGATAGAAGTTATATGTTTCACCGGGTGATGTTCTTGGGCCTGCCCTGTGTATGGCCTGCAAGTGGGATCAGTGTTTAGGATTATATCAAACTGCAGTAATATTCACAACAAATATTAAGGTATCAAATCAAAAAACAGGTTCCTGGAAAGGTCCTTCACAAAGCAGTCCGACACTGGACAGCATTATTCCGGATTAACATGAGAATGGGCAGAAAGACAGGCCATACAAGAGCGATACAGCAACCTGTCAAAGGCTCAGGGGAGGAGCTCCAGCCTGCAGTCTACAAACTGCTCACCTGGCTGGGTGGGTCCCAGTGTGGAGTATGTCTCGGTTGGTGGCTCTTTGGGTGGGTGGGTCTCTGGGTGGTGTGGTACTGGGTGGGTGGGTCTCTGGGTTGGTTGCGTCTCGATTGGTTGGACCCTGGGTAAGTGGGTCACTGGGTGGGGTAATAATTGGGTTGCTAGGACCCAGGGAAGGTTGTGTCTCGATTGGTGGGTAGCTGGGTGGGTGGGTTTCTGGGTGGGGCGGTATTTGGATTGGTGTGGTCCAGGTTGGGGGCCCCAAGGGTGGGTGAGCACCAATTCAAACAACTCCCCTCTCTGGAGGAAAAACCTCTCAGTCGTGTTTCTCCTGTGTGTCTTCAACTTCTTTCTTGTCTCTCAATCTTTTATTCTTCAGTTCCTCTGGTTTATAACTGGGATTGGTTGGTAAATGGTGTTGCTGAGAGATTGTCCGTATAACTGAGTGAGAGAGAGGGAGCCTGGACCTGAGCTGTGCATTTACTAATTGTACTTTGTTACACTCAATTTATTTCTGCCCTCTAGTGATGATTATCTTTGAAAATTGCCACGAAAAGATTTACGGAATGAAAATTTGGGGAAGAGGAATATTGTACACGAGCTTCCTCCAGAGGAGACTAACCAAGGCCTCCTCCAGAGGGGACTGACCGAGACCTCATCCAGCAGGGACTGTCCGAGACCACCTTCAGAGGTGAAAGACCGAGGCCTCCTCCAGAGGAGACTGACCGAGACCTTCTCCAGAGGGTAAAAACCGAGACCACCTGCAGAGGGAAACTGACCCAGACCTCCTCCAGAGGGGACTGACTGGGACCTCCTCCAGAGAGGACTGACCGAGACCTCCTCCAGAGACTGACAGAGACCTCCTCCAGAGGCGACTGACCGAGACCTCCTGCAGAGGAGACTGAACGAGACCTCCACCAGAGGAGACTGACCGAGACCTCCTCCAGAGGGAACTGACCGAGACCTCCTACAGAGACTGACCGAGGCCTCCTCCAGAGGGAACTGACTGAGACCTCCTACAGAGACTGACCGAGGCCTCCTCCAGAGGAGACTGACCGAGACCTCCTCCAGAGGAGACTGACCGAGGACTCCTCCAGAGGGGAAAGACCGAGACCTCCTCCAGAGGGGACGGACAGAGGACTCCTCCAGAGGGGAAAGACCGAGACCTCCTCCAGAGGAGACTGACCGAGACCTCCTCCAGAGGAGACTGACCGAGACCTCCTCCAGAGGAGACTGACCGAGACCATCTCCAGAAGAGACTGACTGAGACCTACTCCAGAGGAGACTGACCGAGACCTCCTCCAGATGAGACTGACCGAGACCTCCTCCAGAGGGAACTGGCCGAGACCTCCTACAGAGACTGACCGAAGCCTCCTCCAGAGGATACTGACCGAGACCACCTCCAGAGGAGACTGACCGAGGCCTCCTCCAGAGGAGACTGACCGAGGACTCCTCCAGAGGGGAAAGACCGAGACCTCCTCCAGAGGGGACGGACAGAGGCCTCATCCAGCAGGGACTGACCGAGACCACCTTCAGAGGGGAAAGACCGAGGCCTCCTCCAGAGGAGACTGATCAAGACCTTCTCCAGAGGGTAAAAACCGAGACCACCTGCAGAGGGGAACTGACCGTGGCCTCCGCCACAGGGGACTGACCCAGACCTCCTTCAGAGGAGACTGACTGGGACCTCCTCCAGAGAGGACTGACCGAGACCTCCTCCAGAGGAGACTGACCAAGGACTCCTCCAGAGGGGAAAGACCGAGACCTCCTCCAGAGGGGACGGACAGAGGCCTCCTCCAGAGGGGATTGACCGAGACCTCCTCCAGAGGGGACTGACCGAGGCCTCCTCCAGAGGATACAGACCGAGACCTCCTCCAGAGGGGACTGACCGAGGCCTCCACCAGAGGGGATTGACCGAGACCTCCTACAGAATGGACTGACCGAGGCCTCCTCCAGAGGATACTGACCGAGACCTCCTCCAGAGGAGACTGACCGAGACCTCCTCCAGAGGAGACTGACCGAGACCTCCTCCAGAGGAGACTGACCGAGACCTCCTCCAGAGGGGACTGACCGAGGCCTCCTCCACAGTAGACTGACCGAGACCTCATCCAGAGACTGACCGAGACCTCCTCCAGAGGAGACTGACCGGGACCTCCTCCAGAGGAGACTGACCGAGACCTCCTCCAGAGACTGACCGAGACCTTCTCCAGAGACTGACCGAGACCTTTTCCAGAGGAGACTGACCGAGACCACCTCCAGAGGAGACTGACCGAGACCTCCTCCAGAGGAGACTGACCGAGACCATCTCCAGAAGAGACTGACTGAGACCTACTCCAGAGGAGACTGACCGAGACCTCCTCCAGAGGAGACTGACCGAGACCTCCTCCAGAGGGAACTGGCCGAGACCTCCTACAGAGACTGACCGAAGCCTCCTCCAGAGGATACTGACCGAGACCACCTCCAGAGGAGACTGACCGAGGCCTCCTCCAGAGGAGACTGACCGAGGCCTCCTCCAGAGGGGAAAGACCGAGACCTCCTCCAGAGGAGACTGACCGAGACCTCCTCCAGAGGGGAAAGACCGAGACCTCCTCCAGAGGGGAAAGACCGAGACCTCCTCCAGAGGGGACGGACCGAGGCCTCCTCCAGAGGGGATTGACCGAGACCTCCTCCAGAGGGGACTGACCGAGGCCTCCTCCAGAGGGGATTGACCGAGACCTCCTCCAGAGGGGACTGACCGAGGCCTCCTCCACAGGATACTGACTGAGACCTCCTCCAGAGGAGACTGACCGAGACCTCCTCCAGAGGGGACTGACCGATACCTCCTCCAGAGGGGACTGACCGAGACCTCCTCCAGAGACTGACCGAGACCTCCTCCAGAGGAGACTGACCGAGACCTCCTCCAGAGGAGACTGACCGAGACCTCCCCCACAGTAGACTGACCGACACCTCCTCCAGAGACTGACCGAGACCTCATCCAGAGACTGACCGAGACCTCCTCCAGAGGAGACTGACCGAGACCTCCTCCAGAGGAGACTGACTGAGACCTCCTCCAGAGACTGACCGAGACCTCATCCAGAGACTGACCGAGACCTCCTCCAGAGGAGACTGACCGTGACCTCCTCCAGAGACTGTCCGAGACCTCCTCCAGAGGAGACTGACCGTGACCTCCTCCAGAGGAGACTGACCGAGACCTCCTCCAGAGGAGACTGACCGAGACCTCCTCCAGAGGGGACTGACCGAGACCTCCTCCAGAGGGGACTGACCGAGACCTCCTACAGAGGGGACTGACCGAGACCTCCTACAGAGGAGACTGACCGAGACCTCCTCCAGAGGGGACTGACCGAGACCTCCTCCAGAGGGGACTGACCGAGACCTCCTCCAGATACTGACCGAGAACTCCTCCAGAGACTGACCGAGACCTCCTCCAGAGGAGACTGACAGAGACCTCCTCCAGAGACTGACCGAGAACTCCTCCAGAGATTGACCGACACCTCCTCCAGAGACTGACCGAGACCTCCTCCGGAGGAGACTGACCGAGACCTCCTCCAGAGGAGACTGACCGAGACCTCCTCCAGAGGGGACTGACCGAGACCTCCTCCAGAGGGGACTGACCGAAACCTCCTGCAGAGGGACTGACCGAGACCTCCTCCAGAGACTGACCGAGACCTCCTCCAGAGACTGACCAAGACCTCCTCCAGAGGAGACTGACCGAGACCTCCTCCAGAGACTGACCGAGACCTCCTCCATAGGCTGACCGAGACCTCCTCCAGAGGAGTCTGACCGAGACCTCCTCCAGAGGAGACTGACCGAGACCTCCTCCAGAGGGGATTGACCGAGACCTCCTCCAGAGACTGACCGAGACCTCCTCCAGAGGGGACTGACCGAGACCTCCTCCAGAGACTGACCGAGACCTCCTCCAGTGGAGACTGACTGAGACCTCCTCCAGAGGAGACTGACCGAGACCTCCTCCAGAGGGGACTGACCGAGACCTCCTCCAGAGGAGACTGACAGAGACCTCCTCCAGAGACTGACCGAGAACTCCTCCAGAGACTGACCGAGACCTCCTCCAGAGACTGACCGAGACCTCCTCCAGAGGAGACTGACCGAGACCACCCCAGAGGAGACTGACCGAGACCTCCTCCAGAGGAGTCTGACCGAGACCTCCTCCAGAGGGGACTGACCGAGACCTCCTCCAGAGGGGACTGACCGAGACCTCCTCCAGAGACTGACCGAGACCTCCTCCAGAGGGGACTGACCGAGACCTCCTCCAGAGACTGACCGAGACCTCCTCCAGTGGAGACTGACCGAGACCTCCTCCAGAGGAGACTGACCGAGACCTCCTCCAGAGGGGACTGACCGAGACCTCCTCCAGAGGAGACTGACCCAGACCTCCTCCAGATGTTGTACCGTATTCAGCCCGCCTGATTTCTGTCTGTTTATTAGCTGGGGTTCAATTTCCTCTCCGTGCAGTGGTTTTGTTGCCTGGTGTTAATAAGATCCTGTTCGATTGTGGCCCTTGTGCTTTGAAGAGGGTAAATCCTGGGGTAAAGTAGCCCAGCCTGAAAAGTTACAAAAACATGTTAACATAAGAATAGTGGAAATAAGAGCAGGAGTAGGCCATACGGCCACTTCGAGCCTGCTCCACCATTCAATAGGATCATGGCTCATCATCGACCTCAACTCTACTTTCCCGACCGAGCCCCATATCCCTTGATTCCTCTAGAGTCACAAAATCTCTCTCTCTCAGCATTGAATATACTCGAAGACTCAGAATTCACAGCCCTCTGGGGAACAGAATTCCACAGATTCACATCCCTCTGAGAGAAGAAATTCCTCCTCATCTCAGTCTTAAATGACCCCTAGTTTTAGACAGTCCAGCCAGGGGGAAACAATCTCTCAGCATCTTCCCTGTCAATCCCCTTCAGAATCTTGTATGTTTCATCCATTAACTCGGTGCGTGATGAACAGGGGCCGGGAGGAAATTTAATTCGGAATCGTGAACCCGTGGATGGACATTTCAAAATAATGCTTGTGTTTCAGAGCGATGCAACAACTTTGAGGGGACATGGGGGCCATTTGAGGGGTTTTGATAGAATAAAGAGGGAGAAACTATTTCCGGGGCAGGAGGGTGGGTAACCAAAGGACACAGGTTTAAAATAATTGGCAAAAGAACCACAGCAGAGATGAGGAGGGTTCTTTCTGCAGCGAGTTGTTCTGGTCTGGAATGCACTGCCTGAAAGGGTGGTGGGGGCAGATTATCCTTGTATACTTGTAAAGACACAGTTTGCAGGGCTACAGGGAGAGAGACTAATTGGATCGCTCTTTCAAAGAGCCGGCACAGGCAGGATGGGCCGAATGGGCTGTATGATTCTATGATTTGCTGCAGATTGATGGGGGCCATTTTGCTGCAGGGTGATGTTGACCATTTTGTGACTGGTTCATGGCGGCCATTTCCCGTTGCCTGTGGGGCCATTTTTAGAGTCCCAGCTGCGCTCTTTTGCTGACACTCAGTCTCACCATCTTGTGTAAATTGTACATCCAGCCTCCCGAGTAAGACCACCCGCTTCAATAGACCGACAGGTCGCGTCTACAGTGTCGTTTGGAGAAGGTGGGATGTACTTTAGAGGAAACTTTATTTAATATATTCAAACAATGAAGCCAGTTATTGAAAATAACGAGGAGACCAGGCGTGAGCTGAAGTAAGCGGTGGAGTTTTATTAACACAACACAGGGACAACAACAATAACTTGCATTTATATAGCGGCTTTAATGTAATGAAATGTCACAAGGCAATTCTCAGACAGAATTTGACACTGAGCCACATAAAGAGATTTTAGGACAGATGAACAAAAGCACGGTGAAAGGGGTATGTTTTAAGAAGCGTTTAAAGGAGGAGGAGAGAGAGGTAGAGCTGTGAAGAGGGTTAGGGAGGCAATTCCGGAGTTTAGGGCCTTGCAAGCTGAAGTCATGGCGCCAATGTGGAGCAACGAATATCAAGGATGTGCAACAGGTCAGAGGAGTGGAGAGATCTCGGAGGGTTGTAGGGACACTTGTTACAGAGTCCAACTACTCACTGGGAGAGACACACACTGTACACAGGGACACTTGTTACAGAGTCTGACTCCTCACTGGGAGAGACACACACTGTACACAGGGACACTTGTTACAGAGTCTGACTCCTCACTGGGAGAGACACACACTGTACACAGGGACACTTGTTACAGAGTCCTGACTCCTCACTGGGAGACACACACTGTACACAGGGACACTTGTTACAGAGTCTGACTCCTCACTGGGAGAGACACACACTGTACACAGGGACACTTGTTACAGAGTCTGACTCCTCACTGGGAGAGACACACACTGTACACAGGGACACTTGTTACAGAGTCTGACTCCTCACTGGGAGACACACACTGTACACAGGGACAGTTGTTCGAGTCTGACTCCTCACTGGGAGAGACACACACTGTACACAGAGACACTTGTAACAGAGTCAGGCTCCTCACTGGGAGAGACACAGACTGTACACAGGGTCACTTGTTACAGAGTCTGACTCCTCACTGGGAGACACACACTGTACACAGGGACACTTGTTACAGAGTCTGACTCCTCACTGGGAGAGACACAGACTGTACACAGGGTCACTTGTTACAGAGTCTGACTCCTCACTGGGAGAGACACAGACTGTACACAGGGACACTTGTTACAGAGTCTGACTCCTCACTGGGAGAGACACACACTGTACACAGGGACACTTGTTACAGAGTCTGACTCCTCACTGGAGAGACACACACTGTACACAGGGACACTTGTTACAGAGTCTGACTCTCACTGGAGAGACACACACTGTACACAGGGACACTTGTTACAGAGTCTGACTCCTCACTGGGAGACACACACTGTACACAGGGACACTTGTTACAGAGTCTGACTCCTCACTGGGAGAGACACACACTATACACAGGGACACTTGTTACAGAGACAGACTCCTCACTGGGAGAGACAGACTGTACACAGTGACACTTGTTACAGAGTCTGACTCCTCACTGGAGAGACACCCAGGAATACTGAGTGGAATTGTCAGTGTCCCATGCCGCCCAGATTGAGCCCCACCCTGGGCCCTTCCTGTCTGTGCATTTCCCCAGTGCTCCATTGGGGAACAGTCAGCCCCGGATATCCTGCAGAAGCAGCGCTGTGGGGCCGGGCGGCTGAGTCTCGTGACCCTGTGGCTGGGCCTCTGACATCACAATGGGAGATGACACGATCAGCTCGAGCTGGAAACCCTTAAAGGGTTCGATAGGATTTAAACCCGGAGCACGGCCGCTTAAAGGGGAGGGGCATAATTTGGCTGAAAATGGTCATATTATGAGAGCAGTGATGGTCATCAATTGAAATAATCACACAAACACACTCAGTCCATATCTTGATTCCCACAGCGACTCCAGGAGTCTCTTTCCATTTGAACTGAACTGATTCTCCCTCAGCCTGAAACAGATTAAAGATTAAACAGGAAATAAACAGATTGAACAACAGTGTAAATAACAGGGAGACTGTGGTTAATATTTCAATAATAATGATAAATATTACCCATAAAAGTGACTGAATCCCATTGATATTTTATTTATTACATTAAACATGAACACAAACACTCACACGTTCCGCTCCAGACTCCTGCAGGTCAGTATGAGGCGGCTGAGAGCGGGGACAGATCGGTCTGTGAAGGAGTTTGATCCCAGTGTAAGAACCAATAGTGACCGGTTTGTACTGAGAGCGGAGGCGAGATCCTCGGCACAGGAATCTGTGAGACCGACATCCCATAGACTGGGGATCAGAGAGTGAAATAACAGGAATCAGAGTCAATCCCCAGAGTTTATTAATAACAGTATTACTGATACTAATAATAATGTACAGTGTCAGACATCCAGTTATTATAAACACAATCTCACACAGTCTGGTACTTACCACAGTTTCTGTATTTTACAGTCCGGGTTCCTCAGAGCCGCAGACAGTAGTTTCACTCCTGAATCTCCCAGTTTATTATTAGCCAGGTTCAGCTCCGTCAGTGAGCGGTATATACTGAGAGCGGAGGTGAGATCCTCGATACAAGAATCTGTGAGACCGTTATTATCCAGCCTGTGGATGAGAGAGAGAGAGAGAAATAATAGGAATCAGAGTAAGTCCCCAATGTTTATTAATAACTCTATTACTGATACTAATAATGTACAGTGTTTATTAATAACACTATTACTGATACTATTAATAATGTACAGTGTCAGACATCCAGTTATTATAAACACAATCTCACACAGTCTGGTACTTACCACACTTCCTGTATTTTACAGTCCGGGTCCCTCAGAGCTGCAGACAGTAGTTTCACTCCTGAATCTCCCAGTTTATTGTCGCTCAGTCTAAACACAAACAGAGAGTGAGAAACAAACTGAATCAAAGCCCGGATCTGATATATTTTCTCTCTCGGATATTACAGCAATCACTGAAAGTACTTCAGGACATTAATAACCCAGTTTCCCCCCGCGATTTCCCCCCCTGGGCGGGTCGGGTGCGGCCGGGGTCAGTGGCGGGTCGCTGCTCCGCTCTGGAGAAGGTCTTTCCCCTGATTGGCTTATTAAGCCCCGCCCAGCGCATTTCCCGGCCAATTAGAGGAAGCGGGTTTGATGACGTCATTTGATGACGCGCACATTGAGTTTACCCATTGTGATGTCACTGTTCTACAGTATTGAGGTGCTGCAAACACTGACAACCTCTGCACAGAGGTGCACGGCTGCACCCAGGCTCTCCCATAACTCCCGCCATATGCTTATGGAGGGAGCCACAGCACGCAGGGAAGGTTCTCTTCACTTCCAATGGGCGGAAGAGACCTCCCCAGGACACTAACGCAGCCTGGTTGCACATTGCAGTGGGGCTCAAGCAGGGATGTCGTGAGGAGGACCAGGCTGCAGTGGTGGAAACATTTCAATGATCTCTGTAGATCACGAAACATTACTGCAAAGCCACACTGAACCTCATCCTGCTGTGCCACTCATCACAGCCCCATCACTCTGCCTTCCCTACCCTACTCCTGCACATTGTTACTCACACCTACTTACCTTGCACCTCCACCCATCCCTCTCTATCTATATTATCACATCCCCATCTCACTAGCCACCCCTCACACTCAACCTCATCCTAGTCTAATCAGACGAAATAACAACACACAATGATAGGCACTTGTGTATTTTAGCCAATGTTCATGTGAAGTTTCTGTTAATATGGTGCCAAACATTGAAATCTTTATTTTCAACACTTTCCGTTCTTGAACAGATGTGTGTGCACCTTTGGATGTGGCTTAGTGATTTGCAGTGAATGGTGAGACATAACGGTACCCCCCGCAATGCTGATGAGTGTGACAGGAATGGTTTGGGCATTGTAGGGATGCTTTATGTTGTTGGTGTGGGGTGGTGCCAACCTGGCGCATCATGTGGCATCCAGGGCGTGCAGCGTCAAGTGAAGAAAATCTGGCCAGGGTGTGGCCATCTCTGGCGTCCCGGTCAGCAATGTGGTCGGGTGTTGATGCCCTCTGTGCTGTACAGCATCAGGAGTTGCGGAACAGGTTGGTGTTGTTGTTGGTTCTGCTGGTGTGCCTGGTGCTGCAGGTTGGGGCTGATCGTGTTGGGACTCAGAGGGCCAAGGTGAGACAGTATAAACCATACCCATGCTGATGTAATAGATGGCAGGTGAACTTGAGATGATAGAGGCAATCGGTCAATGGTGAGAGAGGTTGTTCCATTGAGGGGACAATGGACAGAGAGTTTGCTCCAAACACTTGCAACCTGCATAAAGCTCAATCTGTCTTCCAAATGCAGTAAGCAACAGCTTCTGTGCTTGGAAAGTGAACAGCTGTGAGATGGGAGCTTTATAGCATATTTCCAGCTGTCAAGTAATGAGATGATTCCATGGCCATTCAACTCCCGCCCTGCTTACCTGACGTGATCCCCGAGCAGCGTGGACCACCTGGGCGACCTGGTAAACTCTGAAGTTGAGCTCATGCAGTTGGTAATCCTTTGTTAACAAGGTCATAATGACCTGAATTGCCTCCCCCGCCGCTGCATGTCGGGTCTGCTCAGCGCTGACAGAACCGACATTTGGGAAAGGTGCGTGGCGGCAGGTTGACAGCGGGGTCCCGACCCGGTGGGGAAAAATCCAGTTTCCCACCCGACCCGCCACCGATCGCGCCCGCTGAACCCCCGTGAAATCAGCCCCCAATTCCTGTCACTGGGAATGTATCTCACTCTGGCTAACTCTCCATATATTCAGGGTCTGTCAGTAAATGTATTTATTAAATAAAGTGCTGTCTGTGTGAAGCCTTTAAGTGTCCCTCAGTCCGGTCTCATTCCCTGATGATCAGAATTACCCTCCTGGACCTCAGTGACCGGCTCCTTCATGTTCGGAGAAACTTGTCTCATTTCTGCTGCTCCTTAAATCCCGGATTTTACGGGAATGGGGCGATTTCCCCAGAATTAAATGATAAAGTGGTGATTCCCTGTACTTTATACTCTGTGCATTATATTAATCTGTATAATATCTCGGGGTGAGTTATATTGTGAAACGCTAACTGCTGCTGTAAAATCAGTCCCCCAGGATTTTATATAACACGGAGAATTTATGCTGAAATAAAAAAAGAACATGCTGGAAATACCCAGCAGGTCAGGCAGCATCTAGAGAGAGAGTTAATGTTTCAGGTCGAGGACCCTGTCAGAACTGGAAAAAGTTACAGATGTAACAGGTTTTTAAGCAAGTGTCGGGGCAGGGAAAGGTGGGGGGGGCCGTGGGGGGAGCGGAGGAAAGAACAAAAGGGAAGGTCTGTGATAGGGTGGAAGACAGGAGAGATTAAAAGACAAAAGGGATGATGGCGCAAGCAAAAGGAGATGGTAATGGAACAAGTTAAGAAACAAAAGATGAATCTAGATGAGGTGTGAATGGCAATTGCAGAATCAACAGCTGTCATGCGAGAGAAAAAAGGGAAAAGGAAAAACAACAATGAAAGTAATAAAATAGGTGGTGAGTTTATAGTCTGAAATTGTTGAACTCGATGTTGAGTCCAGAAGGCTTTAAGTGCCTAATCCAAAGATGTGGTGCTGTTCCTCGATCTTATGTTGTCCTTTGTTAGAAGAGTGTTAAAGGCCGAGAATGGAGAGGTCAGAGTGAGAGTGGAGCAGAGAATTAAAGCGTTAGGCGACCAGAAGCTCGGGGTCAAACTTACGGACTGAGCGGTGGTGTTCCACAAAGCGATCACCCAATCCGCGTTTGGTCTCCCCAATGTAGAAGAGTCCACATCGTGAGCAGTGAATACAGTATACTAAATTGCAAGAAGTACAAGTAAATCGCTGTTTCACCTGGAAGGAGTGTTTGGGGCCCTGGACAGTGGGAAGGGAAGAGGTAAAAGGGCAGATGTTGCATCTCCTGCGCTTGCATGGGAAGGTGCCGTGGGAAGGGGAAGGGGTGTTGGGGGTGATTGAGGAGTGGACCAGGGTGTCATGCAGGGAGTGGTCCCTTCAGAATGCTGAAAGGGGAGTTGAGGGGAAGATGTGTTTGGTGGTGGGACAACGCTGGACGTAGCGGGAGATGATCCGTTGAATGCGGAGTCTGGTGGGGTGAAAGGTGAGGACAAGGGGAACCCTATCGTGGTTCCGGGAGGGAGGGGAAGGGGTGAGAGCAGAAGTGCGGGAGATAGAATGGACACAGTCAAGAGCCGTGTCAACCACAGTAGAGGGGAATCCTCGGTTGAGAAAAAAGGAAGACATGTCGGAAGCACTAGTATGGAACGAGGCATCGTCAGAACAGATGCAGCAGAGACAGAAAAACTGGGAGAATGGACCAGCGTCCTTACAGGAATCGAGGTGGGAGGAAGTGTATTCCAGGTAGCTGTGGGAGTCAGAGGGCTTATAGTGAATGTTTGTCAATAGCAGCAGTAGAGTTTATTCTGTCCCGTTACAAGTTTTAAATGTCCCTGTGCTCCTACTTTATAGGGGAGGAGAGTCTCTCACTTTATCCCCCATTAAACTGGCTCTACATTTATTTCAGGTGTAACTGGCCCGACAGATTTTGGGGAATTTTCGGAAGTTCCCTCCCCGAGCGTGGCCTCACACAGGGGGCGGATTATGGGGAATTCCCAGGTTCACTGCCCCCGGTTTACCCAGGAGCCGCCCGCTGTGTGCGAGGCCCCACCGCTGGCCGGTGTGTGTCTGTACTCCGGGGCTAATACCCCGCAACACGTTAGATTGGAAACTTTTTACCAGCAGATTTAAGATCCTAAATATCAATCTTTACTCAATGTTCAGGGCTGTGTATAATTGTAAACATTTACAGCAGAAATAATCCCCGATTCCACAATATTCCAAATCCAGGAAACTTCCCCCTTGACAAGACACACCCTGTACGGTATTGGAGTAAATATCGAACTGTTGGTGATTTAAACTTGGGTTTCTCTCCTGTTTCCAGTTGAAATGGTGGATGTGGAAAACATTTTAAATTAATTTTATCTTTACTGCCGGATTATATTTTATGTTTACATTCCGCTGTCCAGCCTTATTAAGTATGATTTATTGTAATTAAATTATCAGACTCTTAGTGACCTGTGTTTGTTGATCTGATAAAGACTGTAAAATCCCTACTTGTTCACAAGGATCCATTTTAGACTCTCCAGTCCTCAGGGAATTACTGACCGATCCACTTATTATTGGTCATATTTATGTTGAATCTGCTTCTCTCTGGTTTAACTGAACTGTTTGTTTCCCTTCATTACGGAGCAACAACACAATCCGTGACTGTTCTACAATTCGCCCAACAGTTAGAGACAAATAAACAATTACCTCAACACCCGGCATTTGTGCAGTACGGGTCCCAGCCGCTGGAGTCCTTCACACTGAATGGAGCAGCTCACTATATCGAGGTGTTTTATTGTATCACAGAGTCCAATGACATGAGACAGAATCGCACAGTCAATCGGGGTCAATGTCAATCCATGGAATGAAAGTGATTCCACAGATCCCACTGTGTTCCGAGCCAGTGCTTTATTCTGAGACTCAAACAGGTAGTGGAATGTGTTCAGGAGGTTCCTTTTACCAGTTTCGCTCCACATGTTCTCAATCTGTCCTTCAACCATCTCCTTCACCCAGTCAATCACTCGGCAGGTGGTTTGATGAAGAAATGGACCCAGAAACTCCTTCAGGGGCCGAGCTGCCTGAGCGGAGGAGAGACCAGCAACAAAACGGAGAAATATCTCAAATCGCCCATCTTCCTTGCTGTGGGCTTCTCTGAGGAGTTTCAGGATGTCCCCAGGATCTGGAGTCAGGAATTGTGCGAGTGCGGCTACAAACTCTTGGATGGTGAGGTGCGGGAATGTGTACACCACGCTCTGGGCAGAATCATCTCTCTCCAAAAGTTCCATCATGAACCCAGACAGGAACTGGGAAGGTTGCAGATTGTACTTGATCAAATCTCCATTTCTAAACACAATCTTCTTCTCGGAGACTCCTGTGAAGGCCATCTCACCAAGCTTCAGTAACACATCACGAGGGCTTTCAATCTCTCGGCCATGGTTTTTCAGAGTGTTGTAGATATAGTAGGAATATAGTTGGGTGATGGTCTTGGGAACTCGCTGCTGATTCCTGTCTCTTTGTGTAAAGAAGGGACCCAGTGAGAGGCCGAGGATCCAGCAGTAGGAAGGGTTGTAGCACATTGTGTACAGGATCTCGTTCTCCTCCACGTGTTTGAAAACAGCTGCTGCCACTGTCTGATCTTCAAAAAACTTGTTGAAATATTCCTTCCGCTCTTCACCAACAAATCCCAGGATTTCAGCCCAGACACTGATCTCAGCCTTTTCCAGTAAATGTAATGCAATGGGGCGGCTGGTCACTAGCACTGAACATCCTGGGAGCAGCTTGTGCTGTATTAAACTGTACACAATGTCAGACACTTCACACCGGCATTCAGGATCTGTGCACATGGGCTGAGGTTCTGTATTTCTCGGGTTGTCAGCAAAATCGATCCTGTCCTTGAATTCATCCAAACCATCGAATATAAACAGCAATCCCTCTGGGTTCTTCCAGAGCTCTCCCAGAACATTCCCAAAGTAAGGATAGAAATTGAGTATCAGGTTCCACAGGTTTATTTTACCATTAATAGCGTTCAAATCCTGGAATTTAAAACTGAAAACAAATTGAAAGTGTGGGTATATTTTCCCAGTGGCCCAGTCATGAACAATCCTTTGTACCATTGTTGTTTTTCCAATCCCCGGGACTCCGCTCACTGCTGCTGAATTCCCAGAATTGGATTTTCTCCGGGAAAAACTGCTCTGGAACAATTGATCAGTTCGGATTTTCTCCAGTTCTCTCCGGAGATGTTTCTCTCTGCACTCTTCATGGTCTCGGCCTCTTGCCAGCAGTTCATGTTCTACAAGTGTCCGATCTCGAACAGTAGAAATGACCGTTAGCTCAGCGTATCGATCAACCAGCTGGAAAACCTTAACCTTCTCCTTTATTAGGATAGTGTTCACTCTCAGTGTTTCAGATTGTACCCGGAGTGTTTCCCTGTGTTTCTGTTGAACATCTTCAATTAGAACAGACAGAAAGTGGTTCTCAATGTTAGTTGCATTGATATAAAACAAGTTCTCAATACTATTTCACTATTCAGTAAAATATTGCAAGATTTACTTCACAGCTTCAATAGAGGTGCGAGTAGAAATTAAAACTCAGTTAATGGAAACCTCGCTGGAAAGTGAACAATGGCCAAAAAAATTCAAATTCTCATTTTAGTCTAATATTTACTGAACATGGAGATTTCTATGAGTGATATTTTCCCTCTGATGGTTAATGCCATCAGCCCTGCTTTGTACTGTAGATATCTCATTACAAATCCACACATGATCATGGTTATACAACAGTCGTGGTTCTTATCTTCAAAGGGAGCAGCTAGATGACACGAGAAGAAGGATAGGGGCAGACTGAATGGCCAGGAGTCCCACTGTCATTGTATCAGATCGTAGGAAAGTTATCTGGAGGTTTGTGTGCTCTGGGAGAGGGACAGACTCTAAATGGTCAGACCTGTTCCTGTATCAGACCGTAGGCATGTTCGCCGGGGTACTGTGTGAAATGGGTGTGAAACAGACTAAGTGGTCAGAAGTTCTAATCGGGGGCTTAGTTGACACTTATCTTATCTTCCGACCTGATATCTTGTTCATCACCAAGACCGCCTACTTCAACCTCCAAAGCATTGCTCATCTCCGCCACTGCCTCAACTCATCTGCTGCTGAAACTCCCATCAATGCCTTTGTTACATCCAGACTAGACTATCCCAATGCTCTCCTGGTCGGCCTCCCACGTTGTACCCGCCGTAATCTTGAACTAATATAAAACTCTCCTGCCCATATTCTAACTTGCACCAAGTCCCGTTCACCCATCACCCCTGCGCTCGCTGAGCTACATTTGCTCCTGATCCAACAACGCCTTTGTTTAAATTTTCTCATTCTTATTTTTAAATTGTTTCATGGTCTTGTCCATCCCCATCTCTGTAACCTCCAGCCCGAGCATCCTCAGAGATCTCTGCCTTTCTCCAATTCTGGCCTCTTGTGCATCTCCGATTTTCATCGCTCTACCATTGGCGGAAGCCCCATCAGCTTCCTGGGCCCGAAGCTCTGGGATTCCCTCCCTAAACCTCTCCGCCTTTTAACAGAAGTTCCACTGGTATTATATCAGAATTCGGGCAGGTTATCTGATGTATTGTGTATATAGAGAGGGGCAGACTGTGAATTGACAGCAGTTCTCTGGGGTATTACCTGCACTGCTATAGTTACCTGAATACAGGTAAATATTACTGGCATTCTGCTTGTACAGAGGGGAATCAGGAAGATGATTTAAGCTTTTAGGAGTTTAGGTTGAGGGTGTTTTATGTATTTTGTTTTGGGCAAGAGACATCAGTATTGAAATGTTTTAATGGAATTCACGACATTAGTGCAGGAAACAAGTCTCAAATAATTAATAACAGAGAAAATTGAAAATCAGAAGTAAGAATGGAAATCAGGGTACTTTTATCACTCAAAGGGTAATAGAGCGGGGAGACCAGTTACCAGGGAAGGGCACTAAAGGGCAGTGTAAGTGGGGTCTAGAGACAATTGAACGTGTTTTTGTGGATGCTCAGAGAAGGGTTAGGTGGCTTCATCTCTCTAACAGGGACAGACTAGATTGACCCGAAAGGTATTTACCTGTCCCTAATCATTCTCCGGTTACATTGTATCTCCGAAATTGCAAACAATTTTTCGGCAGTTTTACACATACAATCACTGAATATGTTTTATAACAGTCCTGTTACATCACCGCTTAGAATTAGAAATAGAATTGCCGCCTACTTCAGCCAGTGTAATGTTAGAGCAGAAAACATTCACTGTCGATTTGAACTGTTCTACCAATAATTATACTCCATTTTTTTCATTTTGGTATAAGTTTTATACTGTAGGTTTGGGAAATTACAAATGTGTTTCCGTTAGTTAAAATTGGGTTAAAATACACGTGATTTAAAGGACTATTCTTTGAGTAGAATGAGTGCCTCTCGTTCAGTACCATTATGAAGATAGCCAATAACTTCCTCGTCACCCTGAACATTGTATATTTCTCACATTTCTACACTTAATAATGTTCTATTGGGTGATCACCTGTACATCTTCTCAGATCAGACATAGCACTTTCCGACAACTTATTCTGTGCTGAGATTATAACGTATGTTTCCTCATCATTCCCTGTACTTTATGGTGGAATAGATTTCTAGGGGCGCTGGAAACCCTTCATATCTGGCTCCAGGCAATTTGTGATCCCAGAGCGTCAGCGTGACACATAGGAGGTTTGTATTAAGATTCACAGTGTATCAGAATACTACCAGATGTATATGCGGTTTTCACAGTGTATCAGGATTCTGCCAGGTGTGTATGGGGTTTCACAGTGTATCAGGATCCTGCCAGCTGTATATGTGGTTTCACAGTGTATCAGGATCCTGCCAGGTGTGTATGGGGTTTCACAGTGTATCAGGTTACTGCCAGGTGTGTATGGGGTTTCACAGTCTATCAGGATCCTGCCAGGTGTGTATGGGGTTTCACAGTGTATCAGGATCCTGCCACGTGTGTATGGGGTTTCACAGTGTATCAGGTTACTGCCAGGTGTGTATGGGGTTTCACAGTGTATCAGGATCCTGCCAGGTGTGTATGGGGTTTCACAGTGTATCAGGATCCTGCCAGGTGTGTATGGGGTTTCACAGTGTATCGGGATCCTGCCAGGTGTGTATGGGGTTTCACAGTGTATCGGGATCCTGCCAGGAGTGTATGCGGTTTCACAGTGTATCGGGATCCTGCCAGGTGTGTTTGGGGTTTCAGTGTATCAGGATCCTGCCAGGTGTGTATGGGGTTTCACAGTGTATCAGGATCCTGCCAGGTGTGTATGGGGTTTCACAGTGTATCAGGATCCTGCCAGGTGTGTATGGGGTTTCACAGTGTATCAGGATCCTGCCAGGTGTGTATGGGGTTTCACAGTGTATCGGGATCCTGCCAGGTGTGTATGGGGTTTCACAGTGTATCGGGATCCTGCCAGGAGTGTATGGGGTTTCAGTACATCAGGATCCTGCCAGGTGTGTGTGGGGTTTCAGTGTATCAGGATCCTGCCAGGTGTGTATGGGGTTTCACAGTGTATCTGGATCCTGCCAGGTGTGTAGGGGGTTTCACAGTTTATCGGGATCCTGCCAGGTGTGTTTGGGGTTTCACAGTATATCGGGATCCTGCCAGGTGTGTATGGGGTTTCACAGTATATCGGGATCCTGCCAGGTGTGTTTGGGGTTTCACAGTATATCGGGATCCTGCCCGGTGTGTTTGGGGTTTCACAGTATATCGGGATCCTGCCCGGTGTGTTTGGGGTTTCACAGTATATCGGGATCCTGCCAGGTGTGGAAGTGTTCACAAGTGATACAGATCAGCAGATGGATTTTGTGAAATAATGCAACGTCCGTATATTAACAGGAAACGTCCGAAACAGTCTGAATTGTAATTTGAACCTACACAGAATAGTTTTGGATTAATGACAAATCTAAATGAGGTTCAATCCTATTTTTCCAGGCTTTGATACCCAGATTCTGACAACCTCTAAACAAACGGCTACAGCCAACCGTCCTGATTCTTAGATGTGAAATAAACGGTTTTAAATTTCCATGTCATCACTTACCTTTCAGGTGACTGGGTACTTCGGATAAACCTCGTGCGATGTTCATGTAATCAAATGGATCAGAACCTGTTTAAACAAATTAGCTTTCATGAAATCTGATCTGTGTAATATTCTAGTAAATTCTGCATTGTTTGAATGTGAAGTTGAATTCAGTGTCTGAGTTTACCGTACCAAGTTCCTGCATTTCTTTCAGTATTTTGTCCAACTTTGGCACCCCATGGCGCATTTTCACAAAGGATTCCCACATCACCCTTCGGGCCCGAGAGCCTTTCTCCATCACCAGATTTAGGAGAAGTTTGGAACTGTCCGCCCGGTTTCCCTTCTCCGCGAGCTCAGTGACTTTCTGTAAAGAATAATAATAAATATATTGAGGAGCAGACTGAAAGACACACACTGAGAATGTGAAGGAAATGATCTGCTCAGTGCTGGGATCTCCCAGTTATTTTGAGAAGAGAAAGCAGTTACTGGGCCAGGTACTGATCCATTCTGAACATGGGCTGAATATTCTGTAAGCATCTTGATTCAGTCATTAACAGGAAATAAATGTAATGAATTATAGTTCCCGGAGAGTGAGGAATCACTAAGAAACTGCAGCAGTTTTAGTGTGATTAGTTTTCTCTGTCCTTCAGTGTCCATCATGACATCAGATTGACAATATGATGCATTCGTTTCTCACATTTTTTCCTGCTGCCACACTTTGTGATTTACTTAGAAATAAAACAGCAGCGAGTCAGAACTCCAGTTGCAGGGAAGGAACGAATCTGAAGTGAGAGAAACAGTTAGAAAACTGGTTGAGAAATTACACCGACTAATCGAAACAATCACTGTTGATGTATAGGGCCGGAGAATTGACCAATAAAAATAATGGTGAAATATTTAATCGCTTTTCCCCCCTCGGTAATTGAAATGCCAGACACCCGTTATTTTGCACACCTGCTGACGGTATGAAACCTCGGTAACCGGAAACATATATCCAGCAATGGGGTTGGTGGAGTCAGGACTTTCTTCTTCAAAGCTTAGATTTATATAACGCCTTTAATGCAGAAAAGAAAACGTCGAAAGGCACTTCACAGAGGTGCAATCAGACAATGGACATAGAGACGGCGCGGCGTCGCGAACGATAGCGTGTTGGTTATGTTACTGGACGAGTAATCCAGAGACAACGGTTCAAATCCCATCGTGGACAATGCATGAATTTGAATTCAAATTCGAATTTGAAATATTTCGGAATAAAAAGCTGGTATTAGTAAAGATTGTCGTAAAAGCCAATGGGGTAAAAATTCAGTTGGTTGCGCCTCCCGTTAGCGCCTTAAGAGGGCGCTAATGGGGCGCAAAGCCGCTAACGCCCGGGCGCAGCGATGTTTGCGCCGCTCGAGAACTTAACTTGAGATTGTGCGGCGTCGCTAAAACTTACCGCTGCGACCACCTGCGCGTGCAGATTGTGACGTCATTCCATGGTGCAACGCCCTTGTGGCGCCCCGGAGCGGAAATTGAGTGGCGCCCCCTGCCTTACCGCCTGGCGCATCCAACGACCAGAAGACTGGAACGCTATCAATCGCTGTGGGGCTGGGGGGGGGGCGCTATTTAAAGGGGGCCTCTTCCTGCCTTTTATTGTTGGTGGCATTTTTGAACTACGCATTCTGAGAGAGAGAGGGAGAGACTTCTGGAGAGATTCAACGTTGTGTGAAGGAGTTTTGGGTACTGAGCAGCACTTTGCAGGTTCATTTTGATTTGCCATTCCTTGTATCGATTTAGCAGAGACTGTGGGAGCTGCACTCTGAGCTCTTTGCCTGGTACTCTCCATTGTTCTTTCCAGCACATTTGATGTGCAAGTCTCTCCAGGCCGAGATTCAAGGCTGCAATGAACAGGATGTGGATGGAAAGCAAGATTAACCATCCCCTTTAAGAAATGGCCCGTGCCATTGTGTGTGTGTTCCATTGCTGACTGACATTACATGAGCTTCGCCAGCGCTCTGAGGTAGCGCCTCACTCCTTGGCCTTTGCGCCTTAAGGCAGGTGTGCAGCGCCTGCTTTAGCGCTCCACTCACCTCCCGGGGCGGTAAAAGTGAAGTTTCCAGTCAGTGCCGATAATTAGCGCCAGGCGCTAATATTTGCGTCCAGACGATATTTGCGCCCCAAATGGGGCGCGACCTAATTTCTACCCCAATGTCCTTTACGTCTGGTCTAAACGTGACTCCAGTCCTTCGCCAATGTGGTGGCCTCTGAAATGGCGGAGAAAACTTCTAGAAAGAAGGATACAGAAGAATAAAACCGGGCGGACCGCTCGGCTTCGGACACAACGAAGGAACACCCAGCCCAGTCAACGCTGCAAAGCCCTCCTCACTAACATCTGGGGACTAGTGCCAAAGTTGGAGATGTTCCACACATTAGTCAAACAACAGTGTGACGTAGTGATACTTATAAAATCATATTTATTATCCAACGTCTTAGGCACCTCCATTAGCATTCATCGGTAATTCCTGTCCCACCAGCAGAACAGAGACCCACTGGAATCAGATGTAAATTATTAACATTGACTCCGGAGCCAATGAATTCTCATGCCTTCAGGTCAAACATAGGCAAGGAAACCTCCTGCTGATTACCACCTACCACCCTCCCTCAGCCGATGAATCAGTAGACCAAAGTTTTGAACACAACTTGGAGGAAGCACGAAATGTGCGACAAGGTCCAGAATGTACAGTAGGTGGGAGATTTAATGCCTAGTTCCCAGGCAATTCCATATCAAGAAACAACTGAATGCACTGAGCACACCAATGCTCCAGGTCCCGACAATATTCTGGCTGTAGTGAAGATCTGTGCTCTGGAACTAACCACATATCTAGTCAAGTTGTTCCAGTACATCCAAAACACTGGAATCTATCCGACAATGCAGAGAATTTTCCAAGTATGTCCGGTCCACAAAGAGCAGGACAAAGCCAATCCGATCAATTACCGCCCTATCAGCCTGCTCTCAAACCAAAGTGTTGGAAGGAGTCATCAACAGTGCTATCAAGCAGCACCTATTCACAAATAAACTGCTCACTGAGGCTCAATTTGAGTTCCACCAGGACCAATCGACTCCAAACAAGGACTAAAGAGCTGAATTCCAGCTGTGAGGTGAGAGTGACTGTGCTTGACATCAAGGCAGTGTTCGACGTGTGTGGCACCAAGGAGTGTGGTTATTGGAGGAGAATTGTCTCAGCACCAGGACATCACTGCAGGAGTTCCTCGGGGCAGAGTCTTCGGACTAACCATTTCACCTGCTTCATCAATTACCTTCCCTCTATCATAATGCCAGGAGTGGGGATGTTCTCCGATGATTGCACAGTGTTCAGCTCCATTTTCAATTCGTCAGATAATGAAGCGGTCCATGCTCGCATACAGCAAGACCTGGACAAAATCCAGGCTTGGGCGGACAAGTGGCAAGTAACATTCGTTCCACACAAGTGCCTGGCAATGCCCATCTCCAACAAGAGAGTCCAACCATGTCCCTTTGTCATTCACTGGCATTGCCATCGTCTATTCCCTACCACTGACCAGTCACATAAATCTCGTGGCTACGAGAGCAGGTCAGAGGCTGGGTATTCTGTGGTGAGTGGCTCACCTCCTGGCCACCCAGAAGCCTCTGCTGCACCTACAAGGCACAACTCAGGCGTGTGATGGAAAACTCTCCACTTGCCTGGATCGGTGCAGCTGCAACAACACAAGAAGCTCCACGCAATCCAGGACAAAGAAATAAGCTTGATCGGCAGCCCACCCACCACCTTAAACATCCAATCCCTCCACCAATGGTCCACCATAGCTGCAGTGTGTGCTATTTACAGAAAGCACTGAAGCAGTTCACCAAGGCTTCTTTGACAGCACCTCCCAAACACCTAGAAGGACAAGAGCAGCATGTGCATGGGAACCCCATCAGCTGCAAGTTCCACTTCAAGTCAGACACCATCCTGACTTGAACATATATCCTTCATCGTCGCTGGGTCAAAATCCTGGAACTCCGTACCTAACAGCACTGTGCGAGCACCATCACCAAATGGACTGCAGGAGTTCAAGGCGGCGGCTTACCACCATCTTCTCAAGGGTAACCGAGGATGGGCAATACATGACGAGCAATACATGACGACCTTGCTAGTGAACGGGCAAGTGTAATCAATGACTAGCGCCTTTTGGTCACAATTGAAAGCAAAATCCAGCGGATTGTTCTCTCACTGTTTAGAATCTGTCTTTTTTTTTAGATCCTGTAACAGGAACAAATAAAAAGACAAAGGAGCAGATGTTAGCATGTGTGAGTAAAAGCTAGTGTTATAAGGATGAGATAAAGGCACAGAGGGCGAAGGTTGCAGCGAGTGAATTCCAGAGCGCGGGCCCTAAGGTAACTGGACACTCGGCCAACACTGGTAGGGTGAAGGGGTGGGGGGGGTAAGAGGCCAGTGTTACTGGACATTTGTGGGGCTACACCATGTTACGCAGGGAATGGCGAGGCATTGAAGCGATTTAAACAGAAGGATGGGAATCTTAAATAGAAGGCATTCGACGACCGGGAGCCACTATAGGTGAACAAGGACACGAGTGATGTCTGAGTGGTAACCGGGGCAGGGGGGAGACAGGCTGCAGGCAGCAGAGATTTGGATGAGCTGAAGATTACGGTGGGTGGATGAAGGGAGGCCGGCCAGGGGAGCATTGGAATAATCGAGTCTAAATGTGACAAATGTTCGGAGGAGGGTTTCAGCAGCAGATGGGCTGAGGTAGGAGTGGAGGCGGGTAATGTTATGGAGAGGGAAGTCTGCTGTATTTGTGATGGAGAATATATGGGGTCGAAAGCTCAGTTCAAGAGCAAATAGGAGGCCGAGGTTGCGAGCAGTCAGGTTCAGCCTCAGAGAAATGTTTGGGAGGGGAATGAAATCAAATGGCAAGGAGACAGAGTTTGTGGTGGGGTAGAAGATAAAGGCTTATGACATCCCAATGTTTAACTTGAGGACAAATCAAACCAAGTAAACGTCAGGATCTAAAAAAAAGACAGATTCTAAACAGTGAAGGAACTGTACGCTGGATTTTGCTTTCATCAGTTTTGAACGGCGCTCGTCATTCATTCCACTTGCCCGTAGACTTTCGATGGTGTTTTGCACTGGGACTTACTGTAAATTAGAGCCAAAACACCCAGCGCCCTCTACAGAGGGAACAGGACAAGTAACTGTATGTCTCCTTAAGCAATCAGCTTGAAGAATCCTTACTGAGGCACACAACGTCTGAACCAGGAAGACAGTTAGAATATAGAATTCAATTCCAAAACAGAAAGTGAAATAGAGGGGGAAAGAAAGATTGGATTCAAAGGGAGCGAAAAAAGAGACAGAAAGAAAAGGTAAAATCATAATTTAATTTTTGTTTGTACAGCTCCTACAATAATTAAAATCCGAAGGAATGAGACTCCACACTTGCAAAAGTTAATTTTCAGTGTTAGAGAAGTTGTTTGGCCGTAATTAAGACTGATCACGCTGTTATAAAATAATTGCACTGGAATAGTCAAGCCCTGACATTTCCTCGGAAGTTTCATGTGTATCTATGAGGTAAGTACAGCAATTAATTTTACGCCGCTCCATGCATTTCAATGGCGAGTCTCTCGGAGCAGCAGGGCAACTCGGACAGCAACTTCCCAATTTCCGTGTTTACATAAGAACACAACATAAGAAATAGGAGCAGGAGTAGGCCATTTGGTCCCTCGAGCCTGCTCCACCATTCAATAAGATCATGGCTGATCTGATCTTGACCTCAACTCCACTTTCCTGCCCGCTCCCCATAACCATTGGCTCCCCTATAGTTCAAAAATCGGTCTATCGCAACCTTAAATATATTCAATGACCCAGCCTCCACAGCTCTCTGGGGTAGAGAATTCAAAAGATTCACGACCGTCTGAGAAGAAATTCCTCCTCATCTCCGCTTTAAATGGGCAACCCCTTATTCTGAAACTATGAACCCTAGTTCTAGATTCCCCCATGAGGGGAAAACATCTCTGCATCCACCCTGTCAAGCCCCATCAGAATCTTATACGTTGCAATAAGATCACCTCTCATTCTTCTAAACTCCAATGAGTATAGGCCCAAACTGCTCAACCTTTCTTCATAAGACAACCCCTTCATCTCAGGAATTAACTTAGTGAACCTTCTCTGAACTGCCTCCAATGCAAGAATATCCCTCTTTAAATAAGGAGACCAAAACTGTACGCAGTACTCCAGGTGTGGTCTCACCGAGGCCCTGTACAGTTGTAGCAAGACTTCCCTACTTTTATACTCGATCCCCCTTGCAATAAAGGCCAACACTCCATTTGCCTTCCTAATTAATTGCTGTACCTGCAAGCTAACTTTATTTCCCAGATCTCTGTACCGCAGCATTTTGTAGTCTCCCTCCATTTAAATAATAATTAGCTTTTTTATTTTTTCCTACCAAAGTGGATAACCTCATATTTTCCCACTTTATACTCCATCTGCCAAATTTTTGCCCACTCACTTAACCTATCTATATCCCTTTGCAGATTCTTTGTGTCCTCTTCAAAACTTGCTTTCCCACCTATCTTTGTATCATCAGCAAATCTGGCTACATTTCACTTAGTCCCTTCATCCAAGTCATTAATATAGATTGTGAACATCTGAGGCCCCAGCAATGATCCCTGTGGCACCCCACTAATTACAGTTTGCCAACCTGAAAATGATCCATTTATCCCGACTCTTTGTTTTCTGTTAGTTAGCCAATCCTCTATCCATGTTAATATATTACTCCCAACCCCATGAGCTTTTATCTTGTGCAGTAACCTTTTATGTGGCACCTTATGGAATGCCTGCTGGAAATCCAAGTACACTACATCCACTGGTTCCCCTTTAATCACCCTGCTCGTTACATCCTCAAAGATCTCTATCAAATTTGTCAAACACGATTTCCCTTTCATAAAACCATGCTGACTCTGCTTGACTGTATTATGATGTTCTAAATGTCCTGCTACTACTTCCTTAATAATGGATTCTAGCATTTTCCCAATGACAGATGTTAGGCTAACTGTTCTAGTTTCCTGCTTTTTGTCTCCCTCTTTCTTGAATAGGTGTGTTACATTTGCGGTTTTCCAATCCGCTGGGACCTCTCCAGAATCCAGGGAATTTTGGTAGATTACAACCAATGCATCCACTATCTCTGCAGCCACATCTTTTAAGACCATAGGATGCAGGCCATCAGGTCCAGGGGACTTGTCCACCTTTAATCTCATAAGTTTGCCTAGTACTTTTTCACTAGTGATGGTGATTGTTTTAAGTTCCCCGCTCCCTACAGCTCCTTGATTATCTATTATTACTGGGATGCTTTTAGTGTCTTCTACCGTGAAGACCGCTACAAAATATTTGTTCAAAGTCTGCCATTTCCCTGTTTCCCATTATTAGTTCCCCACACTCATCCTCTAAGGGTCCCACGTTTACTATAGCTACTCGCTTCCTTTTTATATACTTGTAGAAGATCTTAGTCAGTTTTTATATTTCTTGCTAGTTTATTCTCATAATCTATCTTCTCTCTCTATTTTTTTTTAAGTCGTCCTTTGCTGGTTTCTAAAAAATTTCCAATCCTCTGGCCTACCACTAATCTTCGGATCATTGTATGCCTTTGTTTTCAATTTGATATCAGCCTTAACTTCCTTAGTTAGCCACGGATGGTTCATTCTTCTCTTAGATTCTTTCTCACTGGAATATATCTTTGCTGAGAGTTATGAAATATCTCCTTAAATGCCTGTCACTGCTTATCTACCATCTTACCCTTTAATCTATTTTTCCCAGTCCACTTTAGCCAACTCTGTCTTTATACCCCTGTAATTTCCTTTATTTAAGGTCAGGACACTTTTTTGAGACCCAAGTTTCTCACCCTGAAACTGAATTTGAAATTCTACCATGCTATGATCACTCTTCCCTCGAGGATAATTTACTAGGAGATCATTAATTATTCCTATCTCATTACACATCACCAGATCTAAAATAGCCTGCTCCCTGGTTGGTTCCACAACATATTGTTCGAAGAAACCATCCCGAATATACTCTATTAACTCTTCCTCAAGGCTACCTTTGCCAATTTGATTTGTCCAATCTATATGAAGATTAAAATCGCCCATGATTATTGCAGTACCTTTCTTACAAGCCTCCATTATTTCTTGATTTATATTCTATCCTACAGTGTAGCTACTGTTAAGGGGCCTGTAGACCACGCCACCAGTGACTTATTTCCCTTATTATTTCTTATCTCCATCCAAACTGATTCTACATCTTGATCTTATGAGCCAACATCATTTCTCACTACTGCACTGAATTCATCCTTTATTAACAGAGCTACACCACCCTCCTTTTCCTTTCTGCCTATCCTTTGCGTTTAAATCTGCATGTGCGGTCGCTGGAAGTTGCTGTCCAATTTACACTTTAATCCCACCGTTATTTCCAGCGCAAAATCTGGCCTATTACAAAAATATGAAACTACCACTTTTTCATCCCCCAGTCACTCACTCCGTGAATAAAATGGTTCAGAAACCAAATTAAAGTGAGCAGACAGAAAATGACAGTCTTAGTAATCTCAATTTCCCGATGTTCCCCCCTGGGGAGTGACGTTCCACACCAAGAGCACAGGGGCAGGTAATTTACCCAGTTGTTTATAGTTTTGGACACTCCATTTATCGGATGTAAAAGCAATGGATAAACTGGCGGCAATTGCACTAGGATGTTACCAGGGATGTGAAGTTACTGTTAGAGACTGCGATTTGAGAACGTTGGGCTCATCCCACTAGAGGTGAGCAGATTAAGTGAGGAGTTGCTGCAATTCTTTAGATTCTAAAGAGTTATGATCAAATAATATTCCTGATAGTTTCAACTGATGGCCAGAGTGCACATATTTAGGCTTATTAGAAGGATTGGGGTGAATGTTGATAAATTTATTTACACGTGAGGTGGTCAGAAAGCATAATTCAATCCAACAAACTATTGTGGAAGCAAGTCGACAATTTTTTGAAAATCCATTTCTATTGCTGCGTGGATAGAAAGGAATGCTGGAGTGTGGGGACTGAACAGAAGATTGCACCTGGACTAATTGGGATACTAACCATTATGCGGTCAGCAGGAGGTTGGGATCACAACAGTTGGGATATTAACGGTTATGGACTCATGGGATTGGGGGCAATATATTTGCATGGATTGAGGTTTGGTTAATGGACAGAAAAGAGAAAGTAGGAATAAACGGGACTTTTTCGGGGTGGCAGGGTATAACTAGCGGAGTACCGCAAGGATCAGTGCTTTGACCTCAGCTATTTACAATCTATATTAATGAATTAGATGAAGGGACTGAATGTAACCCATCCAAGTTTGCTGATGATACAAAGTTAGTTCGGAAAGTAAGCCATGAGGAGGATGCCAAGCGGCTGCAGCTAGATATAGACAGGTTGACTGAGTGGGCAAGAACATGGCAAACGGAATAAAATGTATGGAAATGTGAAGTTATCTACTTTGTTGGAAAAGAAGAATATTTTCTGAAGAGAGAGAGATTGGGAAATGTTTTCATTCAGAGGGACTTAGGTGTCCTTGTACATGAATCGCAGAAAGTTAACATGCAGGTACAGAAAGCAATTAAGAAAACAAATGGTATGTAAGCTTTTGTTACAAATGGATAAGAGTATAAGAGTAAAAAAGTCTCACTACAATTATACAGGGCATTGGTGAGGCCTGGAGCACTGTGTACAGTTTTGTTCTCCTTATCTAATGAAAAACATTCTTGCCTTAGAGGGAATGCAACAAAGGTTCAATAGATTGATTCCTGGGATGAGGGGATTGCCCTATGAGGATAGATTGAGTAGACTCGGCCTATATTCCCTAGAGTTTAGATGAATGAGAGGTGATCTCATTGAAACGTATAAAATTCTTAAGGGGCTTGACCGGGTTAATGCTGGGAAAAGGTTTCCAATGGCTGGGGAATCTAGAACACAGGGTCACAGTCTCAGAATAAGAGGGTCGGCCATGTAGGACTGAGATGAGAAGACATTTCTTCACTTAAAGGATTGTGAATCTTTGGAATTCTCTACCTCAGAGAGCTGTGGATGCTCAGCCGTTGAATATATTCAAGATAGAGTTCGATAATTTTTTGGGAACTAAGGGATATGGGGATAGTGCGGGAAGGTGGATTTGAAGTAGAAGATCAGCCATGAACTTGTTGAATGGCGGAGCAGGTTTGAAGGGCCAAATGGCCGAATCCAGCTCCTATTACTTTTGTTCTTATGGGGAGTAAGCAGGAGGTTGGGATTAGACTAGGTGGGATATTAACGGTAATGGGTAGTGACAGGAGGTTAGGATTAGACTAGGTGGGATATTAACGGTAATGGGTAGTAAACAGGAGGTTGGGATTAGACTAGGTGGATATTAACGGTAATGGGTAGTGAGCAGCAGGTTGGGATTAGACTAGGTGGGATATTAACGGTAATGGGTAGTAAACAGGAGGTTGGGATTAGACTAGGTGGGATATTAACGGTAATGGGTAGTGACAGGAGGTTAGGATTAGACTAGGTGGGATATTAACGGTAATGGGTAGTGACAGGAGGTTAGGATGAGAGTTGGTGGGATATTAACAGTAATGCGTATTGAACAGGAGGTTGCGATGAGACTCAGTTGCCTAGATTATCAACTTGGAAAGTTGGTAGCAGGTCGACCGTCCATTATACACCCTGCCCGATTATCATTTCCATTTAGATCTATTCCATTAAAGGTAACTGACAGAACATTACAGGCTGCTTGCTGTAATTTCCTGAAGTGCTGTCCCGGGGAGTGACGCTCCAGGACAGGTTCTACCGCCCGCATTGAGTCTCTGCCGAAGTTGGAATTGACCCCCGGTGATGCAGGGGGAGGAAAAACCTGCACAGCGTCGGGTTTTCAATCCTCATTTTTGGGGGATTAGTTTCACTCTTTGGGTCTCATACATTTTAATCATTTTACCATTTTCTTTCTGTTCTTGAAATGCCTCATTTATCCCGCAGATGATTTTTCTCATCTCTCAGTTCCTTAATTTACGTTAAGTAGTTTCCAGGACAGTAAACTCATGACCTATCCTTTAATTCCTGTCTGCTGCCTCTGTTCTCTCCTTTTCCCAGTCCCACTAAAGTCATTTCCCTTTGCCTTCAGTCCACATATAGGTTGTACCCCAACCGTTCCCCATCCTTTGTACAGATACTGACTGACTGGTGTGTATTTTAACCTCTTCATATCATTGTTTCAGATTCACAATATTTTCAGTTTTATCCATTTCTTTCCTATTTGGCCTGTTTCTCTTCTGTAACATTCTATGATTCTAAGATGTGACCATCCTGTCAGTTCTGTGATGTTTAAATAATCCAAACTCATTCTGTGTCCCTCCTACTTACCCGATGTTCTTGTCCACTGAAATGCCTCTCGTATGTTAACAACAAGCTGACTCCGTCCACCCCTCCTTCAATCGCCTGTTCCAGTCTGTCCCGGTAGAATTTCGTGAACTGGAACAGCTGGTAATCGTTGCACTCTGTCAAGAACTCAGTGATTGTAGAGTTCGGATCTGTGAACACAAATGGAGAAAACATAACACATTGTCCACTTTGTACCCAGGCGGTAACATTTCATCTTATATCAAACGACTGAAACCTCCTGTGAGCCACATTATCAAACACCTTCTGATAACCTACATATACACCGCATGTACGACATTCCATCAACCTGTATAGTCACATCTCAACAAAACTGCATTTAATGTGTTGGGAGATTGGGCACATGACTGGCAAATGACGTTTAGCTTGGATAAGAGCAGTGTTGTGTCTGTGGAGAGGGTGAATGCTCAACATTCATACACCCTTCATGGAGAAGCATTAAAGAAGGGGGAGAAAGGAAGATCCTGGTATTCTAGTGCATACATCTCTGAACGTACAGGAGCAATGCTGTTAAGTGATAGCCAAAGCAAAAAGAGTGTGTTGGGGTGCATTCATAGGACAGTTGGATATAAGACGACCTATTTTGTCCTACTACAAGACCTCGGTAAAGGCCTCACTTGGAATACGGTGTCCAGTTTTGGTCTCCTCACATGGTGGGTGATATGAGGCTTTGAAACTGTTGCAGAGGAGGGACATTAGACCCAGTATAAAGCATCTTAGTTATCAAGACAGGCTAAGAGTTTGGACTCTACACTTTAGAGAAGCAAAGACTTACGGGTGATCTGATTGAGGTTTATAAGATGATGAAGGGAAAAGATTGTGTTCCAGTTGACAGTTTGTTCAAATTCTATAGGTTAGGGAGGGCCAGGGGTCACAATTTTAAGTTGTGCAGGGCCAGATTTAAGTTAGATGTCAGGAGGTGGTTCTTTTCCCAAGAGAATAGTCGACCTGTGGAACAGGATACCTTCTCTTGCGGTGGACGCTGACTCGCTGAATTCCTTCAGGCGAGAGCTGGACCTGTTCCTTATTGGTGAGGACATCAGCTCTTACAACAGGCAGACACTTCCGGGAACTCAGTGCAAGAGTGATCTGCTGGACTAGTTTCAATCGCCTAGATGGGTTGGAGAGGAATTTCCCGTATTTTAATCCCACAAATTGGCCTGTTTTTTTAACTTTTTTTCTCACCTCACCCATGGTTTTGTTTGGGATAGCTAGAACAAAATATTGACAAAGTATCACAATTGCCTGGGAAAGTCTGGATGGACCAAAGGGTCTTCACCTCTCCGTCATTGTTCGTAAAATTGTCTCATACGACTTTTCTACAGCTAATCCGTTCCAGCCTCCCCTCACCATCCTCACTAATTCGACCTGGATTTACAGATTTGAAGATTTTCTACACAATGGTCATCAGGTTAATCCTCTCTCCACATTATAACAGAATCATCACTTGGGCTCCTTCAGTCCACCTGTATATTTTTGATATTAAACGTGTGTTGAAATGCTGTGCTCAGTCCCTCCTATCTCCTCTCTGTCTTCCTTTAACAGTCTGGGGTGCATTATTTCTGAGCCCAGTGACTTCTCTACCTCGGTTATTTTACTCAGATCCAAATCCTTTTCTACAGTGTCTCTAACTGTGGACCCACATCCTCCTCTGGTACATCAACATTCTCACTTACACCGTCATTTTTAGAAAGTTAAGGAAATATTTTGTATCTCCCCAAAATTGCATCCTCCACAACTAGTTCCTCAGTCCCCCCTCTATCTCACCTCCACTGCTCGCTGGCCTGCAAAACCCACTGAGAATTGTGCTATTTCCCTTCCTATTGCTGAACTGCGTACATATGGATTCCATCTCCGCATAGCTCCCTGGAACACCCTTACGTTCTAAATCTCTCCGCCTCTCTCTCTCTCTCGTCCTTTCAGACGTTCCTTAAACCTTACCTGTCCTAATATCTCATGTGACTCGGTGTCAAATTTTGATTGATAACACTCCTGTGAAGCAGCTTGAGACGTTTTTCCAACATTAAAGGCGCTATATAAACGCCCGTTTGTTCTTGCTGTTGTTCTTGCGCTGTCATAGAATGCTTTATTGATACTGGAGCACACAATTTTTTTGCTCTTCCCTCAAGATGTTATCACCAGAAACATCTCCCTCCGAGTCCTGTGAAAACCCAGGCCCTGTCTTATTGATACTAGATCACATCTCTCATGCTTCTGAATGTTTGGAATGATTTCACATACACAACACTCAATACTAGCTCCAACGCTTGAAATGTTGACTGTCCCTGTTTCTTCTTTTTAAAAACACAACTTTATCTCTCACTACTTCAAATCCTCTTTCCTTTTTCTTGCAAATAACTTTTCACTATTTCTTAAATCTTCTGTTTCAACTCCAGCATTTTTATTAATTCCACTCTCTAGTCTCAGATCCGGATATTTCCCACTCTCCAGTCACATCCCCTGATACCCTCCCACTGCTCCATTCACCTTTTCTGTAAAACCATTATTATTGGTCGGTACAGATGGCGGTCCTCCCTTCCCTTCTCTTTGAACTCACTCTAGCGCCCCAAGAACGTGAACCCTCGCCTCCTGCTCCAGCCCTGCAGCTGAAAATTCACCAGCCTCATATTTCCCGCCTTAAGCTGCCAAGTACAAAACAATTCGGAGGTCAACAGCTTGAGGCCTGGTTTCTTAGGTTAGTGCCTCAGTCTTAATAGTCCCTCTCTCAACGTATTTCTATCCGTGTTACTGGTTCCGAACATGGCTATTTTCTGCTCTCCTTTGCTTCCCAGAGGTGGTCCCACCCGTTCAAAGATGTTATTCGCACTGGCACCAGGGAGGCAACTAACCATTCTGGACATGCTCAGGGCTACAGAAAAGGTTGTTTATTCCCCCGACGATACAATCTGCCACCAGTATCGCTCCCCTATTCCTGTGCCCCACCTGCCTCTCACCCCCACCCCGCTGGGTGGCCTCCTGCTCCCTGGAGTCACACTGTTATTCAGGAAGACCCTCCTCTGAGTCACTGTCTCCATCCACCTTACAGTCCCCAATACCAGGTATCTATTGGACAGTTCCAGTACTCAGGGACTGCCTCCACCTGTGACTGCGGTGTCCCTCTAGATGGTCACTCACTCCCCTCTTTGTACTCAATCCCTGCCCTGTTCCCTCTTCCTGTATGAGCTGCAGGTTCATGCACTAGATCTGGACCTTTTGCCGGGACAGAAATTGTATTTAAAGTATTTTGTGAACCTACCTGTGTCCATTCTCATTCTTGTTGAAGATGTAAGATCTTCTCTCCTGTTTGGACCTTCAGCCATGGTGGTGACAGGCGTTCCCAGGCTCTGATGCTCTGTAACAAATATATTAATAGGTGGGTTGGATGGAAATATTAAAATGAGAAGGAGAACGTTGTCTTGTTAAACATGATTTCAAGTCCCTCCTCCCCCATCAGTACAGCAAACTGTTAGCTCTGGGATCTCAAAACACCGTGAATATACAAGTGGTGGATTTGATTGCTGTTTTACAATCATAATTCTCCATTTGTGTGAGTTCATTGAAGCTATCGATCAGCGTCCTTTCCTTTCCCCACTGTGGAAATGTCAAAGCGATTCAGTTAATTTATAACCAGATTCAAACTTTGTAAAATTCAGCACTTTGCTGTTTCACTAACGCTGCCACTAGTGTAATAAATACACAACAGCAACAACAGAGGGGCAAGGAGAATGTATGAGAAATGATTAGCGGTAACATAATGGGGAACAATAACGCCTTTAATAAACATATAAATCGTGAAAGAATAGTCCATGGAAAGGTTGGTCCGATTAAGGACCAAAAAGGCGATCATCTTGTGGAAGCAGAGGACATGGCTGAGTAACCAAATTAACACTTTGCCTCATTATTCAACAAAGGAGAGGATGCTGCCAACCTACAGTAAAGGAGGAGGTGGTAGTGAAATTGGAGAGGATATAAATCGATTAGGACGATGTACTAAAACGGTTGGCAGAGCTCAAAGTAGAAAAGTCACCCGCTCTGCCACAACCTTCCAATCCTTGCATATGGGAAAGGTGCCAGAGGACTGGAGGGTTGCAAATGTTACTTCCCTAATCAAAAAAGTGGAGAGTGATGAACCAAATAACTACAGGCGAGTCAGCTTAACTTTGATGAGGAAACTTCTAGGGAGAAAAATCCAAATCAAAATTCATTGTCACTTGGATGAGCATGAGTTAATACAAAGGAAGATGGTTGTTGTGATTGAAGGGCAATCATCACAGCCCCAGGACATCGCTGCAGGTGTTCCTCGGGGCAATGTCCTTTGCCCAACCATCTTCAGCTGCTTCATCAATGACCTTCCCTCCAACATAAGGTCAGAAATGGGGCTGTTCGCTGATGACTGCACAGTGTTCAGTGCCATTCACAACTCCTCAGATAACGAAGCAGTCCATGCCCTCATGCAACAAGACCTGGACCACGTTCAGGCTTGGGCGGATACGTGGCAGATAAAATTCGCGCCACAGAAGTGCCAGGCAATGACTATCTCCAACAAGCGACAGTCTAACCATCGCCACATACCCCTCCATCAACATCCTGGGGGTCACCATTGACCAGAAACTTAACTGGACCAGCCACATAAATACTGTGGCAACAGGAGCAGGTCAGAGGCTAGGTATTCTGCGGCGAGTGTCTCACTTCCTGACTCCACAAAGCCTTTCCACCATCTACAAGGCACAAGTACGGAGTGTGATGGAATACTCTCCACTTGTCTGGATAAGTGCAGCTCCAACAACACTCAAGAAGCTTGACACCATCCAGGACAAAGCAGCCCGCTTGATTGGCACCCCATCCACCACGTTAAACATTCACTCCCTCCACCACCGGCGTACCGTGGCTGCAGTGTGTACCATCTACAAGATGAACTGCAGCAACTCGCCAAGGCTTCTTCGGCAGCGCCTCCCAAACTCGCGACCTCTTCCACCTTGAAGGACAAGGGCAGCAGGTACATGGAAACACCATCACCTCCACGTTCCCCTCCAAGTAACACATCATCCTGACTTGGAAATATATCGCCGATCCTTCATCGTCGCTGGGTCAAAATCCTGGAACTCCCTACCTAACAGCACTGTGGGAATACCTTCACCACACGGACTGCAGCTGTTCAAGAAGGCAGCTCACCACCACCATCTCAAGGGCAATTAGGGATGGGCAATAAATGCTGGTGTTGCCAGCAACGCCCACATCCAATAACCGAATAAAAATAATAGCGACGCCAAAATGATTTTTTTTTAAGGCAAATCAAATCTGGCTGACTTGATTGGGTTAATGGATGAAATAGGACAGTGTTGATGAATGTAGTGTAGTTGATGTTCTGTATGTGGACTTTCTGAAGGCGTTTGATAAAGTACCTTGTAATAGACTGGTTACCAAAATTGAAACCAATGATATTGAAGGAGCAGTGGCAGCGTGAATACTAAATTGGCGAAAGGACAGAAAACAGACAGTAGTTGTGAGCTGATATTGTTCACACTGGAGGGAAGTATACAGTGGTGTCCCCAGGGGTCAGTATTAGGACCACTGCTCTTTTTGATATATATTAGTGACCTGGACTTGGGTATACAGAGCATAATTTAAAAGTTTGTAGATGACACGAATCTCGGAAAAGTCGTAAACCGTGAGGAGGACAGCAGAAGACTTCAGGAGGAAATAGACACTCTGGTGAAATGGACAGACACATGGCAGGTGAAATTTAATGCAGAGAAGTGTGAAATGCTGCATTTTGGAAGGAAGAATGAGGCGGTGCAATTTAAACCAACTGGTACAATTTAAAGGGGTTGCAGGAACAGAAAAACTTGGGGGTATAGATACAGAAATCTTTGATGGTGGCAGGACAGGACGATAAGGCTTTTAGAAAAGAATATGGGAGCATTGGCTTTATAAATAGAAATAAGAAGTCGCACAACACCAGGTTATAGTCCAACAGATTTATTTAAAATTACAAGCTTTCAGAGCTATCCTGCTCCTTCTTCAGGTAAAGTTACTGTGAGACAATCTACCAGAATTCACAGAATATAAACACAGAGAAAATGCAGAGATTCAATCTATCCCTACATCAAAGACACACTAAGAGCACAGCCAAGACAATGAGATGTGTCCCAGGGGGTCCAACGTGTCAAAACACCTGCTGGCTGCATATCCTCTCCATTTGGGTTTGTTTTTTGTGTTTGTTTCTTGTGTTTGTTTTTTTTTAAACTGGAAAGACCGGCAACGATGTCAAGTCACGTTCTGTAGCGTGACATGAACCCGATATCCCGATTGAAAGATTGAATCTCTGCATTTTCTCTATGTTTATATTCTGTGAATTCTTGTAGATTCTCTCACAGTAACTTTACCTGAAGAAGGAGGATAGCTCCGAAAGCTTGCAATTTTAAATAGATCTGTTGGACTATAACCTGGTGTTGTGCGACTTCTCATTTTTGTCCACCCCAGTCCAACGCCGGCATCTCCGCATCATGATTTATAAATAGAGGCATAGGAACAGGAGTAGGCCATTCATTCCTTCGAGCTTGTTCCTCCATTCAATTCGATCATGGCTGAGCTGTATCTTAACTCCATCTACCCGCCTTGGTTCCATAACCCTAAATACCACTGCCTAACAAAAGTCTATCAGTCACAGTTTTGTAATTTTCAATTGACCGAGCCTCAACAGCTTTTTGAGGGCGAGTGTTCCAGATTTCCACTACACTGTCTGAAGAAGTGCTTTCTAACATCACCCCTGAACAGCCTCGCTCTGTGGTAAAGGTTATGCCCCTTTTTCTGGACTAATCCACCAAGGGAAATAGTTTAACTCTTTCTATCCCAGCAATTCCTTTGATCATCTTAAACACCTCAATTAGATCACCCCTTAATCTTGTATAATCAAGGGAATAAAAGCTTCGTCTGTGCAATCCATCCTCATAATTTAAAGCTTTTAGTCCCGGTATCGTTCTGGTGAATCTGAGCTGCACCACCTCCAAAGCCAAGATATTGTTCCCGAGGTGCGGTGCCCAGAACTAAACACAGTTCTGTAAATGGGTCTAACCAGAGCTCTGTACAGCTGGAACAGAACTTCTACCCCTTTGGATTTCAGCCCTCGAGATAAAGCCCAACATTCCATTAGACTTGTATTTATTTTTGGTGCCTGTCCACCAGCTTCTAGTGATTTCTGAACTTGGACCCCTAGTTCTCTCTGCTCATCCACAGTTACTAACTTCTAACCATTTAGAAGATTCTCTGATCTATTCTGTTTAGGTCTAATGTAAATGACCTCATTTTTTTCTGAAGTGAGGGGAGTGCGGCAAACTCGCTCAATTCATTCCAGGAGGATGGGGTCTCCGGCGTTCTGAATGTTATTTAATATTGGTGTTGCGAGTCTAACGCCCTGGAACGTATATGTGGACACGGTGTCAAGATGTAGTTAGAGTGGGAGGAGGCTCCCCTGGAGTATAAACACAGCATAGACCACTTGGGCCGAATGGACTGTTTCTCTGCTGCAGTTTCTATGTAACTCTAATCTGCCCTGAACAGTCACAAACTACAACCTCCGTGACTGTGACCATGGTGTGTAACCCTTCCTTGTCCATCAGTCACCTTCCCACAGCATTCGATACGGTCTCATCTGGCATACTTTTCCATGTCATGGCCTCCATTGTCCATCCCATAAAACTGATCCTCGTGCGCTTCCTGTCCTAGCTCTCCGACTGCAGATAGCAAATCTCCAGCAATGAGTTAGCTTTCGTCCTTCTATCCACACCTATATTGTAGGCCCATATTGAACCGATGCTGCTTCTGGTGCATAGTAACCGATTACTGTAGCGCCAAAGGCAGATTTGATCGTTTCAATATCCGCTTCTTGGGATTTGCCGGTGGATTCAAATCTCTGTGCTGAGATCGCCTCATCATGCACCTTCATTGACTAGGCGAGGCTGCATCATAGAATCATAGTATGATACAGCTCAGAAGGAGGTCATTCGGCCCCTCGTGCCTGTGCCGGCTCTTTGGAGGAGCTATCCCATTATTACCACTGTCCCTCTCTTTCCCCATAGTCCTGTAAATGTTTTCCCTTCAAGTATTTATCCAATTCTCTTTTCAATGTTACAATAGAATCTGCTTCCACCACCCTTTCAGGCAATGGATTCCAGATCACACCAACTCGCTGTGTAACAGAATGTTTCCTCACCTCGCCTGTGGCTCTTTCCCACTCACTTTAAATCTGCGTCGTCTGGTTACCGAACCTTCTGCCACAGGAAAGTTTCTCCTTATTTACTGATCAAAACCATTCGTGATTTTGACCAGCTCTATAAAATCCTCGTTTAACCATCTCTGCTCTAAAGAGAACAAACCAGCTTCTCCCCATAACTGAAGTCGCTCATCCTTGGTACAATTCTCTCAAATCTCTTCTGCACCGTCTCCAAGGCCTTGACATCCTTCCTAAAGTGCGGTGCCCAGAATTGAAAACAATTCTCCAGCTGAGGCCTAATCAGTCTTTTATAACGGGTGAATATAACTTCCTTGCTTTTATTCTCTATTCCTCTAGTATTAAAGCCAAGGGCATCCCTCATGGTGTCAGCACTTGACTAATGAGCACTGTAGGAGCTGAGGACATTCACCACTGTTTAACTAATATTAACTAATGTGCAATTTTATCAGTTGTGTAACTTTAAGCAGATAGGTGATACATAACTTTTCTGTTTGGAATATCTTTACAGGTCTTACAATCTCCGTAAACGCCTTAAATACAAAACTGGTTTGATCTGACTGCTGTTTTACAATTATAATTCTTCACTTGTGTGCGTGTCTCGCTGTGTGGGCCCTCGCACGTGCGTCCAATCAAACTCTCAGTCAGCGTCCTTTCCTTACTGTGGAAACGTAAAAGCCATTCAGTCTCGGATCAGTAATTTCTACAAACTATAGTTGATGTTATTCGCTGGCATTAAATTATAGCCAAGTTTGAGACCTTGTAAGATTCAGTTTTCTGCTGTTTCACACACGCAGACACTGGTATAATAAACACACGACAACAACAGCACAATAGGGAATCAAGCTGAATACAGAAAGTACAGAGGAGAAATCAAAAAGGAACTAAGAGGGGCACGGAAAAATTGAGAAAAGATTAGTGTGAATATAATAGGGAACATTAAAATCTTTCTTAAACATATAAAGCCTAAAAGGACAGTCAACGGAAAGGTGCGACAATTAAGGAGCAAAAGGGCAATCTTTTTGTGGATGCAGTGCGCATGGCTGAGGTACTAAATGAGTACTTTGCATCTGCCTTCACTAAAGAAGAGGATGCTGCCAATGTGACAGTAAAGGAGAAGGTGGTAGAGAAATTGGACAGGATATAAATAGACCAAGAGGATGCACTAAAACAGTTAACAGCGCTCAAAGTGGAAAAGTCACTGGTCTGGATGGGATGTATCCTGGGTTGCTGAGAGAAGTAAGGCGCTGGCCACAATCTTTGCATCCTGTTTGGATAAGGGAGTGGTACCACAGGACTGGAGATTTGCAAATGTTACCCCCTTGTTTAAAAGTGGGGCGTGTGATAAACCAATTAACTACAGGTGAATCAGTCTAGCGCCGGTGTTGAGGAAACTTCTTGAGACAAATCACTGAGACAATAGTCAGAGACAAAATTACTTGTCACTTGGAAGAACAATGGTTAATAAACGACATCCAGAACAGAATGGTTAAAAGCAAATAGAGTCTGACTTGTTTCATTTCTTCGATGAAATAAGGGAGCGGACTGTTGAAGGTTGTACAGTTGATGTTGTGTATAGGGAACTTTAGAAGACTTTTGATAAAGTACCTCCTAATAGACTTGTTGGCAAAATTGAAGCCAATGACATTAAAGGTGCAATGTTAGCGTGGATACTACATTAGGGAAGAGACAGAAAGCAGAAGGTTGTGGTGAAGCGAGGTTTTTCAGACTGGAGAGAAGTTAAACTGGTATCTCCAGGGGTCGGTATTACGAGCATTGCTCTTTTTACTATATATTAATGACCTGGACTTGGGTGTACAGGGCATCATTTCATAGTTCGCAGATAACACAAAATTCGGAAAAGTCTTAAACCCTGAGGAGGATAATGGAAGACGTCAGGAGGACATAAACCGTCTGGTGAAATGCACAGACATATGGCAGGTGAAATTTAATGCAGGAGTGTGAAGTGATGCATTTTGGAAGAAAGAATGAGCAGATGCAATATAAAATAAATAGTACAAGAGTAAAGGGGTTGCAAGAACAGACAAACATGGGGGCATGCATCCAGAAATCTTTGAAAGTGGCAGGACAAGTTCATAAAGCTTTTAGAAAAGCACACAGGATCACTGGCTTTATAAATAGAGGTCATGATGCGGAGATGCCGGTGTTGGACTGGGGTGGACAAAATTGAGAGGTCGCACAACACCAGGTTATAGTCCAACAGTTTTATTTGAAATCACAAGCTTTCGGAGCTATCGATTTGCTCCTTCCTCAGGTGAAGTAAATTAGATACAGAATCTCCAAAGCATATATAGATGGAAAACAAAGCATGTGTACTTTACAATTGCAGACCAATAAATTACATCGGCGAGACCATGCAGACACTGAGACAACGTATGAACGAGCACCGCGCAACAATCGCCAGGCAGGATTGTTACCTCCCAGTCGGGGAACACTTCAGCAGTCAAGGACATTCAGCCTCGGATCTGCGGGTAAGCGTTCTCCAAGGCAACCTTAGAAACACACGACAACGCAAAATCATCGAGCAGAAACTGATAGCCAAGTTCCGCACTCATGAAGACGGTCTCAAGCGGGATCTTGGGTTTATGTCACGATACATGACGTGATCCGGACTCGAGTCGTCGTTAGCTTGTTCACAGATGTGATTCCCAGTAAAAAAGTAAAAATTTTCCCAGTAAAAAAGTAAAAAAATGTTAAAGCTTTTCGTTTTACATACAGACGGCAGCTTTTGACACGTTAGAACCCCTGCGACTACACCTCATTGTCTCAGTTGTATCTTGCTATGTCTTTGATGTGGTACCTTCCTGGCTGACTTAATTAACTTTATCACACCTCGGCAGATAGTCAGGATGATTTAATTTATTGGTCTGCAATTGTAAAGTACACATGCTTTGTTTTCCATCTATATATGCTTTGGAGATTCTGTATCTAATTTACTTCACCTGAGGAAGGTGCAAATCGATAGCTCCGAAAGATTGTGATTTCAAATAAAACTGTTGGACTATAACCTGGTGTTGTGCGACCTCTCAATTTTATAAATAGAGACATAGGAATATAGGAACGTAGGAACAGTAGGCTATTCATTGGCTCGAGCCTGTTCCACCGTTCAATTCAATCATGGCTGATCTTTATCTTAACTCCATCTACCCGCCTTGGTTCCATAAGCCTAAATACCATTGCCTAACAAAAATCTATCAAACTCAGTTTGGAAATTTTCAATTGACCCCAGCCTCAACAGCTGTTGAGTGTGAGTGTTCCAGATTTCCACTACCCTTTGTGTGAAGAAATGCTTTCTAACATCACCACTGAACGGCCCAGCTCTGCTTTTAAGGTTATGACCCCTTGTACTGGCCTCCTCCATCAGAAGAAACAGTTTCTCTCTCTTTATCTTATCAATTCCTTAGATCATCTTAAATACCTCAATTAGATCACCCCTTAACAGTTTATATTCAAGGGAATACAAGCTTCGTCTATGCAATCAGTCTTCATAATTTAACTCTTAACTCTGAGCTGGACCACCACCAAAGCCAAGATATCCTTCCTGAGGTGCTGTGCCCAGAAAAACATTGAACTCTAACTCGGTTCTAACCAGAGCTCTGTACAGGTGTATCATTACTTTTGTGTTCCAGCGATCCTGAGATAAAGCCCAACATTCCATTAGCTGTTTTACTTACTTTTGTGCTTATCCACTAGCTTCTAGTTATGTCTATACTTGGAGCCCTAATTCTCTCTGCTCATCCACGGTGCCTAGTCTCTCACTATTTAGAAAATACTCTGATCTCTCTTTTTAGATCCAAGAGGAACAGATATGTCGGCAAATCTCACAGAAGTGTAGAAATAATAGGGTAATAATAGTAGGGGATTTCAACTTCCCCAATATTAACTGGGATAGTCAGAGTGTGAAAGGCTTAGAGGGTGTGGAATTCTTAAAGTGCATCCAGGAGAGCTTTTTGAGCCAGGATGTAGAAAGTCCTACAAGAGAGGGGGCGGTACTGGACCTAATTCTAGGGAATGTAGCCGGGTAAGTGGTTGAAGTGTCAGTAGGAGAGCATTTTGGTGACAGTGACCATAATTCGGTGAGATTTAAGGTAGTCATGGAAAAGGACAAAGATGGACCGGAAATAAAGGTTCTAAATTGGGGGAAGGCCGATTTTAATATAAGGCAGGATCTGGCCAAAGTGGACTGGGATCAGCTACTTGTAGGAAAATCCACATCAGAGCAGTGGGAGTCATTCAGAAAGGAAATAGAGTACAGCGCCAACATGTTCCCGTAAAGGTCAAGGGTGGGACCAACAAACCCAGGGAACCCTGGATGCCAAGGGATATACAAGAATGGATTAGGAAAAAAAGTGAGGCTTTTGGCAGATACAAAGGACTAAAAACAGTGGAAGCCCAAGAGGAGTATAGAAAGTGCAGGGGGGTACTTAAAAAAAGAAATTAGGAGAGCGAAGAGGGGGCATGAAAAAACACTAGCGGGCAAAATAAGGAAAATCCCAAGGTGTTTTATAAGTATATTAAGGGCAAGAGGATAACCAGGGAAATAGTAGGGCCCATTAGGGACCAAAGTGGCAATCTGTGTGTAGAGCCAGAAGATGTAGGTGAGGTTTTAAATGAATATTTTACATCTGTGTTCACGATGGAGAAGGACAATGTAGGCATAGAAATCAGGCAGGGGAATTGTGATATACTTGAACAAATTAGCATTGAGAGGGAGGAGGTACTAGCGGTTTTAGCGGGCTTAAAAGTGGATAAATCCCCAGGCCCAGACGAGATGTATCCCAGGCTGCTGTGTGAGGCAAGGGAGGAGATTGCAGGGGCTCTGACACAAATTTTCAGATCATCCCTGGCCACAGGGGAGGTGCCAGAGGACTGGAGGACAGCTAACATAGTACCATTATTCAAGAAGGGTAGTAGGGATAAACCAGGGAATTACAGGCCAGTGAGCCTAACATCAGTGGCAGGGAAATTATTGGAAAAAATTCTGAGGGACAGAATTAGTCTCCACTTGGAGAGGCAAGGATTAATCAAGGATAGTCAGCATGGCTTTGCCAAGGGGAGATCATGTCTAACCAATTTGATTGAATTTTGAGAGGGGGTGACTAGGTGTGTGGATCAGGGTAGTGCAGTTGATGTAGTCTACATGGACTTCAGTGAGGCTTTTGATAAAGTCCCGCATGGGAGACTGGTCAAGAAGGTAAGAGCCCATGGGATCCAGGGCAATTTGGCACATTGGATCCAAAATTGGCTTAGTGGCAGGAGGCAGAGGGTGATGGTCGAAGGTTGTTTTTGTGATTGGAAGCCGGTGTCCAGTGGTGTACCGCAGGGATCGGTGCTGGGTCCCTTGCTGTTTGTAGCGTACATTAATGATTTAGATATGAATGTAGGAGGTATGATCAGTAAGTTCGCAGATGACACGAAAATTGGTGGAGTGGTAAATAGCGAGGAAGGATGCCTCAGGCTACAGGACTAGATAGACGGGTTGGTCAGACGGGCAGAACAGCGGCAAATGGAATTTAACCCTGAAAAGTGTGAGGTGATGCATTTTGGGAGGACTAACAAGGCAAGGGAATACACAATGAATGGTAGGACCCGAGGACGGACAGAAGATCAGCGGGACCTTGGTGTGCATGTACATAGATCCCTGAAGGCAGCAGGACAGATAGATAAGGTGGTTAAGAAGGCATATGGGATACTTGCCTTCATTAGCCGAGGCATAGAATATAAGAGCAGGGAGGTTATGATGGAGCTGCACAAAACGCTAGTTAGGCCACAGCTGGAATACTGTGTGCAGTTCTGGTCGCCGCACTATAGTAAGGATGTGATTGCATTGGAAAGGGTGCACAGGACATTCACCAGGATGTTACCTGGGCTGGAGCGTTTCAGCTATGAAGAGAGACTGGACAGGCTGGGGTTGTTTTCCTTAGAGCAGAGAAGGCGGAGGGGGGACCTGATTGAGGTGTACAAAATTATGAGGGTAGATAGAAAGGAACTTTTCCCCTTAGTAGAGGGGTCAATAACCAGGGGGCATAGTTTCAAGGTAAGGGGCAGGAGGTTTAGAGGGGATTTAAGGGAAAACTATTTCACCCAGAGGGTGGTTGGAATCTGGAACTCACTGCCTGAAAGGGTGGTAGAGGCAGGAACCCTCACAACATTCAAGCAGCATTGAGATGAGCACTTGAAACACCATAGCATACAAGGCTACGGACTAAGTGCTGGAAAATGGGATTAGAATAGATAGGGCTTGATGGCCGGCGCAGACACGATGGGCCGAAGGGCCTCTTTCTGTGCTGTATAACTCTATGACGGGTGAACATGACTTGTTGAGAGTTAGAATACACGGAGCAGATTTTTGGATGAGTTCAAGTTTATGGAGAGTGGAAGAAGGGAGGCCGGCCAGGAGAGCCTTGGAACAGTCAAGTCTAGAGGTAACAAAGGAATGGATGAGTGTATCAGCAACAGATGAGCTGAGGCAGGGTCAGAGACCGGCGCTGTTACGGAGCTGGAAGTAGACGGTGTTGGCTATGGAGTGGATATGTGGTCAGAAGCTCATCGTACGGTCAAATACGACAGCAAGGTTACGAATGCTCTGATTCAGCCTCAGACAGTGGGCAGGGAGAGGGATGGAGTCGATGCTTCGGGAACACAGCTCGTGGCGGGGACCGAAGACAATGGCTAATGTTACCTTTCTACCTGCACTACAGGTGCTGCTCACCCAGGAGAATCCCTCCCACTAACACAGCTGGTTGATGCTTTTCATGCATCTCCACACATCAGCAGGGTGCACGGTCTAGGAAACACTTACAATGGAAAGCCTGGTCACTCTCACAGGCCGAGGGGTTGGGCGTCCAGCGGGCACAGGGGTTTGGTCAGTGTGGCGCGGGTAGAGGCAGAGGAAAGAGAGGAGGGGGCAGAGTGGGGACAGGAATTTATTGCACTCTGGACAGTCTTACACTGAATCTAACAGATATTGTACAAGGGAGGAAACATACATCTCTTCTAATATTAAAACCAACTTCTAATATTATTACTAACAGCAAAATACTGGAGATGCTGGAAATCTGTCATAAAAGCTGAAAATGCTGTAAACACTCAGCGGGTCAGGCAGTGTCTGTGGGGAGGGGACGGTGGGGTTAACTGTTCAGGTCAATGACCTTTCCTGAGAACAGGTTCAGGATCTGAAACATTAACCCCACCTTCCACTCCCCACAGTCGCTGCCTGACCCGCTGAGTGTTTCCAGCATTTTCAGCTTTTATTTCTAATATTATTACGCATCCCCATTTCAGACTATATTCTGTGTTTTACTTGGTTTGGGTTCTCACCATTTCAGAATACAGTGGGAATCTGATGCTCGCTGTGTATCTGACGTTGATTTTGGAAGCACATTCCCTGCTTGCTTTGACCGGTGTTGTTCTACTTCTGTATTGTGTGTGTCTGTGACCAATGAAACAGGAGGCAAACACTCACCCGGCGTTTAATGTCTTTCACCGTCCCCAGTACTAAACACTGGGGATGTCCAAAGGTAATGAAGCTGTGCTCAGCATTCACTATCTGACAATACTCTGTACCCGCTGGTCACAGGCCGTGCTGATCTTTGAGGTTTGTCTCTGCATCGTGTTCATTGAATTGACTATAATTAGTTTCTCTGTTCAATCTTTCCCCTTGATTTTTCACCAGATCTGAGCTATTTTAACACTGAGATCTGATGGTGTCGGTGTGAGTTCAGCCCCACCTAATAAACATACACGTGTCCATCTGCTGGGCTCTGCCCCAGACTGGAGTCACCTCTCAGATCAAATTCCTTTACTCTAAAAGATACACAAGATTCGCTGTGACTGTGTGTTTAGAGACACACTTTACATCCCATTGCACGGCCTCATGCTGGATAATTGTGCTCAGTGGTCAGACTTTCCCAGTCTCATTATCAGCATTTCCTGCCTTACCTTGTAACCATTGTGTACTGTCTCCAGGACCAGTGTGTATCTGAGTCAATGGGACTCTCTCTGACCTTTCTCCCCGGTCCTACTCCAGCACCAGTGTGTATCTGAGTCAATGGGCCTCTCTCTGACCTTTCTCCCCAGTCCATCTCCAGGACCAGTGTGTATCTGAGTCAATGGGACTCTCTCTGACCTTTCTCCCCAGTCCATCTCCAGGACCAGTGTGTATCTGAGTCAATGGGACTCTCTCTTACCTTTATCCCCAGTCGATCTCTGGAAGCTCTTTGAATCGGAAGGGTTTTCTCTGGTTGATTCTCTCACAATCCTGTGCTGGTTCACCTGCTGTTGTTCCTCAGTCTACAATCCCTGTTTACTTCCACCTGTGGACCTTCCTCAATCACTCCATCATTCACCGGGAGATCTAATTATAGTAGGGCAGAAAATGAGAAAATTGAATGCGTGAAATAATGTAATGTAGACTTTTCTTCAGCTTACTAAAAATTAAATTCCAAGGCCGAGTATTTGTTTGATTTTGTCGCTTTCCTCAGATCCCCAGTTCCGGGGCTGTGTGTTTATTTTGGAGATTTTCCTCACAGTAAATTTCCGGCCGCCTGAGACTCCCCCATTCTCAGTGCTCTGGGCGGAAATGCGCCATTTTGTGTCCAAAGTGCCTGAACCCACCGCGCCCTCCACCCCCGGCCCAGCCCCTGTATTGTGAGCCGGTTCAGCACATTCCCCGGGAGCTGATGCTGACAGGAATCTCCCCTCCGTTTCTCTGCCGAGTTACAAAGCGGGTCTGTGACACTGTGAAGCCCCTCCCTCGCTGTGATCTAAACTCTGGGCTGAGCAGCCGCGCTGTCAGGCCGTGTGCTGAATGGAGCCGAGTTCCCTCAGTCACAGAGCGCGGCCCCTGTAACCCGGGCAACCATCCTGTTTCTTACCGTCACTCACACACCGGCCCGCGCCGCCTGGCCCGGCCCGGCCCGGCACACAGCAAACCCCGCCCACTGCACATCCCCGGATCAGCAAGTGAGCGGCACTGCGCCTGCGCGGGAGAGCAAGGAGCGGCACTGCGCCTGCGCTGAAGGGCAAGGGAGCATCACTGCGCCTGCGATGGAGGGCCAGGGAGCGTCACTGCGCCTGCGCGGGAGCAAGACAGCATCACCACACCGCCACCAGTGGTGGGAGGACTACACAACAACAGAGCAACAGGAGGCGGCCATTTAGCCCCTCCAGCCTGTTCCATCATTCAATTAGACCATGGCTGATCTGTGTCTTAACCCCATGGATCGGCCTTCGTTGCGTAAACCTTAATGCCCAACAAACATCTATTAACCTCAGTTTTGACATTTTCAATTGACCCCCAGCCTCAACATCTTTTAGGGGAGTGATTTCCAGATTTTTACTACTTTTTGTCTCAAGAAATGCTTTCCGCCATCCAAACGGAACTAGATAAGTACCTGAAAAAATTGCAAGGCTACGGAGAAAGGGCGGTGGATTGAGTTGAAGTGCTCTTGCAGAGAGTCGGCACGGGCTCGATGGGCCGAATGGCCTCCTACTGTGCTGTAACGATGATTCTATCACCCCTTAATGCCTAGCTTTAATTTGAAGGATATTCCTCATTGTTCTGGACTCCCCCACCAGAGGAAAAATAGTTTTTCTCTATCTATCCTGTCAAATCCTTTAATCATCTGAAACACCTCAATTAGATCACACCTTGATCTTCTATATTCAAGGGAATACAAGCCGAGTCTTTGCAACCTGTCCTCATAATTTAACCATTTTAGCTCAGGGATCACTCCGATGAATCGGCGCTGCATCCCCTCCAAGGCCAATATCTCTTTCCTGAGGGGCGGTGCCCAGAACTGAATAACATGTGGAACAATATTCCCAACTCAAAATACATTCAGACAGAGGTTATCAAATTTATAAAAAGTATTACTAAACCAAGAGAAAGTCTTACGAATTATATGCATCTATGTAACCTACTGCTCAGAAACAACAGATTCCTACTCCTGGACTGCCGAATACACAGACAGGAGTTTACACTGAATGTTTCACGGTCTTTCGGATATAAATTGGAGCCAAGACCTCTTGTACTGAGATCTGACAGACTGTTACCCTGGCAACAGAGGAAATCACTCACTGAAAACGGAAATAACAAAACCAACATCACATGTTTGGAGTTTCGTTCAGAACATTTACCCTGAACATTCAGCCAGTGTTTCTAACCATGAAGCTGTGATTCCAATAACGGATTTTAACACCACCAGACCTGACACTGCGGGTTTACTGAATCCACCGTCAGTTCCAGCTGTACAGCACATCTACAGAAATACATCAGAAAAATAGGCACGTTGTTGAAGATACACCCTGTGACCCCCGAAAATCAGATCGTCTTAAACCATCTAAATCTGTTACTGTTATCGACTTATATGTATCTACAAACCTGGATCATGGGACCAACAACAAACTTTATGCTGACAACACAAAATAATTTTAATATTCATTAAAATATAAGATTCACATATCATTTTATCAGTTTATACTTATAAGGATAATCATTTAATTCAACTGCCATTGTGAAATTCAGAAATAGATTTACTGATAGAAAATAACTAAGTAAACCCAGTGTCCAGTTAAGAATTGTAAGATTATTTATTGAGAGTTGGATATGAAATATATTTGAGTGTCTGGTACTACCTTAACCTGCAGTATAATATCGATATTTTGGGCAACATAAAAGTCGGTTCTTTCCAAGTTGGTGCTGGAAGCGGGGAGACAGTTAATATCTGCTGGGCTCTTGGATCAAACCCCTTCCAATCTTACAACACAGGAGGCCATTCGCCCGACGGTGCCTGTGCCGGCTCTTTGAAAAGATGTCTAAACTAATCCCACACACCAGCTTTCTCCCCATAACCCTGGAAATTCATGCTCTTCAAGTACAGGTCCAATTGCCTTTGGAAAGTTCCCATGGAATTTGTTTAAGAACATAAGAAATAGGAGAAGGAGTAGGCCAATCAGCCCCTCGAGCCTGCTCCGCCATTCAATAAGATCATGACTGATCTGATCCTAACCTCAAATCTAAAGAACACAGAAGTAGGAGCAGGACCCGGCCATTCAGCCCCTGGGCCCGCTCCGCCACCCACAGTGCCTTGACCGATCCGAACTCAGCCTCATGTCCAATTTCCAGCCCACTCCCCGTAACCCCTAATTCCCTTTACTTCTAGGAAACTGTCTATTTCTGTTTTAAATTTATTTAATGATGTAGCTTCCACAGCTTCCTGGGGTAGCAAATTCCACAGACCTACTACCCTCTGAGTGAAGAAGTTTCTCCTCATCTCAGTTTTGAAAGAGCAGCCCCTTATTCTAAGATTATGCCCCCTAGTTCTAGTTTCACCCATCCTTGGGAACATCCTTACCGCATCCACCCGATCAAGCCCCTTCACAATCTTATATGTTTCAATAAGATCGCCTCTCATTCTTCTGAACTGCAATGACTAGAGTCCCAATCTACTCAACCTCTCCTCATATGTCCACCCCCTCATCCCGGGGATTAACCGAGTGAACCTTATTTGTACTGCCTCTTTAGCAAGTATGTCTTTTCTTAAGTATGGACACCAAAACTGTATGCAGTATTCCAGATGCGGTCTCACCAATACCTTATATTACTGCAGCAATACCTCCCTGTTTTTATAATCTATCCCCCTAGCAATAAAAGCCAACATTCCAAAGGCCTTCTTGATCACCTGCTGCACCTGCATACTAACTTTTTGATTTTCTTGCACTAGGACCCCCAGATCCCTTTGTACTGCAGTACTTTCCAGTTTCTCGCCATTAAGATAATAATTTGCTCTCTGATTTTTCCTGCCAAAGTGCATAACCTCACATTTTCCAATATTGTATTGCATCTGCCAAATCTCCGCCCACTCACCCGGCTTGTCTATATCCCCTTGTAGGTTTTTTATGTCCTCCTCACTTTCTACTTTCCCTCCCATCTTTGTATCATCTGCAAACTTTGATATGTTACACTCGGTCCCCTCCTCCAAATCGTTAATATAGATTGTAAAGAGTTGGGGACCCAGCACCGACCCCTGCGGAACACCACTGGCTGCTGGTTGCCAGTCCGAGAATGAACCATTTATCCCAACTCTCTGCTTCCTGTTAGATAACCAATCCGCCACCCATGCCAGAATATTCCCCCCAATCCAGTGATTTTTTATCTTGAGCAATAATCTTTTATGTGGCACCTTGTCGAATGCCTTCTGGAAGTCTAAATACACTACGTCCATTGGTTCCCCTTTATCCACCCTGTACGTTATGTCCTCAAAGAACTCAAGCAAATTTGTCAGACATGACTTCCCCTTCATAAAGCCATGCTGACTTTGTCCTATTAAATTATGTTTATCTAAATGTTCCGTTACTGTCTCCTTAATAATAGACTCCAAAATTTTACCCACCACAGATGTTAGACTAAGTGGTCTATAATTTCCAGCCTTCTGCCTACTACCCTTTTTAAATAAGGGTGTTACATTAGCAGTTTTCCAATCTGCCGGGACCTTTGCTGAGTCCAGGGAATTTTGGAAAATTATTACCAAAGCATCCACAATCCCTACTGCCACTTCCCTCAAGACCCTAGGATGTAAGCCATCAGGTCCAGGGGATTTATCCGCCTTGAGTCCCATTACTTTACTGAGTACCAATTCCTTAGTGATTTTAATCGTATTTAGCTCCTCCCCCCCTAGAGCCCCCTGTTTGTCCAGTGTTGGGATATTCTTAGTGTCCTCTACCGTAAAGACTGAAACAAAATATTTGTTCAGCATTTTTGCCATCTCCATGTTTCCCACCATTAATTTCCCGGTCTCATCCTCTAAGGGACCTACGTTTGCCTTAGCCACCCTTTTTCTTTTTATATAACTATAGAAACTCTTGCTATATGTTTTTATATTTTTTGCTAATTTATTTTCATAATCTATCTTCCCTTTCTTAATCAATCCTTTAGTTACTTTTTGCTGTCTTTTGAAGACTTCCCAATCTTCTATCCTCCCACTAAGTTTGGCTACCTTATATTTCCTTGTTTTTAGTTGGTAGTTTAGTACCCATCAATCGACCCAACTGAACCTTGTTTTCTCATCCTTACATATGCTTCCTTTTTCCTCTTGACTAGACATTCAACCTCTTTTGTGAATCATGGTTCTCTCACTCGGCCATTTCCTCCCTGCCTGACAGGGACATACCTATCAAGGCACGCAGTAATTGCTCCATGAAAAAGCTCCACTTTTCGTTTGTGCCTTTCCCTGATAGTTTCTGTTCCCATCTTATGCTCCCTAATTCTTGCCTAATCGCATCATAATTACCCCTTCCCCAATTATAAACCCTGCCCTGCCGTATGGCCCTATCCCTCTCCATTGCAATAGTGAAAGTCACCGAATTGTGGTCACTATCTCCAAAGTTCTCTCCCACATACAAATCAAACACTTGGCCCGGTTCATTACCCAGTACCAAATCCAATGTGGCCCCACCTCTTGTCGGCCTATCCACATATTGTGTCAGTAAACCCTCCTGCACACACTGTGGAAAAACTATCCCATCCGAACTGTTTGACCTATAAAGGTTCCAATCAATATTTGGAAAGTTGAAGTCACCCATGACATCTTCTCTGTGACCTCCACACCTATTCATAATCTGCTTTGCAATTTCTTCCTCCACGTCTCTATTACTATTTGGGAGCCTGTAGAAAACTCCTAACAACGTGACCGCTCCTTTCCTATTTCTAACTTCAGCCCATATTACCTCAGACGGCAGATCCCCCTCGAACTGCCTTTCTGCCGCTGTTAAACTATCCTTGATTAACAATGCTACTCCTCCACCTTTCTTACCACCTTCCCTACTCTTACTGAAACATCTATACCCCGGAACTTCCAACAATCAATCCTGTCCCTGTTCTAACCATGTCTCCATAATGGCCACCACATCGTAGTCCCAAGTACCAATCCACGCTCCAAGTTCTCCTACCTTATTCCGGATGCTTCTTGCATTGAAGTAGACACACTTCAAGCCATCTTCCTGTCTGCCGGTACATTCCTGCGACCTTGATACCCTCCTCAGTACCTCCCTACACTCACCACTGGCTCCTGGACTACAGCCCTTTTTCCCATCCCCCTGACAAATTAGTTTAAACCCCCCCCCCGAAGAGCCGTAGCAAATTTCCCTCCCAGGATATTGGTGCCCCTCTGGTTCAGGTGCAAACCGTCCTGTTTGTACAGGTCCCACCTTCCCCAGAATGTGCTCCAATTATCCACATAACTGAAACCCTCCCCCCCTACACCATCCCTGCAGCCACGTGTTTATCTGCACTCTCTCCCTGTTCCTCAACTCGCTAGCACGTGGCACCGGCAACAAACCAGAGATTACAACATGGTTTGTACTGGCTCTCAGCTTCCAACCTAGCTCCCTAATTCCTGTTTTAAATCCCCGTCCCTTCTCCTACCTATGTCGTTGGTACCGATGTGTACCACAACTTGTGATTGTCCCCCCCTCCCCCTTGAGGATTCTGAAAACACGGTCCGAGACATCACAGACCCTGGCACCCGGGAGGCAACATACCATCCGTGAGTCTCTTTTGCTGCCACAGAACCTCCTATCTGTCCCTCTGACTATTGAGTCCCCAATAACTATAATCAGTGAGACATGTGAGAACAAAGTGCTCTCAGGCGCCGTTTAAGAGTCGCCGCATCTGCTGGGCGAGTCCCAGCAGTACTCCCGCACCCACCTGGCTGGACAAGACAAGAGTTTAACCAGCTCCCCTTGACATTCAACAGCATTACTATCGCCGAATCCCCCACCATCAACATCCTGGGGGTCACCATTGACCAGAAATATAACTGGACCAGCCTTTTTTTTTTCCTTCATGGGATGCCGGCGTCGCTCGCAAGGCCCATTGCTAATTACCCTTGCGTGGCTTGCAAGGCCATTTCAGAGGGATGTTAAGAGTCAATCACATTGATGTGGATCTTTTTTTTCGATTCAGGGATATGGGCATCGCTGTCAAGGCCAGAATGTATTGCCCATCCCTAATTATCCTTGAGAAGCTGGTAGTGAGCTGCCTTCTTGAACCACTGCAGTCCGTGTGGTGAAGGTACTCCCACAGTGCTTTTAGGTAGGGAGTTTCATGATTTTGACCCGGCGATGATGAAGGATCGGAGATATAGTTCTAAGTCAGGATGGTATGTGACTTGGAGGGGAAATTGGAGGTGGTGATGTTTCCATGCGCCTGCTGCCCTTGTCCTTCTAGGTGGAAGAGTTCGCGTGTTTGGGAGGTTCTGCTGAAGAAGCCTTGGCGAGTTGCTGCAGTGCATCTTGTAGATGGTGCACACTGCAGCCTCGGTACGCTGGTGGCGGAGGGACTGAATGTTTAAGGTGGTGGATGGGGTGCCAATCAAGCAGGCTGCTTTCTCCTGGATGGTATCGAGTTTCTTGAGTGTTGTTGGAGCTGCACTCATCCAAGCACGTGGAGAGTATTCCATCACACTCCTGATTCTGCCTTGTAGATGGTGGACAGTCTTTGGGGAGTCATGAGGTGAGACACTCGCCGCTGAATACCTAGCCTCTGAGCTGCTCTTCTTGCCACAATATTTATGTGGCTGGTCCAGTTAAGTTTCTGGTCAATGGTGACCCCAGGCTGTTGAGGGTGGGTTATTAGGCGATAGGAATGCCGTTGAATATCAAGGGGAACTGGTTAGACTCTCGCTTGTTGGAGATAGTCAGTGCCTGGCAGTTCTGTGGCGTGAATGTTACCTGCCAATTATTAGCCCAAGCCTGAGCGTCGTCCAGCCCTTGTTGCATGCGGTAATGGCATGCTTCATTATCTGAGGAGACGTCCAATGGTCCAGGGCTTCACTGATTAATTCTGACTGGACACCGTTGGGAACAGACCGTGATTTTTTTTAACTAAACTATATTTTTACAAAATTGACCTCGATTTTCTTGCACCGATTATCTGACCTTTACTTCACTGGAATTCCGTGAAGTTCACAACAGATGGAGCTTAGCGTTAAACAAAAACAGCCAATCACATCCGTTAAACGGGACTTTCAAACCCAAGGGTGTTGAGGTAATTGTTCGGAAACTTCGATAAAGCTTCACATGTAACAAATGCTGGAATTTATCACCCAGCTGGTCATTCAATGGAGGAACAGGAGTTGAGGCCATTCAGGCCGTCGAGTCTGTTCCGTCATTCCAATCAGAGCATGGCTGATCTGTACCACACCTGTACATTCCAGCCTTTGATCAGTATCTCTTGATACCCTTACCTATTAAAAATGTCGCTATCAGTCTTGAAAGCTTTCTTTCATCCAGAATCCACATCCTTTATGAGGAGAGGATTCCACAGTTCCACCTCGCTTTGTGTGACGTGCTTCCAGATTTCACTGTTTAACGGCCTAGCTCTCATGCTGAAATGTTGCCCCCTTGTTCTGGATTCTGCCACCAGAGGTAATAGATTCTCTGTAGCTACATCATCGAATCATTTTATAATTCTGAACATATCAATTAATTCTCTATGGCCGCTTCGAACCTGCAATTTACACGAACTGTCCATTTAACAGTTATGAGATGGGATTGTTTATTTTAATATTCTTTTACTGGAATTTAAAACACTCCACTTAAAAAAAGAAAGTTTGAAACAAGCAAGAAAGAGAAGGTCTGTGGCGGGAGAGTTCACTTGAACATGAATATTGGGGGATGTTTGGTGCCTGCAACAGGCTGTGTCTCCACCCGATTGAATCGTTAAGCCTGGTCAAAAAAAGCAGAGGAGAAATGAGAGAGTAAAAGGGAAATATTGCAATCTGCCCCTCGGATTATTACCACAATCTGTCCTCAAACGCTTTCTCTCGGACATTTCCATCCCGGGAAGGTGATATTTATTCCTGTCTGATAACCAACCTGAAATTGAGGAAAAGGTAACCTCCAGAACAATTTCAGCATATGGCTGTTCCTTACTGTATGTAACAATGTAACGAGTGTGTCTGCTGCAGATTCACAATGATACATGTAACTGTGGAAAGTCAGTACTCATTCCCCCAGTAGCCGAGGCGATTGATGCTCAGGGATAGTTTAATTCGGCGGTTAAATGGTTGATGTCCTCACGGACAGAAACAGCCTCCCCTCAGCTCACTGACAAGACAGTGGCTCTTGGGCCCTGGCCTAAAAAGCGCAAACATCAGTCAATCGATTGGCCGTTTCGTGGTGTCCCAGGTGAAAATGTAACAATTTCTTTCTAAACATGTGCCTGTTTTACTGATCTCCCCTTGAAAAAGAAGGGATCTGGAAAAATATATCAGTTACTTTGTTCACAGTTGAAATGGCAGCGAATTGTTAACCTTATTCCATTTGATTTGACTGCACTGGCCGCTCCCAGTTCTGAAACAAATGAGAATGTACGAGTTGAAATCCATCCTGCGAGCTGGCAGCAGCTTTCAAACAGAGGGAAGAGCTCTGAGTCTCACAGAACAAGGAGCAGATCAAATTCACAATATTTGACTTGCTAAAATCAAACAAGGAACTGTTTGATTGTAGTGAAAAAACAAGGATATAACTTGCAAAATCTACACGGAAATAGAGACAGAAAATGCTTGCGGGATCAAGATAAGCTTAATATAGCTGCTAAGCTTGAGTTCTGTGTTTTTTTTTTCATTTATTCCTTTATTCTTCCTCTATAAAACCTATTTCCCGCGGTCTGATATATTCCCCAGCGGAGGGGGTGCGATTATTCAGCGAGTGTAGGTTGAGACAGTGACTGAGGGCAGTCCATTTTACACCGGGGATTTCAGGGCTTAACCCACTCCTGGTCTCCACCAGTCTCTCCACAGGCACATTTTAAAGCGGTTGCAGGTCAGAAAACAGGAACACGAACTCTGGGGCTTTATCTGGGCCTGGTCCAGAGGTGTCTCCTCCTTGTTTTAGAATTCACAGGTCAGACAGCCAGGGTTGGGAAAATGTGTCCTTCTAACTCCATGTGATTTATTTGCTGCATTTACTAAACCGTTTGGTGCCCAGTATAGTTTTATTTAACTGAAAAAGGCGGGACCAGCAGTTCAGACCGAAAACACAGTTCAGCTCAGTAACTGGTTAACACGTTCGCACTGGCCGATTATCGCTAAGCACCTGGAAAATCGGCCTCTGGTTACCTGAGGCCGGATGAACGCGATCTCGTCACAGCAGCGCAGGAACATCGGTGATAAATCTTGTCCCGGATTAATTGTATTAATGAAATGCTGCATAACCGAGAAATGTCAGATTAACACAGACATGAACGAATGTGAATTAGGGGGAGTGGAGCAGGAACTTCTGTATTGGCTGGAAAAAAGTTCATGTTATTGAGACGATTTTTATCAAACTGTCTGAACAGAAAACCAGAGACCCGCTCCCTTTAGAGAGAAACTGACTTCAGGAATATTTTCGACAGAAGCCGGTTTCAGGGCTGAAAGCAACTTTCTCACAGACAGGAGGAAACCAATCACTGATCTTTATATAGAAAGCAACTATTCAGATTAACAGCAGGTAAGAGGATCTCATCACTAATATTTATATAAAAGATGAACTACTCAAATCACCAACAGGTAGCAAGGCCCCGGGACTTTTAGCAAATGCACCTGTTTTACTGCACTTCCCCGGAACAAGAGACGAAGCAATATTTATAACTAACGGTAACGATTAAAGTGACAGCGAATTGTGAAAAAAGGTTCGAATTGATTTGACCAGAAAGGCCGCTCCCTGTTCTGAAGCGAATGAGGAATGTTGGAGTTGAAATCCACCCTGAGGTCAGGGAGCAGCTTTCACACAGAGGGCGGTGCTCTGAGTCTCACAGAAGAAGGAGCAGATCAAATTCACAATTTGTAACCTGCTCAAATGAAACAAGGAATTTCTACCTGATTGATTGCAGTGAAATAACAAGGATATAACTCGCAAAATCTTCACGGAAATAAAGAGACAGTAAATACTTGCGGATCGTGGTAAGGTTAATGTAGCTTCTAAGCTTCATTTCTGTATTTTATTCTTTAACTTTTCGCTCTATTCTTTTTAGTGTGATTTCTGTGTAGGGTGGGGAGAGTGGGGTGTCGTTGTAGGGCTGGGTCGGTGGATTGTCGCTCAGGGCTGGGTCTGTGGGGTATCGGTGTAGGGCTGTGTCAGTGGGTTGTCGGTGTAGTGCTGGATTAGTGGGTTTTCGGTGTTGGGATGTGTCAGTGGGATATGGAGGCTGGGTCAGAGAAATGTCTCTGTAAGGCTGGATCCGTGGGTTTTCGGTTTTGGGATGTATCATGGGATGTAGGGGCTGGATCAGTGGGTGTCTGTGTAGGTCTGGGTCAGTGGGTTTTTGGTGTTGCCATGTGTCAGTGGGATGTGGGGTCTGTATCAGTGGGGTTTCTGTGTAGGGCTGGATCAATGGGGTGTCGTTAAGGGTTTGGAGAGAGGGCTGTTACTATAGTGCTGGATCAATGGATTGTGAGGCTGGGTCAGTGGGGTGTCGGGTAGGGTCAGTGGGATTTGGGGCTGGTCAGTGGGGTGTGGCGCTGGGTCAGTGGGGTGTGGGGCTGGGTCAGTGGGGTGTGGGGCCTGGTCAGTGTGGGTGTGGGGCTGGGTCGGTGTGGGTGTGGGGCTGGGTCAGTGGGGTGTGGGGCTGGGTCAGTGGGGTGTGGGCTGGGTCAGTGGGGTGTGGGGCTGAGTCAGTGGGGTGTCGGGCTGGGTCAGTGGGGTGTGGGTCTGGATCAATGGATTGTGAGGCTGGGTCATTGGGGTGTGGGGCTGGGTCAGTGGGCTGTGGGGCTGGGTCAGTGGGGTGTGGGGCTGGGTCAGTGGGGTGTTGGGCTGGGTCAGTGGGGTGTGGGGCTGGGTCAGTGGGGTGTGGGGCTGGGTCAGTGGGTAAGGTTCAGTGGGTTGTGGGGCTGGGTCAGTGGGGTGTGGGGCTGGGTCAGTGGGGTGTGGGGCTGGGTCAGTGGGGTGTCGGGCTGGGTCAGTGGGGTGTGGGTCTGGATCAATGGATTGTGAGGCTGGGTCATTGGGGTGTGGGGCTGGGTCAGTGGGCTGTGGGGCTGGGTCAGTGGGGTGTTGGGCTGGGTCAGTGGGGTGTTGGGCTGGGTCAGTGGGGTGTGGGGCTGGGTCAGTGGGGTGTGGGGCTGGGTCAGTGGGTAAGGTTCAGTGGGTTGTGGGGCTGGGTCAGTGGGGTGTGGGGCTGGGTCAGTGGGGTGTGGGGCTGGGTCATTGGGGTGTGGGGCTGGGTCACTGGGGTGTTGGTGTGGGGCTGGATCAGTCGTATTTCGGTGTAGGACTGAGTCAGTGGAGTGCGGGGTTGGATCAGTGGGGTTTCGGTGTGGGGCTGGGTCAGTGGGGTGTGGGGCTGGGTCAGTGGGGAGTGGGGCTGGATCAGTGGGGTGTGGGGCTGGGTCACTGGGGTGTTGGTGTGGGGCTGGGTCTTCGGGGTTTCTGTGTAGGTTTGGGTCGGTGGTTTATCGGTTTAGGTCTGTGTCAGTGGGCTCTTGGACTTTGTCGGTGGTGTTCCCGTTTAGTGCTGTGTCAGTGCTGAGTCAATATAGGTCTGTGTAAGTGCGGTGTCGGTCAGAGCTGTGTCAGTGGTTTGTTGGTGTAGGGCTGGGTCAGTGGTGCATCAGGGTAGGTCTGGCTGATTGCAGAGTCTGTGTATTGTCTGTGTAGCAATGGCTCAATTGGGTTTCGAGGTATGCTGGGTCAGGGATGCGTATGTGTGGACTCGGTCAGTGGAGTGTCGTTGTAGATCTGTGTCAGTGGGTGTCGGTGTACGGCTGCTTCAGTGATATCTCGGTATCACGTCTGAGGCAATGGTGTGTCAGTGCAGGACATGGTATGAGGTATACCGGTGTAGTTATGGGTCAGTTGTGTGTCGGTGTCGGGTCTCAGCAGTTGGGTCTTGGTATATGGCTGTGTTAGTGGAGGTACGGTGCAGGGTTCGGTGATTTGGTGTTGCTATATTTCTGGGTTAGTGGTGTGTCGGTGTAGCTTTGGGTCAGTGGAGTATCTGCATTAAATCTGGTTGGCAGGGTTTTCGATGAATGGCCGTGTCAGTTGCGAGTCTGTCTGGGGTTGGAGCAATGATGTTTTCGTGTAGGGCTGGGATATTGAGATGTCTATTTAGTTCTGGTTCAGTGCATATCGTGCAAGACCCGTGTCAGTACTGAGGGAGCCTGCACTGTAGGAGGGGCTGTACTGATGGAGTGCTGCACTCTCGAAGTTCAGTACTGAGGGAGCTCTGCACTGTCGAAAGGGCAGTACGGATTGAGTGCAATCGTTATGGAGAGTCAGTACTTAGGGAACACTGCACTGTCGGAGGGATAGTAGTGAGAGAGCGTTGCACTGTCGGAGAGCCAGTACTGAGGGAGCATAAGAAGATAAGAAATAGGAGCAGGAGTAGGCCATTCGGCCCTTCGAGCCTGCTCCGCCGTTCAACAAGTTCTTGGCTGATCTTCTACTTCAACACTACCTTCCTGCACTATCCCCATATCCCTTAATTCCCATAGTTCACAAAAATATATCTCCCTCTGTCTTAAATATACTCAATGACTGAGCAACCACAGCTCTCTGCTTTGGAGAGTTCCAAAGATTCACAACCATTTGAGTGAAGACATCGCTCCTCATCTCAGCCCGAAATGGCTGACCCCTAATTCTGAGACTGTGACCCCGTGTTCTAGATTCCCCAGTCAGGGGCAACATTTTCTCAGCATTAACCCTGTCAAGCCCCTTAAGAAATGTATATGTTTCAATTAGATCTCTCTTCTAAACTCTGGGGAATATAGGCCTATTCTACTCAACCACTCCTCATAGGGCAATCTCCTCATCCCAGGAAATAATCTGGTGAACCTTCGTTGCACTCCCTCTAAGGCAAGTATGTATTTCCTTAGGTAAAGAGACCAGAACTGTACACAGTGCTCCAGGTGTGGCCTCACCAATGCCCTGTATAATTGTAGTAAGACTTATTTACTCTTATACTCTGATCCCTTTGTAACAAATGCTAACATACGATTTGCGTCCCCACATTTTATTTCATTTGCCATTTTCTTGCTCACTCAGTCAACCTGCCAATACTCTCTGCAGCCTCTTTGCTTCCTCCTCGCAGATTACCTTTCTACCTAACTTTGTATCATCAGCAAACTTGCATACGTTACACTCAGTCCCTTCATCTAAGTCATTGATACAGATTGTAAATAGCTGTGGCCCAAGCACTGATCCTTGCGGTACCCCACTAGTTAAACCAAAAAAGTCCCATTCATTCCTACTCTCTGTTTTCTGTTCATTAACAAATTCGCGTCCATGCTAATATATTACCCCTAATTCCATGAGTCCTAATTTTGTGTAATAAACTCTTGTGTGTCACCTTATTGAATGCTTTTTTGAAAATCCAAATAAACCACATCCAATGGGTCCTCTTTATCCATCCTACTAGTTACATCTTCAAAAAACGGAAACAGATTTGTTAAGCACGATTTCCTTTCATTCAACCATGTTGACTCTGCCTAATTATATTACGATTTTCTTAGTGCCCTGTTACCACTCCCGTAATAATAGACTCAAACATTTTGTCTACTATTGATGTCAAGCTAACTGGCCTTGAGTTCCCCGTTTTTTCTTTTCCTACTTTTTTAAATATCGGGTTATCTTTGCAGGGCTGATATAGGGCAGTACTAAATGTGTGGTGTCCTCTCGGTGTGTCAGTACTGAGGGAGCGCTATCCTCTTGGAGTGCCAGTACTGAGGGTGCGCTGCACTGTCGGAGTGTCGGTACTGAGGGTGCGCTGCACTGTCGGAGTGTCGTACTGAGTGCGATACTTCGGAGCTGCAGCTGCGCTGCTTTGTCAGAGCGGCAGTACTGAGGGCGCGCTGTCCTCTTGGAGTGCCAGTACTGAGGGTACGCCACACTGTCGGAGTGTCAGTACTGAGGGAGCGCTGTCCTCATGGAGTGCCAATACTGAGGGTGCACTGCAATGTCGGAGTGTCAGTACTGAGGGCGCGCTGCACTGTACGGAGTGGCAGCACTGAGGGTGCGCTGCAATGTCGGAGAGTGTCAGTACTGAGGGAAGCGCCTGTCCTCTTGGAGTGCAGTACTGAGGGTGCGCTTGCACTGTCGGAGTGTCGGTATGAGGGTGCGCTGCACTGTCGGAGCGGCCCATCCAGTACTGAGGAGTGCGCTGGCAATGTCGGAGTGTTCAAGTAACTGAGGGACGACCGCCTGTCCTCTTGGAGAGCAGTAATGAGGGTGCGCTGCACTGTCGGAAGTGTCGGTAACTGAGAGGGTGCAGCTGCCACTGTCGGCGCTGCAGTGCTGAGGGAGGCGCCTGCCTTTGTCACGAGCGACCGGCAAGTATGAGGTGTGCGCTGTCCTCTATGGCAGTGGCCAGATACAGAGGGTGCGGGCCGCACTGTCGGAGTGTCAGTACTGAGGGTGCGCCTGCACTGTCGGAGCAGCAGTGCTGAGGGAGCGCTGGCTTTGTCAGAGCGGCAGTACTGAGGGCGCGCCTGTCCTCTTGAAGTGCCAGTACTGAGGGTGCGCCCGCACTGACGGAGTGTCAGTACTGAGGGAGCGCTGTCCTCATGGAGTGCCAATACTGAGGGTGCACTGCAATGTCGGAGTGTCAGTACTGCGGGCGCGCTTCACTGTCGGAGCGGCAGCACTGAGGGAGCGCTGCATTGTCGGAGGGGCAGTACTGAGCAAGTTCTGCACTGTCGGCGGGTCAGAACTTTGGAATTGTGCAACATTAGGAAGGCCAATACTGTGGGAGGGCCTGCCACTGTCGAAGTGCGAGCAATGAGAGAGCGATGCACCGTGGGAATGTCAAGGCTGCGGGAGTGCAGTACGTTTGGAGTGTTCATACTGAGAGTGTGATGCACTGTCTGAGGGGCAGTCATGAGGGAGTG
>JASTWF010001062.1:0-126865 GCA_030390025.1 Squalus acanthias | reverse complement strand
AATTAGTGACTGATTGTTCCTGTAATTAGTGACTGGGTGTTCCTGTAATTAGTGACTGGGTGTTCCTGTAATTAGTGACTGAGTGTTCCTGTAATTAGTGACTGGGTGTTCCTGTAATTAGTGACTGGGTGTTCCTGTAATTAGTGACTGGGTGTTCCTGTAATTAGTGACGGGGTGTCCTGTAATTAGTGACTGAGTGTTCCTGTAATTAGTGACTGGGGTGTTCCTGTAATTAGTGACTGGTGTGTTCCTGTAATTGTGACTGGGTGTTCCTGTAATTAGTGACTGGGTGTTTCCTGTAATTAGTGACTGGGTGTTCCCTGTAATTAGTGACGGGTGTTCCTGTAATAGTGACTGGGTGTTCCTGTAATTAGTGACTGGGTGTTCCTGTAATTAGTGACTGGTGTGTCCTGTAATTAGTGACTGGGTGTTCCTGTAATTAGTGGACTGGGTGTTCCTGTAATTAGTGACTGGGTGTTCCTGTAATTAGTGACTGGCGTGTTCCTGTAATTAGTGACTGGGTGTTCCTGTAATTAGTGACTGATTGTTCCTGTAATTAGTGACTGGTGTTCCTGTAATTAGTGACTGGGTGTTTCCTGTAATTAGTGACTGGGTGTTCCTGTAATTAGTGACTGGTGTTCCTGTAATTAGTGACTGGGTGTTCCTGTAATTAGTGACTGGTGTTCCTGTAATTAGTGACTGGGAGTGTTCTGTAATTAGTGACTGGGTGTTCCTGTAATTAGTGACTGGGTGTTCCTGTAATTAGTGACTGGGTGTTCCTGTAATTAGTGACTGGGTGTTCCTGTAATTAGTGACTGGGTGTTCCTGTAATTAGTGACTGGGTGTTCCTGTAATTAGTGACTGGGTGTTCCTGTAATTAGTGACTGTTGTTCCTGTAATTAGTGACTGGGTGTTCCTGTAATTAGTGACTGGGTGTTCCTGTAATTAGTGACTGGGTGTTCCTGTAATTAGTGACTGATTGTTCCTGTAATTAGTGACTGGGTGTTCCTGTAATTAGTGACTGGATGTTCCTGTAATTAGTGACTGGGTGTTCCTGTAATTAGTGACTGGGTGTTCCTGTAATTAGTGACTGGGTGTTCCTGTAATTAGTGACTGGGTGTTCCTGTAATTAGTGACTGGGTGTTCCTGTAATTAGTGACTGGGTGTTCCTGTAATTAGTGACGGGGTGTTCCTGTAATTAGTGACTGGGTGTTCCTGTAATTAGTGACTGGGTGTTCCTGTAATTAGTGACGGGTGTTCCTGTAATTAGTGACTGGGTGTTCCTGTAATTAGTGACTGGGTGTTCCTTAATTAGTGACTGGGTGTTCCTGTAATTAGTGACTGGGTGTTCCTGTAATAGTGACTGGGTGTTCCTGTAATTAGTGACTGGGTGTTCCTGTAATTAGTGACTGGGTGTTCCTGTAATTAGTGACGGGGTGTTCCTGTAATTAGTGACTGGGTGTTCCTGTAATTAGTGACTGGGTGTTCCTGTAATTAGTGACTGGGTGTTCCTGTAATTAGTGACTGGGTGTTCCTGTAATTAGTGACTGGGTGTTCCTGTAATTAGTGACTGGGTGTTCCTGTAATTAGTGACTGGGTGTTCCTGTAATTAGTGACGGGGTGTTCCTGTAATTAGTGACTGGGTGTTCCTGTAATTAGTGACTGATTGTTCCTGTAATTAGTGACTGGGTGTTCCTGTAATTAGTGACTGGGTGTTCCTGTAATTAGTGACTGGGTGTTCCTGTAATTAGTGACTGGGTGTTCCTGTAATCAGTGACTGGATGTTCCTGTAATTAGTGACTGATTGTTCCTGTAATTAGTGACTGGCTGTTCCTGTAATTAGTGACGGGGTGTTCCTGTAATTAGTGACTGGGTGTTCCTGTAATTAGTGACTGATTGTTCCTGTAATTAGTGACTGGGTGTTCCTGTAATTAGTGACTGGGTGTTCCTGTAATTAGTGACTGGGTGTTCCTGTAATTAGTGACTGGGTGTTCCTGTAATTAGTGACTGGGTGTTCCTGTAATTAGTGACTGATTGTTCCTCTAATTAGTGACTGGGTGTTCCTGTAATTAGTGACTGGGTGTTCCTGTAATTAGTGACGGATTGTTCCTGTAATTAGTGACTGGGTGTTCCTGTAATTAGTGACTGGGTGTTCCTGTAATTAGTGACGGGGTGTTCCTGTAATTAGTGACTGGGTGTTCCTGTAATTAGTGACTGGGTGTTCCTGTAATTAGTGACTGGGTGTTCCTGTAATTAGTGACTGGGTGTTCCTGTAATCAGTGACTGGGTGTTCCTGTAATTAGTGACTGGGTGTTCCTGTAATCAGTGACTGGGTGTTCCTGTAATTAGTGACTGGGTGTTCCTGTAATCAGTGACTGGGTGTTCCTGTAATTAGTGACTGGGTGTTCCTGTAATTAGTGACGGGTGTTCCTGTAATTAGTGACTGGGTGTTCCTGTAATTAGTGACTGGGTGTTCCTGTAATTAGTGACTGGGTGTTCCTGTAATCAGTGACTGGGTGTTCCTGTAATTAGTGACTGATTGTTCCTGTAATCAGTGACTGGGTGTTCCTGTAATTAGTGACTGATTGTTCCTGTAATTAGTGACTGATTGTTCCTGTAATTAGTGACTGATTGTTCCTGTAATTAGTGACTGATTGTTCCTGTAATCAGTGACTGGGTGTTCCTGTAATTAGTGACTGGGTGTTCCTGTAATTAGTGACTGATTGTTCCTGTAATTAGTGACGGGGTGTTCCTGTAATTAGTGACGGGCTGTTCCTGTAATTAGTGACTGGGTGTTCCTGTAATTAGTGATGGGGTGTTCCTGTAATTAGTGACGGGGTGTTCCTGTAATTAGTGACTGGGTGTTCCTGTAATCAGTGACTGGGTGTTCCTGTAATTAGTGACGGGGTGTTCCTGTAATTAGTGACTGGGTGTTCCTGTAATCAGTGACTGATTGTTCCTGTAATTAGTGACTGCGTGTTCCTGTAATTAGTGACTGGGTGTTCCTGTAATTAGTGACTGGGTGTTCCTGTAATTAGTGACTGGGTGTTCCTGTAATTAGTGACTGGGTGTTCCTGTAATTAGTGACTGGGTGTTCCTGTAATTAGTGACTGGGTGTTCCTGTAATTAGTGACTGGTGTTCCTGTAATTAGTGACTGGGCTGTTCCTGTAATTAGTGACGGGCTGTTCCTGTAATTAGTGACTGGGTGTTCCTGTAATCAGTGACTGGGTGTTCCTGTAATTAGTGACTGGGTGTTCCTGTAATTAGTGACTGGGTGTTCCTGTAATTAGTGACTGGGTGTTCCTGTAATTAGTGACGGGCTGTTCCTGTAATTAGTGACGGGCTGTTCCTGTAATTAGTGACTGGGTGTTCCTGTAATTAGTGACTGGGTGTTCCTGTAATTAGTGACTGGGTGTTCCTGTAATTAGTGACGGGGTGTTCCTGTAATTAGTGACTGGGTGTTCCTGTAATTAGTGACTGGGTGTTCCTGTAATTAGTGACGGGCTGTTCCTGTAATTAGTGACGGGCTGTTCCTGTAATTAGTGACTGGGTGTTCCTGTAATCAGTGACTGGGTGTTCCTGTAATTAGTGACGGGGTGTTCCTGTAATTAGTGACGGGGTGTTCCTGTAATTAGTGACTGGGTGTTCCTGTAATTAGTGACGGGCTGTTCCTGTAATTAGTGACGGGGTGTTCCTGTAATTAGTGACTGGGTGTTCCTGTAATCAGTGACTGGGTGTTCCTGTAATTAGTGACGGGCTGTTCCTGTAATTAGTGACGGGCTGTTCCTGTAATTAGTGACGGGCTGTTCCTGTAATTAGTGACGGGCTGTTCCTGTAATCAGTGACTGGGTGTTCCTGTAATTAGTGACGGGGTGTTCCTGTAATTAGTGACTGGGTGTTCCTGTAATTAGTGACGGGGTGTTGCTGTAATTAGTGACGGGGTGTTCCTGTAATTAGTGACGGGGTGTTCCTGTAATTAGTGACTGGGTGTTCCTGTAATTAGTGACGGGGTGTTCCTGTAATTAGTGACTGAGTGTTCCTGTAATTAGTGACGGGGTGTTCCTGTAATTAGTGACTGGGTGTTCCTGTAATTAGTGACTGGGTGTTCCTGTAATAGTGACGGGGTGTTCCTGTAATTAGTGACTGGGTGTTCCTGTAATTAGTGACGGGGTGTTCCTGTAATTAGTGACTGGTTGTTCCTGTAATTAGTGACGGGGTGTTCCTGTAATTAGTGACTGGGTGTTCCTGTAATTAGTGACGGGGTGTTCCTGTAATTAGTGACTGATTGTTCCTGTAATCAGTGACGGGGTGTTCCTGTAATTAGTGACTGGGTGTTCCTGTAATTAGTGACGGGGTGTTCCTGTAATTAGTGACTGGGTGTTCCTGTAATTAGTGACTGGGTGTTCCTGTAATTAGTGACGGGGTGTTCCTGTAATTAGTGACGGGGTGTTCCTGTAATTAGTGACTGGGTGTTCCTGTAATTAGTGACTGGGTGTTCCTGTAATTAGTGACGGGGTGTTCCTGTAATTAGTGACTGGTTGTTCCTGTAATAGTGACGGGGTGTTCCTGTAATTAGTGACTGGGTGTTCCTGTAATTAGTGACGGGGTGTTCCTGTAATTAGTGACTGGGTGTTCCTGTAATTAGTGACGGGGTGTTCCTGTAATTAGTGACGGGTGTTCCTGTAATTAGTGACGGGGTGTTCCTGTAATTAGTGACGGGGTGTTCCTGTAATTAGTGACTGGTTGTTCCTGTAATAGTGACGGGGTGTTCCTGTAATTAGTGACTGGGTGTTCCTGTAATTAGTGACGGGGTGTTCCTGTAATAGTGACTGGGTGTTCCTGTAATTAGTGACGGGGTGTTCCTGTAATTAGTGACTGGGTGTTCCTGTAATTAGTGACTGGGTGTTCCTGTAATTAGTGACTGGGTGTTCCTGTAATTAGTGACTGAGTGTTCCTGTAATCAGTGACTGGGTGTTCCTGTAATTAGTGACGGGGTGTTCCTGTAATTAGTGACGGGGTGTTCCTGTAATTAGTGACTGGGTGTTCCTGTAATTAGTGACTGGGTGTTCCTGTAATTAGTGACTGGGTGTTCCTGTAATTAGTGACTGGTTGTTCCTGTAATCAGTGACTGGGTGTTCCTGTAATTAGTGACGGGGTGTTCCTGTAATTAGTGACTGGGTGTTCCTGTAATTAGTGACTGGGTGTTCCTGTAATTAGTGACTGGGTGTTCCTGTAATTAGTGACTGGGTGTTCCTGTAATTAGTGACTGGGTGTTCCTGTAATTAGTGACGGGGTGTTCCTGTAATTAGTGACTGGGTGTTCCTGTAATTAGTGACGGGGTGTTCCTGTAATTAGTGACTGGGTGTTCCTGTAATTAGTGACGGGGTGTTCCTGTAATTAGTGACTGGGTGTTCCTGTAATTAGTGACTGGGTGTTCCTGTAATTAGTGACGGGGTGTTCCTGTAATTAGTGACTGGGTGTTCCTGTAATAGTGACGGGGTGTTCCTGTAATTAGTGACTGGGTGTTCCTGTAATTAGTGACGGGCTGTTCCTGTAATTAGTGACTGGGTGTTCCTGTAATTAGTGACTGGGTGTTCCTGTAATTAGTGACTGATTGTTCCTGTAATTAGTGACGGGGTGTTCCTGTAATTAGTGACTGGGTGTTCCTGTAATTAGTGACTGGGTGTTCCTGTAATTAGTGACGGGGTGTTCCTGTAATTAGTGACTGGGTGTTCCTGTAATTAGTGACGGGGTGTTCCTGTAATTAGTGACGGGGTGTTCCTGTAATTAGTGACGGGGTGTTCCTGTAATTAGTGACGGGGTGTTCCTGTAATCAGTGACTGGGTGTTCCTGTAATTAGTGACGGGGTGTTCCTGTAATTAGTGACTGATTGTTCCTGTAATCAGTGACGGGGTGTTCCTGTAATCAGTGACTGGGTGTTCCTGTAATTAGTGACTGGGTGTTCCTGTAATTAGTGACGGGGTGTTCCTGTAATTAGTGACTGGGTGTTCCTGTAATTAGTGACGGGGTGTTCCTGTAATTAGTGACTGATTGTTCCTGTAATTAGTGACGGGGTGTTCCTGTAATCAGTGACTGGGTGTTCCTGTAATTCAGTGACTGGGTGTTCCTGTAATTAGTGACGGGGTGTTCCTGTAATTAGTGACTGATTGTTCCTGTAATCAGTGACGGGGTGTTCCTGTAATCAGTGACTGGGTGTTCCTGTAATTAGTGACTGGGTGTTCCTGTAATTAGTGACGGGGTGTTCCTGTAATTAGTGACTGGGTGTTCCTGTAATTAGTGACGGGGTGTTCCTGTAATTAGTGACTGGGTGTTCCTGTAATTAGTGACTGGGTGTTCCTGTAATTAGTGACTGAGTGTTCCTGTAATTAGTGACTGGGTGTTCCTGTAATTAGTGACGGGGTGTTCCTGTAATTAGTGACTGGGTGTTCCTGTAATTAGTGACGGGGTGTTCCTGTAATTAGTGACTGGTGTTCCTGTAATTAGTGACTGATTGTTCCTGTAATTAGTGACGGGGTGTTCCTGTAATTAGTGACTGATTGTTCCTGTAATTAGTGACTGATTGTTCCTGTAATTAGTGACTGATTGTTCCTGTAATTAGTGACGGGGTGTTCCTGTAATTAGTGACTGGTTGTTCCTGTAATTAGTGACTGGGGTGTTCCTGTAATTAGTGACTGATTGTTCCTGTAATTAGTGACTGATTGTTCCTGTAATTAGTGACTGGGTGTTCCTGTAATTAGTGACTGATTGTTCCTGTAATTAGTGACGGGGTGTTCCTGTAATTAGTGACTGATTGTTCCTGTAATTAGTGACGGGGTGTTCCTGTAATTAGTGACTGATTGTTCCTGTAATTAGTGACGGGGTGTTCCTGTAATTAGTGACTGATTGTTCCTGTAATTAGTGACTGATTGTTCCTGTAATTAGTGACTGATTGTTCCTGTAATTAGTGACTGATTGTTCCTGTAATTAGTGACTGATTGTTCCTGTAATTAGTGACTGAGTGTTCCTGTAATTAGTGACGGGGTGTTCCTGTAATAGTGACTGGGTGTTCCTGTAATTAGTGACGGGGTGTTCCTGTAATTAGTGACTGGGTGTTCCTGTAATTAGTGACGGATTGTTCCTGTAATTAGTGACGGGGTGTTCCTGTAATTAGTGACTGATTGTTCCTGTAATTAGTGACTGGGTGTTCCTGTAATTAGTGACTGATTGTTCCTGTAATTAGTGACGGGGTGTTCCTGTAATTAGTGACTGATTGTTCCTGTAATTAGTGACTGGGTGTTCCTGTAATTAGTGACTGGGTGTTCCTGTAATTAGTGACGGGGTGTTCCTGTAATTAGTGACTGATTGTTCCTGTAATTAGTGACTGGGTGTTCCTGTAATTAGTGACTGGGTGTTCCTGTAATTAGTGACTGGGTGTTCCTGTAATTAGTGACTGGATTGTTCCTGTAATTAGTGACTGGGTGTTCCTGTAATTAGTGACGGGGTGTTCCTGTAATTAGTGACTGGGTGTTCCTGTAATTAGTGACGGGGTGTTCCTGTAATTAGTGACGGGGTGTTCCTGTAATTAGTGACTGGGTGTTCCTGTAATTAGTGACGGGTGTTCCTGTAATTAGTGACTGGGTGTTCCTGTAATTAGTGACTGGGTGTTCCTGTAATTAGTGACTGGGTGTTCCTGTAATTAGTGACTGGGTGTTCCTGTAATTAGTGACTGGGTGTTCCTGTAATTAGTGACTGGGTGTTCCTGTAATTAGTGACTGGGTGTTCCTGTAATTAGTGACTGGGTGTTCCTGTAATTAGTGACTGGGTGTTCCTGTAATTAGTGACTGGGTGTTCCTGTAATTAGTGACGGGGTGTTCCTGTAATTAGTGACGGGGTGTTCCTGTAATTAGTGACGGGGTGTTCCTGTAATTAGTGACTGGGTGTTCCTGTAATTAGTGACGGGGTGTTCCTGTAATTAGTGACTGGGTGTTCCTGTAATTAGTGACGGGGTGTTCCTGTAATTAGTGACTGTGTGTTCCTGTAATTAGTGACGGGGTGTTCCTGTAATTAGTGACTGGGTGTTCCTGTAATTAGTGACGGGGTGTTCCTGTAATTAGTGACTGGGTGTTCCTGTAATTAGTGACGGGGTGTTCCTGTAATTAGTGACTGGGTGTTCCTGTAATTAGTGACGGGGTGTTCCTGTAATTAGTGACTGGGTGTTCCTGTAATTAGTGACGGGGTGTTCCTGTAATTAGTGACTGGGTGTTCCTGTAATTAGTGACTGGGTGTTCCTGTAATTAGTGACGGGGTGTTCCTGTAATTAGTGACGGGGTGTTCCTGTAATTAGTGACTGGGTGTTCCTGTAATTAGTGACGGGGTGTTCCTGTAATTAGTGACGGGGTGTTCCTGTAATTAGTGACGGGGTGTTCCTGTAATTAGTGACGGGGTGTTCCTGTAATTAGTGACGGGGTGTTCCTGTAATTAGTGACGGGGTGTTCCTGTAATTAGTGACTGGGTGTTCCTGTAATTAGTGACTGGGTGTTCCTGTAATTAGTGACGGGCTGTTCCTGTAATTAGTGACTGGGTGTTCCTGTAATTAGTGACTGGGTGTTCCTGTAATTAGTGACTGGGTGTTCCTGTAATTAGTGACTGGGTGTTCCTGTAATTAGTGACGGGGTGTTCCTGTAATTAGTGACTGGGTGTTCCTGTAATTAGTGACTGGGTGTTCCTGTAATTAGTGACGGGGTGTTCCTGTAATTAGTGACTGGGTGTTCCTGTAATTAGTGACGGGGTGTTCCTGTAATTAGTGACGGGGTGTTCCTGTAATTAGTGACTGGGTGTTCCTGTAATTAGTGACTGGGTGTTCCTGTAATTAGTGACTGGGTGTTCCTGTAATTAGTGACTGGGTGTTCCTGTAATTAGTGACTGGGTGTTCCTGTAATTAGTGACGGGGTGTTCCTGTAATTAGTGACTGGGTGTTCCTGTAATTAGTGACTGGGGTGTTCCTGTAATTAGTGACGGGGTGTTCCTGTAATTAGTGACTGGGTGTTCCTGTAATTAGTGACTGGGTGTTCCTGTAATTAGTGACGGGGTGTTCCTGTAATCAGTGACGGGGTGTTCCTGTAATTAGTGACTGGGTGTTCCTGTAATTAGTGACGGGGTGTTCCTGTAATTAGTGACGGGGTGTTCCTGTAATCAGTGACGGGGTGTTCCTGTAATTAGTGACTGGGTGTTCCTGTAATTAGTGACGGGGTGTTCCTGTAATTAGTGACTGGGTGTTCCTGTAATTAGTGACTGGGTGTTCCTGTAATTAGTGACTGATTGTTCCTGTAATTAGTGATGGGGTGTTCCTGTAATTAGTGACGGGGTGTTCCTGTAATTAGTGACTGGGTGTTCCTGTAATCAGTGACGGGGTGTTCCTGTAATTAGTGACAGGGTGTTCCTGTAATTAGTGACTGGGTGTTCCTGTAATTAGTGACTGGGGTGTTCCTGTAATCAGTGACGGGGTGTTCCTGTAATCAGTGACTGGGTGTTCCTGTAATTAGTGACTGGGTGTTCCTGTAATTAGTGACTGGGTGTTCCTGTAATTAGTGACGGGGTGTTCCTGTAATCAGTGACGGGGTGTTCCTGTAATTAGTGACTGGGTGTTCCTGTAATTAGTGACGGGGTGTTCCTGTAATTAGTGACTGGGTGTTCCTGTAATTAGTGACTGGGTGTTCCTGTAATTAGTGACTGATTGTTCCTGTAATTAGTGATGGGGTGTTCCTGTAATTAGTGACGGGGTGTTCCTGTAATTAGTGACTGGGTGTTCCTGTAATCAGTGACGGGGTGTTCCTGTAATTAGTGACAGGGTGTTCCTGTAATTAGTGACTGGGTGTTCCTGTAATTAGTGACTGATTGTTCCTGTAATTAGTGATGGGGTGTTCCTGTAATTAGTGACGGGGTGTTCCTGTAATTAGTGACTGATTGTTCCTGTAATTAGTGACTGATTGTTCCTGTAATTAGTGATGGGGTGTTCCTGTAATTAGTGACTGATTGTTCCTGTAATTAGTGACTGATTGTTCCTGTAATTAGTGATGGGGTGTTCCTGTAATTAGTGACTGATTGTTCCTGTAATTAGTGACTGATTGTTCCTGTAATTAGTGACGGGGTGTTCCTGTAATTAGTGACTGATTGTTCCTGTAATTAGTGACTGGGTGTTCCTGTAATTAGTGACTGATTGTTCCTGTAATTAGTGATGGGGTGTTCCTGTAATTAGTGACGGGGTGTTCCTGTAATTAGTGACTGATTGTTCCTGTAATTAGTGATGGGGTGTTCCTGTAATTAGTGACGGGGTGTTCCTGTAATTAGTGACTGATTGTTCCTGTAATTAGTGACTGGGTGTTCCTGTAATTAGTGACTGGGTGTTCCTGTAATTAGTGACTGATTGTTCCTGTAATTAGTGACTGGGTGTTCCTGTAATTAGTGACTGGGTGTTCCTGTAATTAGTGACTGATTGTTCCTGTAATTAGTGACGGGGTGTTCCTGTAATTAGTGACTGATTGTTCCTGTAATTAGTGACTGGGTGTTCCTGTAATTAGTGACTGGGTGTTCCTGTAATTAGTGACTGGGTGTTCCTGTAATTAGTGACTGATTGTTCCTGTAATTAGTGACTGGGTGTTCCTGTAATTAGTGACTGATTGTTCCTGTAATTAGTGACTGATTGTTCCTGTAATTAGTGACTGGGTGTTCCTGTAATTAGTGACTGATTGTTCCTGTAATTAGTGACTGGGTGTTCCTGTAATTAGTGACTGGGTGTTCCTGTAATTAGTGACTGATTGTTCCTGTAATTAGTGACTGATTGTTCCTGTAATTAGTGACTGGGTGTTCCTGTAATTAGTGACTGATTGTTCCTGTAATTAGTGACTGGGTGTTCCTGTAATTAGTGACTGGGTGTTCCTGTAATTAGTGACTGGGTGTTCCTGTAATTAGTGACTGGGTGTTCCTGTAATTAGTGACTGATTGTTCCTGTAATTAGTGACTGGGTGTTCCTGTAATTAGTGACTGGGTGTTCCTGTAATTAGTGACTGATTGTTCCTGTAATTAGTGACTGATTGTTCCTGTAATTAGTGACTGGGTGTTCCTGTAATTAGTGACTGGGTGTTCCTGTAATTAGTGACTGATTGTTCCTGTAATTAGTGACTGATTGTTCCTGTAATTAGTGACGGGGTGTTCCTGTAATTAGTGACTGGGTGTTCCTGTAATTAGTGACTGATTGTTCCTGTAATTAGTGACTGATTGTTCCTGTAATTAGTGACGGGGTGTTCCTGTAATTAGTGACTGGGTGTTCCTGTAATTAGTGACTGATTGTTCCTGTAATTAGTGACTGGGTGTTCCTGTAATTAGTGACTGATTGTTCCTGTAATTAGTGACTGATTGTTCCTGTAATTAGTGACTGGGTGTTCCTGTAATTAGTGACTGATTGTTCCTGTAATTAGTGACTGGGTGTTCCTGTAATTAGTGACTGGGTGTTCCTGTAATTAGTGACTGGGTGTTCCTGTAATTAGTGACTGGGTGTTCCTGTAATTAGTGACTGATTGTTCCTGTAATTAGTGACTGGGTGTTCCTGTAATTAGTGACTGATTGTTCCTGTAATTAGTGACTGATTGTTCCTGTAATTAGTGACTGGGTGTTCCTGTAATTAGTGACTGGGTGTTCCTGTAATTAGTGACTCAGTGTTCCTGTAATTAGTGACTGGGTGTTCCTGTAATTAGTGACTGATTGTTCCTGTAATTAGTGACGGGGTGTTCCTGTAATTAGTGACTGGGTGTTCCTGTAATTAGTGACTGATTGTTCCTGTAATTAGTGACTGGGTGTTCCTGTAATTAGTGACTGGGTGTTCCTGTAATTAGTGACTGATTGTTCCTGTAATTAGTGACGGGGTGTTCCTGTAATTAGTGACTGGGTGTTCCTGTAATTAGTGACTGGGTGTTCCTGTAATTAGTGACGGGGTGTTCCTGTAATTAGTGACTGGGTGTTCCTGTAATTAGTGACGGGGTGTTGCTGTAATTAGTGACTGGGTGTTCCTGTAATTAGTGACTGATTGTTCCTGTAATTAGTGACGGGGTGTTCCTGTAATTAGTGACTGGGTGTTCCTGTAATTAGTGACTGGGTGTTCCTGTAATTAGTGACTGGATGTTCCTGTAATTAGTGACTGGGTGTTCCTGTAATTAGTGACTGTGTGTTCCTGTAATTAGTGACGGGGTGTTCCTGTAATTAGTGACGGGGTGTTCCTGTAATTAGTGACGGGGTGTTCCTGTAATTAGTGACGGGGTGTTCCTGTAATTAGTGACTGGGTGTTCCTGTAATTAGTGACGGGGTGTTCCTGTAATTAGTGACTGATTGTTCCTGTAATTAGTGACGGGGTGTTCCTGTAATCAGTGACGGGGTGTTCCTGTAATTAGTGACTGGGTGTTCCTGTAATTAGTGACTGATTGTTCCTGTAATTAGTGACGGGGTGTTCCTGTAATCAGTGACGGGGTGTTCCTGTAATTAGTGACTGGGTGTTCCTGTAATTAGTGACTGATTGTTCCTGTAATTAGTGACGGGGTGTTCCTGTAATTAGTGACTGATTGTTCCTGTAATTAGTGACTGATTGTTCCTGTAATTAGTGACGGGGTGTTCCTGTAATTAGTGACTGGGTGTTCCTGTAATTAGTGACGGGGTGTTCCTGTAATTAGTGACGGGGTGTTCCTGTAATTAGTGACTGGGTGTTCCTGTAATTAGTGACTGATTGTTCCTGTAATTAGTGACGGGGTGTTCCTGTAATTAGTGACGGGGTGTTCCTGTAATTAGTGACTGGGTGTTCCTGTAATTAGTGACTGGGTGTTCCTGTAATTAGTGACTGGGTGTTCCTGTAATTAGTGACGGGGTGTTCCTGTAATTAGTGACTGATTGTTCCTGTAATTAGTGACTGATTGTTCCTGTAATTAGTGACTGGGTGTTCCTGTAATTAGTGACTGGGTGTTCCTGTAATTAGTGACTGGGTGTTCCTGTAATTAGTGACTGGGTGTTCCTGTAATTAGTGACTGATTGTTCCTGTAATTAGTGACGGGGTGTTCCTGTAATTAGTGACGGGGTGTTCCTGTAATTAGTGACTGGATGTTCCTGTAATTAGTGACTGATTGTTCCTGTAATTAGTGACTGGGTGTTCCTGTAATTAGTGACGGGGTGTTCCTGTAATTAGTGACTGATTGTTCCTGTAATTAGTGATGGGGTGTTCCTGTAATTAGTGACTGATTGTTCCTGTAATTAGTGACGGGGTGTTCCTGTAATTAGTGACTGGGTGTTCCTGTAATCAGTGACTGGGTGTTCCTGTAATTAGTGACTGATTGTTCCTGTAATTAGTGACTGATTGTTCCTGTAATTAGTGATGGGGTGTTCCTGTAATCAGTGACTGATTGTTCCTGTAATTAGTGACTGGGTGTTCCTGTAATTAGTGACGGGGTGTTCCTGTAATCAGTGACTGATTGTTCCTGTAATTAGTGACTGGGTGTTCCTGTAATTAGTGACGGGGTGTTCCTGTAATTAGTGACTGGGTGTTCCTGTAATTAGTGACTGATTGTTCCTGTAATTAGTGACTGATTGTTCCTGTAATTAGTGACTGGGTGTTCCTGTAATTAGTGACTGGGTGTTCCTGTAATTAGTGACTGGGTGTTCCTGTAATTAGTGACTGATTGTTCCTGTAATTAGTGACAGGGTGTTCCTGTAATTAGTGACTGATTGTTCCTGTAATTAGTGACTGGGTGTTCCTGTAATTAGTGACTGATTGTTCCTGTAATTAGTGACGGGGTGTTCCTGTAATTAGTGACGGGGTGTTCCTGTAATTAGTGACGGGGTGTTCCTGTAATTAGTGACTGGGTGTTCCTGTAATTAGTGACGGGGTGTTCCTGTAATTAGTGACGGGGTGTTCCTGTAATTAGTGACTGATTGTTCCTGTAATTAGTGACTGGGTGTTCCTGTAATTAGTGACTGGGTGTTCCTGTAATTAGTGACTGGGTGTTCCTGTAATTAGTGACTGATTGTTCCTGTAATTAGTGACGGGGTGTTCCTGTAATTAGTGACGGGGTGTTCCTGTAATTAGTGACTGATTGTTCCTGTAATTAGTGACTGATTGTTCCTGTAATTAGTGACTGGGTGTTCCTGTAATTAGTGACTGGGTGTTCCTGTAATTAGTGACTGGGTGTTCCTGTAATTAGTGACTGATTGTTCCTGTAATTAGTGACGGGGTGTTCCTGTAATTAGTGACTGATTGTTCCTGTAATTAGTGACTGATTGTTCCTGTAATTAGTGACTGGGTGTTCCTGTAATTAGTGACTGGGTGTTCCTGTAATTAGTGACTGGGTGTTCCTGTAATTAGTGACTGATTGTTCCTGTAATTAGTGACAGGGTGTTCCTGTAATTAGTGACTGATTGTTCCTGTAATTAGTGACTGGGTGTTCCTGTAATTAGTGACTGATTGTTCCTGTAATTAGTGACTGATTGTTCCTGTAATTAGTGACTGGGTGTTCCTGTAATTAGTGACTGGGTGTTCCTGTAATTAGTGACGGGGTGTTCCTGTAATTAGTGACTGATTGTTCCTGTAATTAGTGACTGATTGTTCCTGTAATTAGTGACTGGGTGTTCCTGTAATTAGTGACTGGGTGTTCCTGTAATTAGTGACTGATTGTTCCTGTAATTAGTGACAGGGTGTTCCTGTAATTAGTGACTGGGTGTTCCTGTAATTAGTGACTGATTGTTCCTGTAATTAGTGACTGATTGTTCCTGTAATTAGTGACTGGGTGTTCCTGTAATTAGTGACGGGGTGTTCCTGTAATTAGTGACTGATTGTTCCTGTAATTAGTGACTGATTGTTCCTGTAATTAGTGACAGGGTGTTCCTGTAATTAGTGACGGGGTGTTCCTGTAATTAGTGACTGATTGTTCCTGTAATTAGTGACTGATTGTTCCTGTAATTAGTGACTGGGTGTTCCTGTAATTAGTGACGGGGTGTTCCTGTAATTAGTGACTGATTGTTCCTGTAATTAGTGACTGATTGTTCCTGTAATTAGTGACTGGGTGTTCCTGTAATTAGTGACTGGGTGTTCCTGTAATTAGTGACGGGGTGTTCCTGTAATTAGTGACTGATTGTTCCTGTAATTAGTGACTGATTGTTCCTGTAATTAGTGACAGGGTGTTCCTGTAATTAGTGACGGGGTGTTCCTGTAATTAGTGACTGATTGTTCCTGTAATTAGTGACTGATTGTTCCTGTAATTAGTGACTGGGTGTTCCTGTAATTAGTGACGGGGTGTTCCTGTAATTAGTGACTGATTGTTCCTGTAATTAGTGACTGATTGTTCCTGTAATTAGTGACTGGGTGTTCCTGTAATTAGTGACTGGGTGTTCCTGTAATTAGTGACTGATTGTTCCTGTAATTAGTGACTGGGTGTTCCTGTAATTAGTGACTGATTGTTCCTGTAATTAGTGACTGGATGTTCCTGTAATTAGTGACTGGGTGTTCCTGTAATTAGTGACTGATTGTTCCTGTAATCAGTGACTGATTGTTCCTGTAATTAGTGACGGGGTGTTCCTGTAATTAGTGACTGATTGTTCCTGTAATTAGTGACTGATTGTTCCTGTAATTAGTGACTGGATGTTCCTGTAATTAGTGACTGGGTGTTCCTGTAATTAGTGACTGGGTGTTCCTGTAATTAGTGACTGGGTGTTCCTGTAATTAGTGACTGATTGTTCCTGTAATTAGTGACTGATTGTTCCTGTAATTAGTGACTGATTGTTCCTGTAATTAGTGACTGGGTGTTCCTGTAATTAGTGACTGGGTGTTACTGTAATTAGTGACTGGGTGTTCCTGTAATCAGTGACGGGGTGTTCCTGTAATTAGTGACTGGGTGTTCCTGTAATTAGTGACTGGGTGTTCCTGTAATTAGTGACGGGGTGTTCCTGTAATTAGTGACGGGGTGTTCCTGTAATTAGTGACTGGGTGTTCCTGTAATTAGTGACTGGGTGTTCCTGTAATTAGTGACTGGGTGTTCCTGTAATTAGTGACTGATTGTTCCTGTAATTAGTGACGGGGTGTTCCTGTAATTAGTGACAGGGTGTTCCTGTAATTAGTGACTGGGTGTTCCTGTAATTAGTGACTGGGTGTTCCTGTAATTAGTGACTGGGTGTTCCTGTAATTAGTGACTGGGTGTTCCTGTAATTAGTGACTGGGTGTTCCTGTAATTAGTGACAGGGTGTTCCTGTAATTAGTGACTGGGTGTTCCTGTAATTAGTGACGGGGTGTTCCTGTAATTAGTGACTGGGTGTTCCTGTAATTAGTGACTGGGTGTTCCTGTAATTAGTGACTGGGTGTTCCTGTAATTAGTGACAGGGTGTTCCTGTAATTAGTGACTGGGTGTTCCTGTAATTAGTGACTGGGTGTTCCTGTAATTAGTGACTGATTGTTCCTGTACTTAGTGACTGGGTGTTCCTGTAATTAGTGACTGGGTGTTCCTGTAATTAGTGACGGGGTGTTCCTGTAATTAGTGACTGGGTGTTCCTGTAATTAGTGACTGGGTGTTCCTGTAATTAGTGACGGGGTGTTCCTGTAATTAGTGACTGGGTGTTCCTGTAATTAGTGACTGGGTGTTCCTGTAATTAGTGACGGGGTGTTCCTGTAATTAGTGACGGGGTGTTCCTGTAATTAGTGACTGGGTGTTCCTGTAATTAGTGATGGGGTGTTCCTGTAATTAGTGACTGGGTGTTCCTGTAATTAGTGACTGATTGTTCCTGTAATTAGTGACTGGGTGTTCCTGTAATTAGTGACGGGGTGTTCCTGTAATTAGTGACTGGGTGTTCCTGTAATTAGTGACTGGGTGTTCCTGTAATTAGTGACTGATTGTTCCTGTAATTAGTGACTGGGTGTTCCTGTAATTAGTGACTGGGTGATCCTGTAATTAGTGACTGGGTGTTCCTGTAATTAGTGACTGATTGTTCCTGTAATTAGTGACTGGGTGTTCCTGTAATTAGTGACGGGGTGTTCCTGTAATTAGTGACGGGGTGTTCCTGTAATTAGTGACTGGGTGTTCCTGCAATTAGTGACTGGGTGTTCCTGTAATTAGTGACTGATTGTTCCTGTAATTAGTGACGGGCTGTTCCTGTAATTAGTGACTGGGTGTTCCTGTAATTAGTGACTGATTGTTCCTGTAATTAGTGACTGATTGTTCCTGTAATTAGTGACTCGGTGTTCCTGTAATTAGTGACTGGGTGTTCCTGTAATTAGTGACGGGGTGTTCCTGTAATTAGTGACGGGGTGTTCCTGTAATTAGTGACTCGGTGTTCCTGTAATTAGTGACTGGGTGTTCCTGTAATTAGTGACTGGATGTTCCTGTAATTAGTGACGGGGTGTTCCTGTAATTAGTGACTGATTGTTCCTGTAATTAGTGACTGGGTGTTCCTGTAATCAGTGACGGGGTGTTCCTGTAATTAGTGACTCGGTGTTCCTGTAATTAGTGACTGGGTGTTCCTGTAATTAGTGACGGGGTGTTCCTGTAATTAGTGACGGGGTGTTCCTGTAATTAGTGACGGGGTGTTCCTGTAATTAGTGACTCGGTGTTCCTGTAATTAGTGACTGGGTGTTCCTGTAATTAGTGACGGGGTGTTCCTGTAATTAGTGACTGGGTGTTCCTGTAATTAGTGACGGATTGTTCCTGTAATTAGTGACTGGGTGTTCCTGTAATTAGTGACTGGGTGTTCCTGTAATTAGTGACTGGGTGTTCCTGTAATTAGTGACGGGGTGTTCCTGTAATTAGTGACGGGGTGTTCCTGTAATTAGTGACTGGGTGTTCCTGTAATTAGTGACTGGGTGTTCCTGTAATTAGTGACTGGGTGTTCCTGTAATTAGTGACGGGGTGTTCCTGTTATTAGTGACTCGGTGTTCCTGTAATTAGTGACGGGGTGTTCCTGTAATTAGTGACTGGGTGTTCCTGTAATTAGTGACGGGGTGTTCCTGTAATTAGTGACTGGGTGTTCCTGTAATTAGTGACTGGGTGTTCCTGTAATTAGTGACTGGGTGTTCCTGTTATTAGTGACTCGGTGTTCCTGTAATTAGTGACGGGGTGTTCCTGTAATTAGTGACTGGGTGTTCCTGTAATTAGTGACGGGGTGTTCCTGTAATTAGTGACGGGGTGTTCCTGTAATTAGTGACTGGGTGTTCCTGTAATTAGTGACTGGGTGTTCCTGTAATTAGTGACTGTGTGTTCCTGTAATTAGTGACGGGGTGTTCCTGTAATTAGTGACGGGGTGTTCCTGTAATTAGTGACGGGGTGTTCCTGTAATTAGTGACTGTGTGTTCCTGTAATTAGTGACGGGGTGTTCCTGTAATTAGTGACTGGGTGTTCCTGTAATTAGTGACGGGGTGTTCCTGTAATTAGTGACGGGGTGTTCCTGTAATTAGTGACTGGGTGTTCCTGTAATTAGTGACTGGGTGTTCCTGTAATTAGTGACTGTGTGTTCCTGTAATTAGTGACGGGGTGTTCCTGTAATTAGTGACGGGGTGTTCCTGTAATTAGTGACGGGGTGTTCCTGTAATTAGTGACTGGGTGTTCCTGTAATTAGTGACTGGGTGTTCCTGTAATTAGTGACTGTGTGTTCCTGTAATTAGTGACGGGGTGTTCCTGTAATTAGTGACGGGGTGTTCCTGTAATTAGTGACTCGGTGTTCCTGTAATTAGTGACGGGGTGTTCCTGTAATTAGTGACTGGGTGTTCCTGTAATTAGTGACGGGGTGTTCCTGTAATTAGTGACGGGGTGTTCCTGTAATTAGTGACTGGGTGTTCCTGTAATTAGTGACTGGGTGTTCCTGTTATTAGTGACTCGGTGTTCCTGTAATTAGTGACGGGGTGTTCCTGTAATTAGTGACTGGGTGTTCCTGTAATTAGTGACGGGGTGTTCCTGTAATTAGTGACGGGGTGTTCCTGTAATTAGTGACTGGGTGTTCCTGTAATTAGTGACTGGGTGTTCCTGTAATTAGTGACGGGGTGTTCCTGTAATTAGTGACTGGGTGTTCCTGTAATTAGTGACTGGGTGTTCCTGTAATTAGTGACGGGGTGTTCCTGTAATTAGTGACTCGGTGTTCCTGTAATTAGTGACTGGGTGTTCCTGTAATTAGTGACGGGGTGTTCCTGTAATTAGTGACGGGGTGTTCCTGTAATTAGTGACGGGGTGTTCCTGTAATTAGTGACTGGGTGTTCCTGTAATTAGTGACGGGGTGTTCCTGTAATTAGTGACTCGGTGTTCCTGTAATTAGTGACTGGGTGTTCCTGTAATTAGTGACTGGGTGTTCCTGTAATTAGTGACTGGGTGTTCCTGTAATTAGTGACTGGGTGTTCCTGTAATTAGTGACGGGGTGTTCCTGTAATTAGTGACTGGGTGTTCCTGTAATTAGTGACTGGGTGTTCCTGTAATTAGTGACTGGGTGTTCCTGTAATTAGTGACGGGGTGTTTCTGTAATTAGTGACGGGCTGTTCCTGTAATTAGTGACGGGGTGTTCCTGTAATTAGTGACTGGGTGTTCCTGTAATTAGTGACTGGGTGTTCCTGTAATTAGTGACTGGGTGTTCCTGTAATTAGTGACTGGGTGTTCCTGTAATTAGTGACGGGGTGTTTCTGTAATTAGTGACGGGGTGTTTCTGTAATTAGTGACGGGCTGTTCCTGTAATTAGTGACTGGGTGTTCCTGTAATTAGTGACTGGGTGTTCCTGTAATTAGTGACTGATTGTTCCTGTAATCAGTGACGGGGTGTTCCTGTAATTAGTGACTGGGTGTTCCTGTAATTAGTGACTGGGTGTTCCTGTAATTAGTGACTGGGTGTTCCTGTAATTAGTGACTGGGTGTTCCTGTAATTAGTGACGGGGTGTTCCTGTAATTAGTGACTGGGTGTTCCTGTAATTAGTGACTGATTGTTCCTGTAATTAGTGACTGGGTGTTCCTGTAATTAGTGACGGGGTGTTCCTGTAATCAGTGACTGGGTGTTCCTGTAATTAGAGACTGGGTGTTCCTGTAATTAGTGACTGATTGTTCCTGTAATTAGTGACTGGGTGTTCCTGTAATTAGTGACGGGGTGTTCCTGTAATCAGTGACTGGGTGTTCCTGTAATTAGAGACTGGGTGTTCCTGTAATTAGTGACTGGGTGTTCCTGTAATTAGTGACTGGGTGTTCCTGTAATTAGTGACGGGGTGTTCCTGTAATTAGTGACTGGGTGTTCCTGTAATTAGTGACTCGGTGTTCCTGTAATTAGTGACTGGGTGTTCCTGTAATTAGTGACTGATTGTTCCTGTAATTAGTGACGGGGTGTTCCTGTAATTAGTGACTGGGTGTTCCTGTAATTAGTGACGGGGTGTTCCTGTAATTAGTGACGGGGTGTTCCTGTAATTAGTGACGGGGTGTTCCTGTAATTAGTGACTGATTGTTCCTGTAATCAGTGACTGGGTGTTCCTGTAATTAGTGACTGGGTGTTCCTGTAATTAGTGACTGATTGTTCCTGTAATTAGTGACGGGGTGTTCCTGTAATTAGTGACTGAGTGTTCCTGTAATTAGTGACGGGGTGTTCCTGTAATTAGTGACGGGGTGTTCCTGTAATCAGTGACTGGGTGTTCCTGTAATTAGTGACTGATTGTTCCTGTAATTAGTGACGGGGTGTTCCTGTAATTAGTGACTGAGTGTTCCTGTAATTAGTGACGGGGTGTTCCTGTAATTAGTGACGGGGTGTTCCTGTAATTAGTGACGGGGTGTTCCTGTAATTAGTGACTGGGTGTTCCTGCAATTAGTGACTGGGTGTTCCTGTAATTAGTGACTGATTGTTCCTGTAATTAGTGACGGGCTGTTCCTGTAATTAGTGACTGGGTGTTCCTGTAATTAGTGACTGATTGTTCCTGTAATTAGTGACTGATTGTTCCTGTAATTAGTGACTCGGTGTTCCTGTAATTAGTGACTGGGTGTTCCTGTAATTAGTGACGGGGTGTTCCTGTAATTAGTGACGGGGTGTTCCTGTAATTAGTGACTCGGTGTTCCTGTAATTAGTGACTGGGTGTTCCTGTAATTAGTGACTGGATGTTCCTGTAATTAGTGACGGGGTGTTCCTGTAATTAGTGACTGATTGTTCCTGTAATTAGTGACTGGGTGTTCCTGTAATTAGTGACGGGGTGTTCCTGTAATCAGTGACGGGGTGTTCCTGTAATTAGTGACTCGGTGTTCCTGTAATTAGTGACTGGGTGTTCCTGTAATTAGTGACGGGGTGTTCCTGTAATTAGTGACGGGGTGTTCCTGTAATTAGTGACGGGGTGTTCCTGTAATTAGTGACTCGGTGTTCCTGTAATTAGTGACTGGGTGTTCCTGTAATTAGTGACGGGGTGTTCCTGTAATTAGTGACTGGGTGTTCCTGTAATTAGTGACGGATTGTTCCTGTAATTAGTGACTGGGTGTTCCTGTAATTAGTGACTGGGTGTTCCTGTAATTAGTGACTGGGTGTTCCTGTAATTAGTGACGGGGTGTTCCTGTAATTAGTGACGGGGTGTTCCTGTAATTAGTGACTGGGTGTTCCTGTAATTAGTGACTGGGTGTTCCTGTAATTAGTGACTGGGTGTTCCTGTAATTAGTGACGGGGTGTTCCTGTTATTAGTGACTCGGTGTTCCTGTAATTAGTGACGGGGTGTTCCTGTAATTAGTGACTGGGTGTTCCTGTAATTAGTGACGGGGTGTTCCTGTAATTAGTGACTGGGTGTTCCTGTAATTAGTGACTGGGTGTTCCTGTAATTAGTGACTGGGTGTTCCTGTTATTAGTGACTCGGTGTTCCTGTAATTAGTGACGGGGTGTTCCTGTAATTAGTGACTGGGTGTTCCTGTAATTAGTGACGGGGTGTTCCTGTAATTAGTGACGGGGTGTTCCTGTAATTAGTGACTGGGTGTTCCTGTAATTAGTGACTGGGTGTTCCTGTAATTAGTGACTGTGTGTTCCTGTAATTAGTGACGGGGTGTTCCTGTAATTAGTGACGGGGTGTTCCTGTAATTAGTGACGGGGTGTTCCTGTAATTAGTGACTGTGTGTTCCTGTAATTAGTGACGGGGTGTTCCTGTAATTAGTGACTGGGTGTTCCTGTAATTAGTGACGGGGTGTTCCTGTAATTAGTGACGGGGTGTTCCTGTAATTAGTGACTGGGTGTTCCTGTAATTAGTGACTGGGTGTTCCTGTAATTAGTGACTGTGTGTTCCTGTAATTAGTGACGGGGTGTTCCTGTAATTAGTGACGGGGTGTTCCTGTAATTAGTGACGGGGTGTTCCTGTAATTAGTGACTGGGTGTTCCTGTAATTAGTGACTGGGTGTTCCTGTAATTAGTGACTGTGTGTTCCTGTAATTAGTGACGGGGTGTTCCTGTAATTAGTGACGGGGTGTTCCTGTAATTAGTGACTCGGTGTTCCTGTAATTAGTGACGGGGTGTTCCTGTAATTAGTGACTGGGTGTTCCTGTAATTAGTGACGGGGTGTTCCTGTAATTAGTGACGGGGTGTTCCTGTAATTAGTGACTGGGTGTTCCTGTAATTAGTGACTGGGTGTTCCTGTTATTAGTGACTCGGTGTTCCTGTAATTAGTGACGGGGTGTTCCTGTAATTAGTGACTGGGTGTTCCTGTAATTAGTGACGGGGTGTTCCTGTAATTAGTGACGGGGTGTTCCTGTAATTAGTGACTGGGTGTTCCTGTAATTAGTGACTGGGTGTTCCTGTAATTAGTGACGGGGTGTTCCTGTAATTAGTGACTGGGTGTTCCTGTAATTAGTGACTGGGTGTTCCTGTAATTAGTGACGGGGTGTTCCTGTAATTAGTGACTCGGTGTTCCTGTAATTAGTGACTGGGTGTTCCTGTAATTAGTGACGGGGTGTTCCTGTAATTAGTGACGGGGTGTTCCTGTAATTAGTGACGGGGTGTTCCTGTAATTAGTGACTGGGTGTTCCTGTAATTAGTGACGGGGTGTTCCTGTAATTAGTGACTCGGTGTTCCTGTAATTAGTGACTGGGTGTTCCTGTAATTAGTGACTGGGTGTTCCTGTAATTAGTGACTGGGTGTTCCTGTAATTAGTGACGGGGTGTTCCTGTAATTAGTGACTGGGTGTTCCTGTAATTAGTGACTGGGTGTTCCTGTAATTAGTGACTGGGTGTTCCTGTAATTAGTGACGGGGTGTTTCTGTAATTAGTGACGGGCTGTTCCTGTAATTAGTGACGGGGTGTTCCTGTAATTAGTGACTGGGTGTTCCTGTAATTAGTGACTGGGTGTTCCTGTAATTAGTGACTGGGTGTTCCTGTAATTAGTGACTGGGTGTTCCTGTAATTAGTGACGGGGTGTTTCTGTAATTAGTGACGGGGTGTTTCTGTAATTAGTGACGGGCTGTTCCTGTAATTAGTGACTGGGTGTTCCTGTAATTAGTGACTGGGTGTTCCTGTAATTAGTGACTGATTGTTCCTGTAATCAGTGACGGGGTGTTCCTGTAATTAGTGACTGGGTGTTCCTGTAATTAGTGACTGGGTGTTCCTGTAATTAGTGACTGGGTGTTCCTGTAATTAGTGACTGGGTGTTCCTGTAATTAGTGACGGGGTGTTCCTGTAATTAGTGACTGGGTGTTCCTGTAATTAGTGACTGATTGTTCCTGTAATTAGTGACTGGGTGTTCCTGTAATTAGTGACGGGGTGTTCCTGTAATCAGTGACTGGGTGTTCCTGTAATTAGAGACTGGGTGTTCCTGTAATTAGTGACTGATTGTTCCTGTAATTAGTGACTGGGTGTTCCTGTAATTAGTGACGGGGTGTTCCTGTAATCAGTGACTGGGTGTTCCTGTAATTAGAGACTGGGTGTTCCTGTAATTAGTGACTGGGTGTTCCTGTAATTAGTGACTGGGTGTTCCTGTAATTAGTGACGGGGTGTTCCTGTAATTAGTGACTGGGTGTTCCTGTAATTAGTGACTCGGTGTTCCTGTAATTAGTGACTGGGTGTTCCTGTAATTAGTGACTGATTGTTCCTGTAATTAGTGACGGGGTGTTCCTGTAATTAGTGACTGGGTGTTCCTGTAATTAGTGACGGGGTGTTCCTGTAATTAGTGACGGGGTGTTCCTGTAATTAGTGACGGGGTGTTCCTGTAATTAGTGACTGATTGTTCCTGTAATCAGTGACTGGGTGTTCCTGTAATTAGTGACTGGGTGTTCCTGTAATTAGTGACTGATTGTTCCTGTAATTAGTGACGGGGTGTTCCTGTAATTAGTGACTGAGTGTTCCTGTAATTAGTGACGGGGTGTTCCTGTAATTAGTGACGGGGTGTTCCTGTAATCAGTGACTGGGTGTTCCTGTAATTAGTGACTGATTGTTCCTGTAATTAGTGACGGGGTGTTCCTGTAATTAGTGACTGAGTGTTCCTGTAATTAGTGACGGGGTGTTCCTGTAATTAGTGACGGGGTGTTCCTGTAATCAGTGACTGGGTGTTCCTGTAATTAGTGACTGGGTGTTCCTGTAATTAGTGACTGTGTGTTCCTGTAATTAGTGACTGGGTGTTCCTGTAATTAGTGACGGGGTGTTCCTGTAATTAGTGACGGGGTGTTCCTGTAATTAGTGACTGGGTGTTCCTGTAATTAGTGACTGTGTGTTCCTGTAATTAGTGACTGGGTGTTCCTGTAATTAGTGACGGGGTGTTCCTGTAATTAGTGACGGGGTGTTCCTGTAATTAGTGACTGGGTGTTCCTGTAATTAGTGACGGGGTGTTCCTGTAATCAGTGACTGGGTGTTCCTGTAATTAGTGACTGTGTGTTCCTGTAATTAGTGACTGTGTGTTCCTGTAATTAGTGACTGGGTGTTCCTGTAATTAGTGACTGTGTGTTCCTGTAATTAGTGACGGGGTGTTCCTGTAATTAGTGACGGGGTGTTCCTGTAATTAGTGACTGGGTGTTCCTGTAATTAGTGACGGGGTGTTCCTGTAATTAGTGACGGGGTGTTCCTGTAATTAGTGACGGGGTGTTCCTGTAATTAGTGACTGTGTGTTCCTGTAATTAGTGACGGGGTGTTCCTGTAATTAGTGACGGGGTGTTCCTGTAATTAGTGACGGGGTGTTCCTGTAATTAGTGACTGGGTGTTCCTGTAATTAGTGACTGGGTGTTCCTGTAATTAGTGACGGGCTGTTCCTGTAATTAGTGACGGGGTGTTCCTGTAATTAGTGACGGGGTGTTCCTGTAATTAGTGACTGGGTGTTCCTGTAATTAGTGACGGGGTGTTCCTGTAAATAGTGACGGGGTGTTCCTGTAATTAGTGACTGGGTGTTCCTGTAATTAGTGACTGGGTGTTCCTGTAATTAGTGACGGGGTGTTCCTGTAATTAGTGACGGGGTGTTCCTGTAATTAGTGACGGGGTGTTCCTGTAATTAGTGACTGGGTGTTCCTGTAATTAGTGACTGGGTGTTCCTGTAATTAGTGACTGGGTGTTCCTGTAATTAGTGACGGGGTGTTCCTGTAATTAGTGACGGGGTGTTCCTGTAATTAGTGACTGGGTGTTCCTGTAATTAGTGACGGGGTGTTCCTGTAATTAGTGACGGGGTGTTCCTGTAATTAGTGACTGGGTGTTCCTGTAATTAGTGACTGGGTGTTCCTGTAATTAGTGACGGGGTGTTCCTGTAATTAGTGACGGGGTGTTCCTGTAATTAGTGACTGGGTGTTCCTGTAATTAGTGACTGGGTGTTCCTGTAATTAGTGACGGGGTGTTCCTGTAATTAGTGACTGGGTGTTCCTGTAATTAGTGACTGGGTGTTCCTGTAATTAGTGACTGGGTGTTCCTGTAATTAGTGACTGGGTGTTCCTGTAATTAGTGACGGGGTGTTCCTGTAATTAGTGACTGGGTGTTCCTGTAATTAGTGACGGGGTGTTCCTGTAATTAGTGACGGGGTGTTCCTGTAATTAGTGACGGGGTGTTCCTGTAATTAGTGACTGGGTGTTCCTGTAATTAGTGACGGGGTGTTCCTGTAATTAGTGACGGGGTGTTCCTGTAATTAGTGACGGGGTGTTCCTGTAATTAGTGACGGGGTGTTCCTGTAATTAGTGACGGGGTGTTCCTGTAATTAGTGACGGGGTGTTCCTGTAATTAGTGACTGGGTGTTCCTGTAATTAGTGACTGGGTGTTCCTGTAATTAGTGACTGGGTGTTCCTGTAATTAGTGACGGGGGTGTTCCTGTAATTAGTGACGGGGTGTTCCTGTAATTAGTGACTGGGTGTTCCTGTAATTAGTGACTCGGTGTTCCTGTAATTAGTGACGGGGTGTTCCTGTAATTAGTGACTGGGTGTTCCTGTAATTAGTGACGGGGTGTTCCTGTAATTAGTGACGGGGTGTTCCTGTAATTAGTGACGGGGTGTTCCTGTAATTAGTGACGGGGTGTTCCTGTAATTAGTGACTGGGTGTTCCTGTAATTAGTGACTGGGTGTTCCTGTAATTAGTGACTGGGTGTTCCTGTAATTAGTGACGGGGTGTTCCTGTAATTAGTGACTGGGTGTTCCTGTAATTAGTGACGGGGTGTTCCTGTAATTAGTGACTGGGTGTTCCTGTAATTAGTGACTGGGTGTTCCTGTAATTAGTGACTGGGTGTTCCTGTAATTAGTGACGGGGGTGTTCCTGTAATTAGTGACGGGGTGTTCCTGTAATTAGTGACGGGGTGTTCCTGTAATTAGTGACGGGGTGTTCCTGTAATTAGTGACTGGGTGTTCCTGTAATTAGTGACTGGGTGTTCCTGTAATTAGTGACTCGGTGTTCCTGTAATTAGTGACTGGGTGTTCCTGTAATTAGTGACTGGGTGTTCCTGTAATTAGTGACTGGGTGTTCCTGTAATTAGTGACTGGGGTGTTCCTGTAATTAGTGACTCGGTGTTCCTGTAATTAGTGACGGGGTGTTCCTGTAATTAGTGACTGGGGTGTTCCTGTAATTAGTGACTGGGGTGTTCCTGTAATTAGTGACTGGGTGTTCCTGTAATTAGTGACTGGGAGTTCCTGTAATTAGTGACGGGGTGTTCCTGTAATTAGTGACGGGGTGTTCCTGTAATTAGTGACTGGGGTGTTCCTGTAATTAGTGACGGGGTGTTCCTGTAATTAGTGACTGGGGTGTTCCTGTAATTAGTGACTGGGGTGTTCCTGTAATTAGTGACTGGGTGTTCCTGTAATTAGTGACTGGGAGTTCCTGTAATTAGTGACGGGGTGTTCCTGTAATTAGTGACGTGGTGTTCCTGTAATTAGTGACTGGGTGTTCCTGTAATTAGTGACTGTGTGTTCCTGTAATTAGTGACTGATTGTTCCTGTAATTAGTGACGGGGTGTTCCTGTAATTAGTGACTGGGTGTTCCTGTAATTAGTGACGGGGTGTTCCTGTAATTAGTGACTGGGTGTTCCTGTAATTAGTGACTGGGTGTTCCTGTAATTAGTGACTGGGTGTTCCTGTAATTAGTGACTGGGTGTTCCTGTAATTAGTGACTGATTGTTCCTGTCATTAGTGACTGGGTGTTCCTGTAATTAGTGACGGGGTGTTCCTGTAATTAGTGACGGGGTGTTCCTGTAATTAGTGACTGGGTGTTCCTGTAATTAGTGACTGGGTGTTCCTGTAATTAGTGACGGGGTGTTCCTGTAATTAGTGACTGTGTGTTCCTGTAATTAGTGACTGGGTGTTCCTGTAATTAGTGACGGGGTGTTCCTGTAATTAGTGACTGGGTGTTCCTGTAATTAGTGACTGGGTGTTCCTGTAATTAGTGACTGGGTGTTCCTGTAATTAGTGATGGGGTGTTCCTGTAATTAGTGACAGGGTGTTCCTGTAATTAGTGACTGGGTGTTCCTGTAATTAGTGACAGGGTGTTACTATAATTAATGACGGGGTGTTCCTGTAATTAGTGACTGGGTGTTCCTGTAATTAGTGACTGGGTGTTCCTGTAATTAGTGACTGGGTGTTCCTGTAATTAATGACGGGATGTTCCTGTAATTAGTGACTGGGTGTTCCTGCAATTAGTGATGGGGTGTTCCTGTAATTAGTGACAGGGTGTTACTATAATTAATGACGGGGTGTTCCTGTAATTAGTGACTGGGTGTTCCTGTAATTAATGATGGGGTGTTCCTGTAATTAGTGACTGGGTGTTCCTGCAATTAGTGACTGGGTGTTCCTGTTGTTAGTGACGGGGTGTTCCTGTAATTAGTACACGGAATTTTCCTCTAATTATTGCACACACTGCTCCATTCACTTCCTGCTTTGAGTTCCACCATTCCGTTAGAACCATGGGATATTTTACGTCCAAATGAGAGGGCAGACAGTTCCTCGGTTTAACGCCTATTCTGAAAGACAGCACCTCCGACAGTGCAGCCCCCCCTCAGTACTGCACTGGAGTCAGCCTGGTAATATGTGCTCGTCTCTCTGGTGTGAGACTTAAACCGACAACCTCCTGACGCAGAGGCAAGATTGCTACCATGTGAGCCACGGCAGGCCCCTTAACCACTCTTTTAGCTGTGGGATCTTGCTGAGTGCATTATTTGTTAACACACTTTAAAGTCGCTCACATTGTGTGAGCTGCTTTGGGATGTTTTGGAGAGATTTGTCGAGAATCCAAACTCCAAGGAATGACCTGATCAGAAGCTTTTGTGCAATGGGCTGTTGGAGCCAGTCACTCACAAGTTGGACAGATGCCGGTCAATGATATTAGAGGGTATGGAGAAAGACGCACAATGTGGGATTAAAGCAGACGGGGCGATGTTTGTCTGGCACCCAAGAATGTTGAGGAATTATTCCTCAGGCCTGATCTACATCCCTGTGAGGAAGTCCCGGCGTCTGTCACCCCTCCACAGGAAGCTCACCCCACTGGACAAACCAATTTCAGCAAGGGTTCCTGCCACAGGTGTTAGGCCCCTAATTAACATAGGTGTCAGCCATGGCTCAGTGGTAGCACTCGCGCCTCTGAGTCAGGAACACATATTCCAGGCTGTTGCTCCCAGTGTCAGTGCTGAGGGAGTGCTGCACTGTCGGATGAGACGTTAAACCAAGGCCCATCTGCTATCTCAGTTGGATGTAAAAAAATCCCACGGCACTATTTTGAAGAAGAGCAGGAGCATTCTACCCTGTGTCCAAGCCAATATTTATCTCTCAACCAACAGCACCAAAAAACAGATTATCTGGTCATTTATCTCAAAGCTGATAGGGGGATCTTGCTGTGCACTAATTGGCTGTTGCGTTTCCTCCATTGCAACAGTGACTACACTTCAAAAGTACTTCATTGGCTGTGAAGTGCTTTGGGATGTCCGGTGGTCGTGAAAGGCGCTATAGAAATTCAAGTCTTTCTTTCTTTCAAACAACTTTTTTCGGTGGCCACTTGGGATGCCCATACGATGGACCCCACAAATTGAGCAGTGGACCCAACACCTGCACAGATAGGGTGCAGGCCGTCCCACTGTGAAATTGGTATGCTTTAAGCCCATTATACGCCTGAAAAATCGGCACAACTTGAACCAATTTCTACCCCGACGTTTCTGGTTAGCCGCGCGGCCTCGTTCTCTACTGAACATCCTGATTTCAGCCCCTGCCGCTCAGCTGTTGTGTTGCTTGGAAACAAGAATCTAATTCACACATCCCCTGAAAATTGCGAAAGGAAAGAAAATACCCTCTTGCCCAAAGCTGTCTGAGTCAGTTTCCATAACAACAGGTGTTGCCAGGGTGGCTGCTGCATGGTAACCACCAGTTGCTATGCTGCGCTTCACATCTTAATGATGGCTCCCAGCAGCCACTTTAAGCACAAACAGTAAATCTTATTACACTCACGGGCGGCTTTCCCCGTTGTAAATCCAGGAGCCCGAAGTCAGCATTGCCTCCCCCACCCGTCCTCCCCGCACCAAAAGGGTCCATTAAACACATGGCACGGAGTGACTGCAGGGCATTCATTAAACACAGCGAGTTAGTGAGTGATTGAGGCGAGGCTGTGTCCATCTCCGTCTCGGGGAATAGGAATCATTGGGAGGATTGCCAACTCTCCCCGATTGTCCAGGAGTCTCCAGGAATGCCAGAGGAGTCTCCAGGGCACTGCCGTGAGCAAGCAAAGTAGAGCTCACACCTGGGTACTTCCTTCACCTGCTCACGGGTGGCCTCCCGGCTCCATTGCAAAAGGGCCGCATTACATGACAGGTATTAATAAGCCATCCTCAGGGACTCACTGCCACTTAGTGCGGTCCTCACCCACAGCCCCTGTAATTACCTGCAAATGTGCATGGGACAAGCACCATATTCTGGTAAATGTAGCTTCCAAGCCCTTGCCATTAACAGCTATGAGAGTATTTGGCTAGTAATAAGATGTCCATGTATCTCAGCAGGTCTTCATGTTGTGTTTTAGAGAAAAGACTTTGTCCAGCTCTGCCACTAGCCCAAGGGGTAAAGTACTTTGCTCAGTGCAGAAACTTGGCAGGGTCATCTCGATTCTGGCGACTGCGCTGCTCTGACCCAGCAAGGGGGACCGGCGCTGCGATGAGAAGCAAGAGGGGGAGGTGCTGCGATGGGCCTCAGTGCCCAGGGCTAGAAATGGAGAACAATTGCCCAGTTATCCTGATCGCTGGCCAGTGTCGCCGTGCTGCACCTGAATCCATGTGTGAGCTGAAGCAGCCTCTTGACACTCATAGGGACAGAGATATTTACAGGGAGGGAGTGGGGGGCAGGAGAGGAGGTCCAGATGAGAGACCCAGATGTACAGGATTCCTGGACATCCTGCTGAAATTAACAGCAGAGCGTATTTCAAATTTTTTCACCAGGTTTCCCACACGACAGTCAGGCTGATTGATAGGCTGATTGACAGAAAGGCTTTCAGATTGACAGCCTGCACAAGGCCACACAAGACAATGGCGGGGAGGGATGGCGATGCTGGGGAGAGCGATGGTGGGGAGGGAGAGCGATGGCGGGGAGGGAGAGCGATGGCGGGGAGGGAGAGCGATGGCGGGGAGGGAGAGCGATGGCGGGGAGGGAGAGCGATGGCGGAGAGGGAGAGCGATGGCGGGGAGGGAGAGCGATGGCGGGGAGAGCAATGGCGGGGAGAGCGATGGCGGGGAGGGAGAGCGATGGCGGAGAGGGAGAGCGATGGCGGGGAGGGAGAGCGATGGCGGGGAGGGAGAGCGATGGCGGGGAGGGAGAGCGATGGCGGGGAGGGAGAGCGATGGCGGGGAGGGAGAGCGATGGCGGGGAGGGAGAGCGATCATGTCGGCTTTGACCCAAACCCAAGACATTCTTGATGGTTAAAAACAAAAACCATTGACCCAGCTGATACACATTAGCAAGAGTGATGACATTAAGGAGGCGCTATTACAGATATATTACCACTTCAGCAACAAAGCTTGCATTTTCTATCCTGTTGGCCACGTTTGTCACCTACCCACCTTCTCCCCATATCCCTCAACCCCACCTACCCACCTTCTCCCCATATCCCTCAACCCCACCTACTCACCTTCTCCCCATATCCTCAATCCCACCTACCCACCTTCTCACCACATCCCTCAACCCCACCTACCCACCTTTTCCCCATATCCCTCAATCCCACCTACCCACCTTCTCCCCATATCCCTCAATCCCACCTACCCACCTTCTCACCACATCCCTCAACCCCACCTACCCACCTTCTCACCACATCCCTCAACCCCACCTACCCACCTTTTCCCCATATCCCTCAACCCCACCTACCCACCTTCTCCCCATATCCCTCAATCCCACCTACCCACCTTCTCCCCATATCCCTCAATCCCACCTACCCACCTTCTCCCCATATCCCTCAATCCCACCTACCCACCTTCTCCCCATATCCCTCAATCCCACCTACCCACCTTCTCACCATATCCCTCCATCCCACCTACCCACCTTCTCCCCACATCCCTCAACCCCACCGACCCACCTTATCCCCATATCCCACAACCCCATCTTCTCATCATATCGCACTATACCTCCTACCCACTTTCTCACCATATTGAAGTCAATGCAAATTAAAACAGAGAGATGTAAAACGGGCTGCCGATTCACGATCGCACAAAGTCAAAATCTACCCCAGTTACTTTTTGGATGAAAAGAAATGTTGAAGCTTGGGGGATGGGGTGGGTTCACTGACATCGTCCATCTGCTCTTCCTCAACAAGACTGCTTCAGTGTCGAAGGCGTGAGGAGGAGGGGTGGTGGGAGGGTCTACCATTAGACTCTATTCAGTGTGAAAGGAGATGAGGCAAACAGCTCATCTCCCAAGCAATCTGACGGCAGCATCAGGTTGAAAAGCTGCTGTCTGAGGGTTCATTGAGTAACTGTGTCACCCAAAGGTGGTGCTGAGTCCCACACAGGGGAAGGTCCCTTCCAATCAGTGCTGAGAATGGCCACCTCGACCAGGATTGCTATTGGGCCGTGGCAATCAGGTTCAGCGTCCCTGTGCTAGGGAGGGGGACCATATACTGGGGTTCGCGATCCCAGTCATTACATGAATGCCAACAGAAACCAAGCTCAGCCCTCTGTGGTTGGATAGCCGATTGGCACTGCCTGATAAGGCTCAAACAGTGGCTATTTGTACCAGTCACTCTATCCATATATTGGTCAGTTCGGTTTACTGAGCCCAGCTTGCCAGAGTAGCCTTACCCTGGCTGTAACAGTGTACACTCTGCTACACTGTCTGGCTGCTGCCTCCCAATCCCTTTACTGTGTTGTGTATTCTGCACTAGTGCCATATTCTGACTGATGTTGGCGTGTTCCGATTGCTGGGTTATGCACAGAGCAGAGACCCGTGAATAGTTCTCCTCCAGCATCCCGCTGGGGCCAGTTATTAACACACACTCCTCTTGCTTGGTCTCCCCTCATGTGTGAAACTGTGGCATGCCCAAACTGCACAGATCAGGCCGCTCAGGTAATTGCCCCAAGCGTGTGGCTGAGGCATTAATGCGGAATCACTTCCCAAACTAAGGCACTGCTGCATTTATTTTTGAACCATTTTCACTCGGAGTAGTTTTAGTTTCTGTATTTCAGACTCCTCCTGCAAGGGAGACCTCAGTCCCTACATCCCTGACAGTGTTTTCACTTGCCCTGGTATCAAAGAATGACACAGCATAGAAGGAGGCCGTTCGGCCCATTGTGCCTGTGCCAGCTCTGTGAAAGAACTCTCCAATTAGTCCCACTCCCCTGGCTCTTTCCCCACAGCACTGCAAAATTTTCCATTTCAAGTATTTATCCAATTCCCTTTTCAAAGTTGCTATTCAATCTGCTTCCACCACCCTTTCAGGAACAGCATTCCAGATCACAACAACTCACTGTGTAAAAATATTTCTCCTCATCTCCCCTCTAGTTCATTTTGCCAATTACCTTAAATCTGTGTCCTCTGGTTACCGACCCTTCTGTCACTGGAATCAGTTTCTCCTATTTACTCTCTCAAAACCCTTCATTATTTTGAACATCTCTATTTAATCTCCTCTGCTCTAAGCAGAACAACCCCAGCTTCTCCAGTCTCATCACATAATTATAATCCCTCACGCCTGGCACCATTCTAGTAAATCTCTGCTGCACCCTCTCCAAGGCCTTGACATCCTTCCTAAAGTGTGGTGCCCAGAATTGAACACAATACTCCAGTTGGGCCTAACCAGTGTTTTATAAAGGTTTAGCATAACGTCCTTGCTTTTGTACTCTCTGCCTCTATTAATAAAGCCAAGGATCCCAGATACTTTTCTAACAGCCTCCTCAACTTGCCCTGCAAAGATTACTGCACATCACATTGTAGTGCTGAGGGAATGAAGACAGAACCCATTTTTAGATTTACTTCAGTCACTGGCTCCATCCCCTGTCCATGGGATCCTTCTTTTCTCTGACATAAGGGAGCAGAGTTTTCCCAGGGCTTCCGCCGAACGTCCACTGCAGTTCACGGCGGCAATGAGGGAGAAGCCATGAGAGCCACTCCCGGCGAATATGTCTGGATTTGAATTGAGTGGCTTGGCTCCTCCCTCAGGCAAGCTTGCTGGTGGCCAATCAAACAATTGTTACACTGTATACTGAGTAAAGTTGGGTCACGGTGCCTCTGCATGAACCTACGCTGCCACAGAATTAAAGAAGCTGCATTGAAGCCACACGCATGCTTTGATTTGAAATGACTTTTCTCCTGTTCTTGATGTATGAGCCCAAGCAGTGAGTGTCAGGGGGCAATTCTACCATGGAGGGCATCGCATCCAAGCAGGGATAATTGAATAATGCTCAGGAGCAGGCACCATGGCTGATTTGTCCCCCTTTAACCCAGGGGCATTACGTGACTCAGCACAGACCAGGGATTGAAGCTCGGATCTCTGTTCTATACCACTCAGACAAGTGTTACATCGGGAGGGGGAAGAGTTCTGTTGCCTTCCATGTGCTGTATTGAAAATGAACAAAGCAACCAAAGCAATTCCTCTCCGCACCCACCCCCCACCCCCGACCCACCCTGCCAACCCCAACCCACTGCTGCATCTGCCTGTCTCTTTAATGCTGTATACAACAGTGAATGTGGAGACAGTCCTGCGATCCTGTGCTCCCAGCAGGGAGTGCGGGTGTCAGATAACACTAGAACAGTTTAGCACCCATTCCCTGACAAGTACTGCCTGCAAATGTGGCCTTACCCCATGATTCATCACTGCTTTCATACTGGTAAACAACCCACAGTGTCACTGTCTGTTTAAGGTGAGAGGGGTCACATTTGAGCCAGCTTTGCAGGAAGAGTCGAGACCCAATAAACAGAAATACAACTTGTTTTAATCAAACTCATGGAGAATTGGGAATGGAATATGGCAGTGCTGGTGAAGGAATGCCGACCTTGGATATCAGTGGAGGTGTAAAGATGGATAGTTCTTCTGGAATTTTACTGAATTACTTTTAGGGATCAAGGAATATTTATACAGAATTCTTCCTCAGCCTGTGAGAGGGTCAAGTGTACATGGGCTATGGGAGGAGATTAAATGGTGGGTACAGTCCATGGTAGGGTAGAGTGTACATGGGCTGTGGGAGGAGATTAAATGGTGGGTACAGTCCATGGTAGGGTAGAGTGTACATGGGCTGTGGGAGGAGTGTGTGTTATTGTTTAAATTACATTCTGTCACTCTGTTTGCTCATTTCATTTTCTGGTGAACAGGTAACTGTTTATCCAGATATCGGAGCACCTATCCATGAAAGAGACAATTACCAGGAATGGCTTGTGAAGAGTATTCTTCAAAGCTCACTTCATAAAATGGTAGATGATTGGTATCCTTTGCACAGGGCGAGAGAAGGTGGGCCAGTGTGCCAGTCTGTTTGAAATCTGGATTCAGGAGAGGACTGACAGCCCCCCCAATACCTCACTCACACTCAAGAACCAAGAGGATAACTCGGTGTGGATACGTGATGTAGGATAGCTGTCGATCCTCAGAACAGCAGTGACCCAGATTCACACAACAAAGCCCCATGCAGTAAAAGTCCATTATTCCTCACTCCACTGGGAACGCTGCTTGTTTTATGGAATCTGTTCCTCACATTAAACCCACAGAACACAATAGACTATGAAAGATTGGCTTTGAAAACATTTGCACAGCACATGAGCATGACTTTGTACCGTGCAGCTTTACAGAATCTCTTAATAGGAAGCATTTTTTACAACGCAATATATCAGGAGAACAAACAGAATGAAAGTGGGACAATGTGATCAATGGAACCATGATTGGCTCTTTCTTTTTTAGTCTTTGCTTTACAAACTTTGTGCTCATCAAGATGAGGGATCTTAGCACAAGAGAATGAAACACTCTCTCCACTACTCGTACCCAGCCTCCAGTACAACATGGATTAGGAAGTAGGAAGCGCTAGGCGAAAAATGACCAAGGTCCATCTAGATCCCCTTCTACCATCCTGGTAGTCACATGATACAACGATTATGGAGTTGTTGACTAATCATAACAACCAATCCTTTTTACTGAGTCTAGAACAGACCCAGGCGTGAGGTGAGGGAAAGCACTCGTGGTGGAGAGCTTTGGGAACCACAGCCTGTTCACCTGTTCCTCCCGAGCATGTTACTCACCACACGTCATGTCTCAAATTACTCATACACTGTTTCCCAAAATGTTATTTTCTGAAATAACTCTATCTAATTTGCATTTGAATGAATCTTCACTAACTGCTTCCGCCGTCTCCCTGGGGAGTCTGATCCAGAGGTCTATAATGCCCTGCACTCTTCATTTTGTGTTATTTGTTTCCCAAGGGGAAGTGAAGCTGCTCCTGTTCCAAGGGCCCCACCACTCACTTGCTCTGTGCAGGACCTGTCCCAGTCCTTGAGGTTGTCGGTGGCCAGTGTCGGGAGCGGAAAGAACAGCAGCACACTGAGTATTTAAACTCACTTTCGCGGGCTTTTTTTCAGAGGCCAGTGTCGGGAGCGGAGAGAGCAGCAGCACAGTGAGTATTTAAACTCACTTTCGCAAGCTTTTTTTCAGAGGCTTACCAATCTCACAGACCGGCGGCGGCGTTCCAGAGCCACGTCACAATTTAAAAAGTGACGCGGACAAGAGGAAGCAGCTGATTGGGTGAGTACAGCCAGGTGAGTATTTATACTACTCTGTAGTTTGACAGTTAAGGTTAATAGTTTATAAAGTTTAGTAGGTCCTAATTTTTGTGGTTATAGTTTCTAAGGTCTCTGTTGTGTAGCAGGGAGTGCTAGTATACAAGGGCCCTTGAGTATATCATTTAATTGTAGTGTAATTTGTGGTATTGATTTGAGTTAATTTAAATTAATTAAAGGATAAGTCATGGCAGCACAGCTCAGCCCTGTGGTATGCTCCTCCTGCGCAATGTGGGAAATCAGGGACACTTCCTGTGTCCCTGTTGACCATGTGTGCGGGAAGTGTATCCAGCTGCAGCTACTGGCAGACCACATTGCGGTGCTGGAGCTGCGAATGGATGCATACTGGAGCATTCGCGATGCTGAGGACATCGTGGATAGCACATTTAGGGAGTTGGTCACACCGCAGGTAAAGGCTGCACAGGCAGGAAGGGAATGGGTGACCACCAGGCAGAGTAGTAGGCGCAGGCAGGTAGTGCAGGGGTCCCCTGTGGACATCCCCCTCTCAAACAGATATACCACTTTGGATATTGTTGAGGGAGATGGCTTATCGGGAGAAGGCAGCAGCAACCAACTTCCTGGCACCATGGGTGGTTCTGCTGCACAGGACGGTGAGATTTAAGGTAGTCATGGAAAAGGACAAAGATGGACCAGAAATAAAGGTTCTAAAGAGCTATAGTGATAGGGGATTCTATTGTAAGGTGAATAGATAGGCGTTTCTGCGGCCGCAAACGAGACTCCAGGATGGTATGTTGTCTCCCTGGTGCAAGGGTCAAGGATGTCTCAGAGCGGCTGGAGGGGGAGGGTGAACAGCCAGTTGTCATGGTGCATATAGGTACCAACGATATAGGTACAAAACGGGATGAGGTCCTAAAAGCTGAATATAGGGAGTTAGGAGGTAAATTAAAAAATAGGACCTCAAAGGTAGTAATCTCAGGATTGCTACCGGTGCCACGTGCTAGTCAGAGTAGAAATAGAAAGATATTTCAGATGAATACGTGGCTAGAGGAATGGTGCAAGGGGGAGGGATTCAAATTCCTGGGACATTGGAACCAGTTCTGGGGGAGGTGGGACCAGTACAAACTGGACGGTTTACACCTGGGCAGGACCGGGACCGATGTCCTAGGGGGAGTGTTTTCTAGTGCTGTTGGGGAGGGTTTAAACTAAAATGGTAGGGGGTTGGGAACCTGTGCAGGGAAACAGAGGAAAGGGAAGCAAGGATAGAAGCAAAAGACAGGAAGGAGAAAAGCAAAAGTGGAAGGCAGAGAAATCAAGGGTGTAAATCAAGCAGGGCTACAGTAAATAATAATTCTGAAAGGACTAAGGGGTAAAAATTGAGTCGCGCCCCATTTGGGGCGCTAACCTCGCCGGGGCGCGACTTTTAGCGCCCCGAAAAAATTAGCGGCCCCGCGCCGGAACTTCAGTGGTTGCGCCCCAAGAGGGAAGCGGGGCGCAACTGGAAGCAGCCCGCATCCCTCTTGGGGCGCTGCGAGTGAATATCCTGGCGCTACGTGCCGCGGTATTGCAGGCCTTCCTCCCCTTCTTAAAGGGGAGGGACCCTGCGCAGCACGAACTGGGGCCCAGCTGGGCCCCCAGGGATCGGGAGTGCCGGCAAAAGAGACCGGCACTCAAGAGAAGTGCCGGGCTCTTGGAGCGCAGCCGGCACTTCACGGTGGGGGGGCTTCACGGGGGCCGGGGGCAGGTGCTGGCAGGCGGCCAGCAACAAAAATGGCCGCCTGCCACCTCCGCTTTAAATATCGCCGCCCCGGCCGCACGTACGCCTCCCTGAACCCGTCGGACATAGCGTCTGGCGGTAAATCAGGGGGCGCGACTGAAGATCACGGCCGGGGCGCGAGCGGGGTGCTGCGCACGGCGATGACGTCATCGCCGGCAGCGCAGCGCCACAGGGCGCTACCGGCTGCCGCCGCCGCTAACCTCCCACTAAATTTTTTGGCAGGCGTGGGCGGCGCTGCGCCCGGGCGTTAGCTGCTTTACGCCCCATTAGCGCCCTCTTAAGGCGCTAACGGGAGGCGCAAGTAGCTGAATTTTTCCCCCTAAGAGTGTTAAAAAAACAAGCCTGAAGGCTTTGTGTCTTAATGCGAGGAGCATTCGTAATAAGGTGGATGAATTAGCTGCGCAAATGGAAGTAAACGGATAGGATATGATATAATTGGGATTACGGAGACATGGCTCCAGGGTGACAGAGGCTGGGAATTCAACATCCAGGGGTTTTCAATATTCAGGAAGGAAAGACAAAAAGGAAAAGGAGGTGGGGTAGCATTGCTGGTTAAAGAGGAGATTAACACACTAGTAAGGAAGGATATTAGCTCTGATGATGTGGAATCTGTATGGGTAGAGCTGAGAAATACCAAGGGGCAGAAAACTTTAGTGGGAGTTGTATACAGACCCCCAAACAGTAATGCTGAGGTCGGGGATGGCATTAAATGGGAAATTAGAGATGAGTGCAATAAGGGCACAGCAGTTATCATGGGTGACTTTAATCTACATATAGATTGGGCTAACCAAATTAGTAACAATACTGTGGAGGAGGAATTCCTAGAGCGTATACGGGATGGTTTCCTGGACCAATATGTCGAGGAACCAACTAGAGATCAGGCCATCTTAGACTGGGTATTATGTAATGAGAAAGGATTAATTGGCAATCTTGTTATGCGAGGCCCCTTGGGGAGGAGCGATCATAATATGATAGAATTCTTCATTAAGATGGAGAGTGAAGTAGTTGACTGAGAGACTAGGGTCCTGAATTTAAATAAAGGAAACTACGATGGTATGAAGCGCGAGTTGGCTAGGGTGGATTGGGGAACGTGGATTGGCAATGGCAAACATTTAAAGATCGCATGGATGAACTACAGAATTTGTTCATCCCTGTTTGGCATAAAAATAAAACAAAAAAGGTGACTCAACCGTGGCTAACAAGGGAAATTAGGGATAGCATAAGATCCAAGGAGAGGTCATATAAATTGGCCAGAAAAAGCAGCAAACCTGAGGATTGGGAACAGTTTAGGATTCAGCAAAGGATAACAAAGGGATTAATTAAGAGGGGGAAAATAGAATATGAGAATAAGCTTTCAGGAAACATAAAAACTGACTGTAAAAACTTCTATAGATATGTGAAGAGAAAAAGATTGGTGAAGTCAAGCATAGGTCCCTTGCAGTCAGAATCAGGGGAATTTATAATGGGGAACAAAGAAATGGCTGATGAATTAAATACATACTTTAGTTCTGTCTTCACAAAGGAGGACACAAATAAACTCCCAGAGATGTCGGGGAACATAGGGTCTAATGAGAGGGAGGAATTGAATGAAATCGCTATTTCTAGGGAAATGGTGTTAGGGAAATTGACGGGATTGAAGGCCGATAAATCCCCAGGGCCTGATAATCTACATCCTAGGGTACTTAAGGAAGTGGCCCTAGAAATAGTAGATGCATTGCTGGTCATCTTTCAAAATTCTATAGACTCTGGAACAGTTCCCATGGATTGGAGGGTAGCTAATGTAACCCCACTATTTAAAAAAGGTGGTAGAGAAAAAACGGGTAATTATAGACCGGTAAGCCTGACATCGGTAGTGGGAAAAATGCTAGAGTCCATTATAAAAGATGTAATAGCAGAGCACTTGGAAAACAGTGACAGGATCGGACAAAGTCAACATGGATTTACAAAAGGTAAATCATGCCTGACTAATCTACTGGAATTTTTTGAGGATGTAACTGGTAGAATAGATAAGGAAGAAACAGTGGATGTGGTGTATTTGGACTTTCAGAAGGCTTTCGATAAGGTCCCGCATAAGAGATTAGCGTGCAAAGTTAAAGCACATGGGATTGGGGGTAATGTACTGATTTGGATAGAGAACTGGTTGGCAGACAGGAAGCAAACAGTTGGAGTAAACAGGTCTTTTTCCGAGTGGCAGGCAGTGATTAGTGGGGTACCGCAGGGATCAGTGCTAGGACCCCAGCTATTCACAATATCTATTAATGATCTAGACGAGGGAACTAGATGTAATATCTCTAAGTTTGCAGACTACACATAGCTGGTTGGGTGTGTGTGCTGTGAGGAGGATGCAGAGAAACTCCAGTATGATTTGGACAGGTTGGGTGATTGGGCAGATGCATGGCAGATGCAGTATAATGTGGATAAATGCGAGGTTATCCACTTTGGTGGCAAAAACAGGAAGATAGATTATTATCTGAACGGCAATAGATTGGGAAAAGGGGAAGTGCAACGAGATATGGGAGTCCTTGTGCACCAGTCGCTGAAGGTAAGCATGCAGGTGCAGCAGGCGGTTAAGAAGGCAAATGGTATGTTGGCCTTCATAGCGAGAGGATTCGAGTACAGGAGCAAGGATGTCTTGCTGCAGTTGTACAACGCCTTGGTGAGACCACACCTTGAGTATTGTGTGCAGTTTTGGTCGCCTTATCTGAGAAGGATGTTCTTGCCATGGAGGGAGTGCAGCGATAATTCACCAGACTGATACCTGGATGGCAGGAATGACGTATGAAGAGAGATTGGGTCGATTAGGCTTATATTTGCTGGAGTATAAAAGAATGAGAGGGGATCTCATTGAAACATATAAAATTCTAACAGGACTAGACAGACTAGATGCAGGAAGGATGTTCCCGATGGCGGGGGAGTCCAGAACCAGAGGTCACAGTCTAAGGATAAAGGGTAAGCGATTTAGGACTGAGATGAGGAGGAATTTCTTCACCCAGAGAGTGGTGAACCTGTGGAATTCTCTAGCACAGAAGGCAGTTGAGGCCAATTCATTAAATATATTCAAGAAGGAGATAGATATATTTCTTAAGGCTAAAGGGATCAAGGGATATGGGGAGAAAGCAGGGACAGGGTACTGAATTTGGATTGTCAACCATGATCTCATTGAATGGCGGAGCAGGCTCGAGGGGCCGAATGGCCGACTCCTGCTCCTATCTTCTATGCTTCTATGTCAGGCTGAAGCAGATTGCCCAGCACCTGCAGTGAAGGCGGAGACGAGAACCCCAAAGCCCCGGATATGGCCCCGTTGGAGTCGCTTGGTCTACACACAGGCCATGATGTTGTGGTCGACGTGTACACAACACCAGAGGGGCCTGTGCAGCTGCCGGTGAAAGGATCCCACTAATCCACATCATGCAGTGAGTCTCATCGGTTCTAACTGCCGATATCCTGATTCAAAGTTGTTCTTGGCATGTGGACAATGCTCAGATTGGGCAGTATTTATTACCCAACCCCAGTTAAGAGTCAACCACCTTAGTGTGGGACTGGAGTCAAGTAGAGGCCAGACCAGGTCACCTTTTTTTCATGCCAGCCACAGATTATCAGGAATTATAGAATTCAATTTTTATGTTGATGCTGCTGGTCTAGTCCCATACTTAGGATATAATCGGACCCAGTTTAAATTCAATTGTAGCACGGTGAAAGGAATAATTGAGCAAAAGGGCAGTGCTGCAGCATCAAATCTCTCTATATAATGGTCCCACTGGCAATGAGATGGTTTGAAATTCCCACATCATCTACCGAGATCGAGCTGTGGCATGTATGGAGTAGGCCTCTCCTGATGCGTCCATATCAAGAGCACATGGCCAAAGCTTTGTCCATGTACGCTGTCCCGCCCACCCACAGTCTGGCTCCACCCACTGCCCTGCCCACACCCCCTCCCACCTGCAGTCTAACCCCACAATCTGTCCCAGCCTCTGCCCCCTGCAGTCTGGCCCCTCCCATAGCCTGCACCTCCACTGCTCCCATCACCCACAGTCTGGCCCCTCCCACTGCCCCACCTACCCACCGTCCACTCCCACTGCCCCACCCATCCACCCACAGCCCACTCCCACTGCCCCATCCACCCATAGTCTGGTATTTCCCACTGCCCCACCCACCCACAGCCTGCCCACTCCCACTGCCCCACCCACCCACAGTCTGGTCCCTCCCACTGCCCCACCCACCCACAGTCTGGTCCCTCCCACTGCCCCACCCACCCACAGTCTGGTCCCTCCCACTGCCCCACCCACCCACAGTCTGGTCCCTCCCACTGACCCACCCACAGCCAACTCCCACTGCCCCACCCACAGTCTGGTCCCTCCCACTGCCCCACCCACCCACAGCCTGCCCACTCCCACTGCCCCACCCACAGTCTGGTCCCTCCCACTGCCCCACCCACCCACAGTCTGGTCCCTCCCACTGCCCCACCCACAGTCTGGTCCCCCCCATTGCCCCACCCACCCACAGCCCACTCCCACTGCCCCACCCACACACAGTCTGGTCCCTCCCACTGCCCCACCCACAGTCTGGTCCCCCCCATTGCCCCACCCACCCACAGCCCACTCCCACTGCCCCACCCACTCACAGTCTGGTCCCTCCCACTGCCCCACCCACAGTCTGGTCCCCCCCATTGCCCCACCCATCCACAGCCCACTCCCACTGCCCCACCCACCCACCGTCCACTCCCACTGCCCCACCCATCCACCCACAGCCCACTCCCACTGCCCCATCCACCCATAGTCTGGTATTTCCCACTGCCCCACCCACCCACAGCCTGCCCACTCCCACTGCCCCACCCACCCACAGTCTGGTCCCTCCCACTGCCCCACCCACCCACAGTCTGGTCCCTCCCACTGCCCCACCCACCCACAGTCTGGTCCCTCCCACTGCCCCACCCACCCACAGTCTGGTCCCTCCCACTGACCCACCCACAGCCAACTCCCACTGCCCCACCCACAGTCTGGTCCCTCCCACTGCCCCACCCACCCACAGCCTGCCCACTCCCACTGCCCCACCCACAGTCTGGTCCCTCCCACTGCCCCACCCACCCACAGTCTGGTCCCTCCCACTGCCCCACCCACAGTCTGGTCACCCCCATTGCCCCACCCACCCACAGCCCACTCCCACTGCCCCACCCACCCACAGTCTGGTCCCTCCCACTGCCCCACCCACAGTCTGGTCCCCCCCATTGCCCCACCCACCCACAGCCCACTCCCACTGCCCCACCCACTCACAGTCTGGTCCCTCCCACTGCCCCACCCACAGTCTGGTCCCCCCCATTGCCCCACCCATCCACAGCCCACTCCCACTGCCCCACCCACCCACCCACAGTCTGGTCCCTCCCACTGCCCCACCCACCCACAGCCCACTCCCACTGCCCCACCCACCCACAGTCTGGTCCCTCCCACTGCCCCACCCACAGCCCACTCCCACTGCCCCACCCACCCACAGCCCACTCCCACTGCCCTACCCACCCACAGTCTGGTATTTCCCACTGCCACACCCACCCACAGCCCACTCCCACTGCCCCACCCACAGTCTGGTCCCTCCCACTGCCCCACCCACCCACAGCCCACTCCCACTGCCCCACCCACCCACAGTCTGGTCCTTCCCACTGCCCCACCCACAGTCTGGTCTTTCCCACTGCCCCACCCACAGTCTGGTCCTTCCCACTGCCCCGCCCACAGTCTGGGCCCCCCCATTGCCCCACCCACCCACAGCCCACTCCCACTGCCCCACCCACAGCCTTCTCCCACTGCCCCACCCACCCACAGCCTGCCCACTCCCACCCCACCCACAGTCTGGTCCCTCCCACTGCCCCACCCACCCACAGTCTGGTCCCTCCCACTGCCCCACCCACAGTCTGGTCCCCCCCATTGCCCCACCCACCCACAGCCCACTCCCACTGCCCCACCCACCCACAGTCTGGTCCCTCCCACTGCCCCACCCACCACAGCCTGCCCACTCCCACTGCCCCACCCACCCACCCACTCCCACTGCCCCACCCACCCACAGTCTGGTCCCTCCCACTGCCCCACCCACCACAGCCTGCCCACTCCCACTGCCCCACCCACCACCCACTCCCACTGCCCCACCCACCCACCCACTCCCACTGCCCCACCCACCCACAGTCTGGTCCCTCCCACTGCCCCACACACTGCCACTCCCACTGCCCCACCCACCCACAGCCCACTCCCACTGCCTCACACACCTGCTGGGGGATTTAGGGGGTGATGGGGCTTTAGGGGGTGATGGGGATTTAGGGTGTGTTGGGGATTTAGGGGGTCTTGGGGGATTAGGGGGTGATGGGGGATTTAGAGGGTGATGGGGTATTTAGGGAGTGATGGGAGATTTAGGGGGTGATGGGGGATTTAGGGGTGATGGGGGATTTAGGGGGTGATGGGAGATTTAGGGGGTGATGGGAGATTTGGGGGTGATGGGGGATTTAGGGGGTGATGGGAGATTTAGGGGGTGATGGGAGATTTAGGGGGTGATGGGGGATTTAGGGGGTGATGGTGGATTTAGGGGGTGATGGGGGATTTAGGGGGTGATGGGGGATTTAGGGGGTGATGGGGGATTTAGGGTGTGATGGGAGATTTAGGGGGTGATGGGGGATTTAGGGGGTGATGGGGGATTTAGGGGGTGATGGGAGATTTAGGGGGTGATGGGAGATTTAGGGGGTGATGGGGGATTTAGGGGGTGATGGGGGATTTAGGGGGTGATGGTGGATTTAGGGGGTGATGGGAGATTTAGGGGGTGATGGGAGATTTAGGGGGTGATGGGGTATTTAGGGAGTGATGGGGTATTTAGGGAGTGATGGGGATTTAGGGAGTGATGGGGATTTAGGGAGTGATGGGGATTTAGGGAGTGATGGGGATTTAGGGAGTGATGGGGATTTAGGGAGTGATGGGGATTTAGGGGGTGATGGGGGATTTAGGGGGTGATAGGCGATTTAGGGGGTGATGGGGGATTTAGGGGGTGATGGGAGATTTAGGGGGTGATGGGGGATTTAGGGGGTGATGGGGGATTTAGGGGGTGATAGGCGATTTAGGGGGTGATGGGGGATTTAGGGGGTGATGGGAGATTTAGGGGGTGATGGGGGATTTAGGGGGTGATGGGAGATTTAGGGGGTGATGGGAGATTTAGGGGGTGATGGGGGATTTAGGGGGTGATGGGGGATTTAGGGGGTGTTGGGGGTTTTAGGGAGTGATGGGCGATTTAGGGGGTGCAGCTGATGGTGGACATTCAAGGGATTGTTTGAATTGAGAGGCTGCAGGAATCAGGAACAATTTTCATTAAATACAGATTGGTGAACAAGCCCATCACACGCATGGTATTAAATATTCAGTGCACAAAATGCTGTATTCATTATTAATGAGTTCTGTTCTGAACAGCAAAACTACAAAAAAGAACAGCGGGAGAGGAACAGTCAACAGGAGAAGGTGAAAGGACCAAAAGGGAAGGTATTAACGAGTCAAGGGAAGCTGGTTCTCTACATTCAAAAACAGAATCCTGAAACAGCACCTCCCTCAGCGATCGGTTGATAGAAATTAAGGCACTGATATTTACTAGGACGGGATTTCCAAGCGTGGGGGAGGAGTTCTGGTCGGAATCAGGTTTCCCCAAATGCCGCGGAGCTCCACAGGGTGTGTGTGTTTTTAAATCATTCCCCACCTGGAAGGCAGCCAGATTGCCAGGCCTGTCTTCATGTCAGGCGGGGATTGCCACAACCCCAGAGAAGGTAGGTTTCCTACTCCTCGGGGTCGAGATCGCGAGGGGGGGGCGGTGTTGGGCAATATTCCCACAAAGCTGCGCGGGTGCGTGGCCGCGCATTCGATCGGGAGGTCCCGCGCAGGCCGCTCGCCAGCTGTTGATGCTGGAGAAGATACTATGCATGCACAGCCATGCTACAAATTTGAAGGGACCGCTCAGGGCAAAAGAAATTCGGGGGAACATTGCTGGTGGGTACAGCGTGGTGTGAAGGGTCAGGGGTGATCGCAGTGGGTGATCACAGTTGGTGTTCACAGGGAGTCGGAGAGAGATTTGGGGCAGAGATGGGGGGTCAGATGGGTCGGTGATCGTGGGGGTCTGATCATGGACGGTTGGGTCTGATCACGGGGGGGGGGGGGGGGGGGGGGGGGGGTTCCGATTGCATGTGGGGATCCGATCAAAGGGGGGTCTTATCGTGGGGGGTGGGTCCGATCAGTGAGTCTCCGAGCACGGGGAGGGGGTCTGATCACAGGGCTGGTTCCGATCGGGGGGGGGGGGGGGGCCTGATCACACAGGGGGTGTCTCATCACGGGGCTGGATCCGATCGTTGGGGGGTTCCGATAACACAGGGGGTGTCTGATCATGGGGCTGGGTCCGATCGGGGGTGGGGGGTCTGATCACACAGTGGGTGTCTGATCACGGGGCTGTGTCCGATCGTTGGGGGTGGGTGTCCGATTGCGTTGGGTGGGGGGCGCGGTGATTCCTGGGGAGGTTAACAAGATAAGCTTGGTGGGCTGGGGGGGGGAAGCACTCCTGTTCTTCCTGGCCAGCAAGCAGTGCTGGAAAGCCACTGACCTGTTCCACACAACGGTCCTCCCCTCCCTTTAGCTGCCGGGTTTCCCGAGGCCTGGGAAACCCAGTCGTCCAGCGTTAAAGCTAGAACAGAGATAAAATCTGAGGCACGCAGCCTCAATAAAATATTTAAATGAATGACTCACCTCCTGTGAGCGGGTTGATTGCCGGAAGTGGGCAGGTTGGAGGCGGGTTGGGTTCGGGTTTGAGATTTTTTTACATTTTAACATCCCTCCCGACCCCGACTCACCTGTTTTTGGGGGTTAAAATTGCCCCTAACCTTCATTGTCGTTGTGCTTAGATGGAGCATTAAGGATTATCGCAGAGGGAGCCAGCAATAAAATGGGACATGGCCAGGTAGCCACTTTGGTTCGCTGGCCAGTTACCAATCCCTCCCCATCCCCACTCTCACTGCCCATGGCCAACACACGGAAACCCTGGAAGCTGACGATACCAGTTATATTCGGACAATAACAACCTGCATTTATATAACGCCTTTAACCTAGTAAAACATCTCAAGGCTCTTCACAGGAGCGTTATCAAACAGAAACTGACATCGAGCCATATAAGGAGATATTAGGACTGGTGACCAGAAGCTAGGTCAAAGAGGTGGGTTTGAAGGAGCATCTTAAAGGAGGAAAGAGAGGTAGAGAGGTGGAGAGGTTTAGGAAGGGAATTCCAGAGCTTAGGGCCTTGGCAGCTGAAGGCACGGCCACCAATGGTTGGACAAAGGGAATGGGGGATGGACAAGGTACTGGAGGCTTGGTGATCTGTACCCCAGCAAGGAGTCACTGGCCTCAGGAGAAAGGGAGAGAAAATTGTTAAGATATCTCTACATTTTGCACGTGGCATTTTATCCTGTGCAGAGTGAGAGCCGAGCTTGGTGTTGTTAGATACCATAAAGCAGTTGAGAAGGTGTTTAATTATCCAGCAGAGTGACACATACAACGAGCACCTCAGATGAAGTGTGAGACTGCGCCAGTACAGTCATCAGTCTGACATTAAATTACGATGAATCCTCGCTAATTACGCACTTCAGATGTCAAACAGAGTCACCGCCTGCACAGGAACTCACACTTCAAATCCAATTTACACTCTGAGCTGAGGATTTAGAGCTACAGGTAACCAGGTCATTGACAAAACTCCAAAATAACATTTTTATAACAGACATAATAAACAAATCTGTTAATATAGCAGTCACACGCCTGAAATGTGCCAGAATACATTAGTTTGCAATGTGGGATTCGGTTTCAGCAAATGATAGCTGAAATCACTGTAAATCCTGTCTGTCCCTCTCCCCTGGACACTTGCAGGGCTGGAGCTCTGCTGCCGCTGGCTGCTCCCCAGATCCTCACACAAGGGGCTGCTATCTCGAGGGAGAGGAGAAAACAGCGCGTGCCGGCACACTATCCCACTGTGAAGAGCATCACAGCAGAGCGCACACTTTCCACCAGGCGTCCCGATCAGGATCACCACCCCCTGCCCTGACTCCAGCGAGCTGTGTCTATCTGGGACAGACCAACTACTGCCACAGCACAGCCTGGGGGGTGGGGGGGGGAGGAAACGTGGGATCTTCCTGATCAGAAAATGCTGGAAATACTTAGCAGGTCAGGCAGCATCTGTGGAGAGAGAAACAGAGTTAACGTTTCAGGTCGATGACCTTTCATCAGACCTTTCATTGACTTGAATCGTTAACTAGGGGAGCGATCTTGCCAGCCCTGGGGAGGCGGGTATGGAGGCGGGACGGCCGGGAAAATGGCAGAATCTGGGGGCGGGTGCCCAACCCGCCCCCAACCCACCTCCGTGCCATCTTGCCAGGAGGCGGGTAGCTGACCTGTAGTTAACAGGCAGATAAGAGGATTATCCCCATTTTACCCACACAAGTGCGGGCTTCCTGAAGGCTCCGAACCCTGCCTGGGTCACTGAGGCGAGCAGTGGGTCTGCGGGGGTCGGAGGGGTGCAAAAGTGCGCTGTGAAGGTAAGTGATGGGTGCAAGTGTGGAGAGGTGAGTATGTGAGGTGAGTGGAAAGTGTTAGTAAAAGTTTACTTACCTTTGTTTCTTCCTGCAGGCTTCAATCGGTGGGTAAGCGGAGAGTCTCGCACCTCCAATGCAACAACCATCAAATTGCTGCTAAATAAAGAGGTTTGATGAGTCTTGAATTCAAGAACTCATCAAACTACAGAGAATGTCAGTGTTTGACAGCTTCACAGAGCTTTCAAACAATGACAATTCATCTGTCAAAAAACTTTGACAGATGAAACGTCATACATTGACGTTCTCTATAACCAGCTTTCCTTTAATTGGCCTGCTAAGCCCGCTGGGCAGGCTTAACAAGGTTAATCAAGGAAAATAGCGTGGGTTGGCCAGAAGTTGATGGAGGCGGGACTGAAAACAGACAAGTGGGAGCCCCGCCTCTAAAAGCTCCCCATTGGCAAAATCCAGCCCTCTGTTTCTCTCTCCACAGATGCTGCCTGACCTGCTGAGTATTTTCCAGCATTTTCTGTTTTTATTTCAGATTTCCAGCATCCGCAGTATTTTGCTTTTGTCTTCCTGATCAGTACCGTTTGGCACAGCCAGCGGGATATCGGGATAACTCTGTACAACCTTTGTAGCCGGAAGCCCCAATTTGAACCCCCTGCGTCCGAGGAGGATGGGACGAGCGGGAGGGAGGGGGTTTTAATCCTCACAGTGACAGACTCACCGCAGTAGGAGACAGTACAATTGGTGGCAATGGTCCAGGGCCGGTTAGGAGGGGAAATTATCCCGGATTCCCGCTCCTGACCATCATAACATCATCCACAGTCCAATAGGCAACAAACACTCGGGTAGATTTTCAACTTCACCAAGCAGGTGGAGAGGAGTGCTAGAGTGTCATAGATCACACACAGTTTTCATTCCATTGAACTCAGGGGGCATGCAATCTACTCTGTCCGATTACCACCCTGGCAGTGTAGATGGAAATCTACCCTTCACCATCCCCTATAGACAACGGCTACTTGGGTGATGTGTCAGAAACCCTGATCACATCATTGGCAAATCTCAACTCAATTTATATTTTCACTAGCATGATGGAGGTCCATGCTGATGAATGGCACACCTTTCCACTTTGCACAGGGTCCAGTATCCACATGAAACATTCCCAGGACAGGGAAAGCACAGCTAGATACAGGGAAAAGCTCCCACTGTTCTAACCTAACTTCTGAGACTCTCTGCCCCCGCCAACAAGGCACCAGTTACAAATTCTCCATTTTCCAAACCAGCACTCTTCTGATGACTTGGAGCCAATTAACGGCAAAATATAGCTGTTTGGTAGATCCAGGCCCACTAGGAACACGGTTAAATTTTCCTCAGCATTTCAAGTAGAATCCTTGTCAAGAGAGGAGAATTAGAGTCAGAGAATTTTATATCACAGAAGGAGGCCATTCGGCCCATCTCACCTGTGCCGCTCTCTGAAAGAGCTCTCCCCTTAGTCCCACTCCCCTGCTTGTTCCCTGAACTCTTCAACTTTTCTTTATCAAATATTGATCCCCTTCACTTTTAAAAGCTACTGTGGATTTTGCTTCCTGCACTGTTTCTGGCCGGGCAGTCCAGGTCCTAACAACCCCGGCATAACATTCTCCCAACACCTCCCTCTGTTCCTTTGGTAAAATCCTAAATTGATGCCTTCTAGTTTTAAACTTTTGTCAAACTCTTCATAATTTTGAACCCCTCTATGAGATCTTCTCTTCACTTGCTCTATTCTAATAAAATGTGCCTCAGTTTCTCTATCTTTCCTCAAACTACAGTCTCTCATCTCGGGTATTATCCAGTGAATCTCTCCTGGACCCTTTCTATGGCTTTGACATCCTTCCTAAAGAAAGTCAGCCAAAATTGGACACAATATTCTAACTGCAGCCTAACCAGATTTAACATTTGCTCTGTACTCTTTGTCCCTATTTATAAAACCTAAGATCTCATGTTTCCTTTTACAGATTTATCTACATGTCTTCCCAGTTTTAAAGATTTGTGTATCTGAACCCCTCAGTCTCTCTGCTCCTCTACTCCTTTCAAAGTTTTACCATTTAGTATATATTGCCTCTCCTTATTCATCCTGCCAAACTGTTTCACCTCACAGTTCTCCACGTTAATATTATCTGATATCTATCTGCCCAATGTGTAACCTCTTGAAATAACAACAGAAAATGCTGGAAATACTCAGCAGGCCAGGCAGCATCCGTGGAGAGAGAAACAGAATTAACGTTTCAGGTCTTGGACCCTTCATCAGAACTGGAAAAAGCTGGAGATGTAACAGATATTAAGCAGGTGCAGAGACGGGGGGGGGGGGGGGTGCGTTTAGGAGGGGAGGAAGGAGTTGAAAGAACATACTGTGCTTATGTAAGAGGCAGGAAAGATAAAATGTTGCAAATGGGAATGGCAAAATCATACAGCATGAAAAATGGGGGCAGGGATTATTGTCTGAAATTGTTGAACTCGATGTTGAGTCCGGAAGGCTGTAAAGTGCCAAATCGAAAGATGAGGTGCTGTTCCTCGAGCTTACGTTGAGCTTCATTGGAACAATGTAATAGGCCGAGGACAGAGAGATCAGAGTGGGAGTGAAGCGGCGAATTAAAGTGACAGGCGACCAGAAGCTCAGGGTCACCCTTACGGACTGAACGGAGGTGTTCCGCAAAGCGGTCACCCAATCTGCGTTTGGTCTCCCCAATGTAGAGGAGACCGCATCGTGAGCAGCGAATACAGTATATTAAATTGCAAGAAGTACAAGTAAATTGCTGTTTCACCTGGAAGGGGTGTTTGGGGCCCTGGACAGTGGGAAGGGAGGAGGTAAAAGGCCATGTGTTGCATCTCCTGCGCTTGCACGGGAAGGTGCCAGGCGAAGGAGAAGGGCTGTTAGGGGTGATTGAGGAGTGGACCAGGGTGTCGCGAAGGGAGCGGTCCCTTCGGAATGCTGAAAGAGGAGGTGAGGGGAAGATGTGTTTGGTGGTGGGATCACGTTGGAGGTGGCGGAAATGGCGGCGGATTATCTGTTGAATGTGGAGGCTGGTGGGATGAAAGGTGAGGACAAGGGGAACCCTATCGTGGTTCTGGGAGGGAGGGGAAGGGGTGAGAGCAGAAGTGCGGGAAATGGAACGGACACAGTCAAGAGCCGTGTCAACCACAGTAGAGGGGAATCCTCAGTTGAGGAAAAAGGAAGACATGTCGGAAGCACTGGTATGGAAGGTGGCATCGTCAGAACAGACGCGGCGGAGACGGAGAATCTGGGAGAATGGAACAGAGTCCTTACAGGAAGCGGGGCGGGAGGAAGTGTAGTCCAGGTAGCTGTGGGAGTCAGTGGGCTTGTAGTGGATGTTTGTCGAAAGCCGATCGATTAGGCACTTTACAGCCTTCGGACTTAACATCGAGTTCAACAATTTCAGACAATAATCCCTGCCCCCATTTTTCATGCTGTATGATTTTGCCATTCCCATTTGCAACATTTTATCTTTCCTGCCTCTTACATAAGCACAGTATGTTCTTTCAACTCCTTCCTCCCCTCCTAAACCCCCCCCCCCCCCCCACCCCTGTCTCTGCACCTGCTTAATATCTGTTACATCTCCAGCTTTTTCCAGTTCTGATGAAGGGTCCCAGACCTGAAACGTTAATTCTGTTTCTCTCTCCACGGATGCTGCCTGGCCTGCTGAGTATTTCCAGCATTTTCTGTTGTTATTTCAGATTTCCAGCATCTGCAGTATTTTGCTATTGTATTAGTGTAACCTCTTGAAGTCACTTACAGTCCTCTTCACAGTTAACCAAGCTCGCTAATTTTGTGTGACTTGAAAATGTTGATATTGTGCCCCCTATACTCAAGCTCAGATCATTTCTATATATTGAGAAGTGCAATGGTCCCAACACTGATGCCTTGGGGATGCTACTATTTACATCCCGCCAGTCTGAAGAACATCCATTAACTGCTCCTCTCTGTCTTCTGTGCTTTAACAACTTGCTATCCCTGCTGGCACACATCCTTTGACACTGTGTAGCTTACTTTTAGCAACAGACCTACTGTCTTTTGAAAATCCATATACTCAACATCTACACAATTTCCTTTATCAAAACACTCCAATAGTTCCTCAATGAACTCTAGTAACTTTGTCAGACACAGCTTGTCTTTTACTATTCCATGCCGGCTGTCCTTTAATAACTCAGGCCCTTCTAAGTGAGTGTTACTTTTATCCTGTACTAAGGCCTCTAGAAGCTCACCCACTACAAATGCTAGGCTGACTGGTCTATAGTTACCTGATTTATCGCATCCAGTCCTCTGGCACAATGTCCATATCCAAGGGTGTTTGCAAAGTTGTGGTCAGAGCCTCTGCTAATTCCTTGTGCGTCTGGGTTCAATCTTATGCCCCTGGGGTTAAAGGCCAGACTTTTCAAATGCTGCTGTCCACACCTTCTGTGGTGGTTTGACTACCCCATTCTTCTCCAGACACAAGCAGTTGCAAAGCTGGATCCCTTAAAGTATGTAGCAAAGATGCACTTGACTCATCAACTTAACCAGAAACTTAACTGGACCAGCCACATAAATACTGTGGCAACAAGAGCAGGTCAGAGGCTGGGTATTCTGCGGCGAGTGTCTCACCTCCTGACTCCCCAAAGCCTTTCCGCCATCTACAAGGCACAAGTAAGGAGTGTGATGGAATACTCTCCACTTGCCTGGATGAGTGCAGCTCCAACAACACTTAAGAAGCTCGACACCATCCAGGACAAAGCAGCCCGCTTGATTGGCACCCCATCCACCACCTTAAACATTCACTCCCTCTACCACCGGCGTACCGTGGCTGCAGTGTGTACCATCTACAAGATGCACTGCAGCAACTCACCAAGGCTTTTTTGGCAGCACCTCCCAAACCCGCGACCTCTTCCACCTAGAAGGACAAGGGCAGCAGGCGCATGAGAACACCACCACCTCCAAGTTCCCCTCCAAGTCACACACCATCCTGACTTAGAAATATATCGCCGATCCTTCATCGTCGCTGGGTCAAAATCCTGGAACTCCCTACCTAACAGCACTGTGGGAGTACCATCACCACACGGACTGCAGCGGTTCAAGAAGGTGGCTCACCACCACCATCTCAAGGGCAACTAGGGATGGGCAATGAATGCTGGCCTTGCCAGCGATGCCCAGATTCCATAAACAAATAAAAAACATTTTTTTAAAGTTGCCACTTTGCACCCAATCAATGACTGCACCAAACCCGAGGCATCAATCTCCTGAAGGAAGCAACCAACTAGAGATAAACCTCAAATGAAACCTTTCCTCAATATCCAAAGAAAATTTAGCAAAACTTCAAGATATTCACCCAACGTTCTAAGCCAGCTTTATAACTCTATCCAGTGCTAATCTGCAAGGTCCCAATAAACACAAGAGCTATTGTTCGTTTGTGTTCATCCGTATAATTTTATTTTTTAAATCTCTTAACTTGATATTCCGCCAATTCTTTTTCGAAGGAATTAATTGGCATTGGCTGCTGTCGTTGGGAATTCTACTTCCTGTTCCCATCATCCAAGAGGAACACAACTTGTTTCAATCTCTAGTCTCTAAGTTTGTTAATTTTGGAACTAACATCTGCTTGACAACTGGTTTCGTAATTAGCATCTGCTTACATCTGCATCAGCTGTGCCTTGCAGTATTTCAGACAGGTGAATCTTGTTCCCCAATTTTCCTTCTAACCTTTTTGATCTTTATTCTTCATCTAGACTTTGCAACAAAAAAGAAACCGGAAGTTATTTCTTGCCTCATTCAGAGGGCAGCTCCTGTTGAGACCGCTGCTTCAGCACCACCTCCCATTATATGGTTTTGCCAGGATTCACTCCCTTAGATAGAGGTTCTCACCTTCTCAGGGACTGCTGTGTAGGAACAAACTGCCTGAGGATCTCAGCTGACTCACCATCCCACTCACTGCCATGGTAAAATCACACAGCATCTGCAGCACTACAACATTTACAATCCATTTTCTGCTTTCTATTAAACAAAGATAAAAATAATGAATAAACACAAGTGATCTGACTCCTCACAGTCAGCGTGTGCCTCAATGGTAGTTCACAAGTCACTCTACCCCAGACACGTGTGTAGATGCAGATATACGCTCACACGCATGTGATACCGACATGCATGTGATGATGCAATGAAGCTTGGTAGCAGTTCCATTAACTCCATCGCAAGGCATTTACAAACCAGCCACAACTGTAAGAATAAGCCATTTGCTGTAAATTTTGCTGTAACTTGACCAAACTTAAAAGTTGACCACATTTTATGTACCATCATGCTTTGCGAGGACGAAAGACTGGTTGCTGTGAGAACTTTTGCAAAATCAGATGCTGTGGTTGGAAGCTGTGAAAGCTGCCAATTGTCTTTCAACAGATAAGGAAAACAGGCTTTGAAAGTTCTGTGGGAACAGACTATTGAGCTGTGGAATCAGTGCAAAAACAGAAACATCTTCAGACTATGGGATGTAACCGGCCTTGAAGCCCATGGATGCTTAACGGACTATTGATAAGAGTACCTGAAATACAACTAATGCCGTGTAGTTAGGGACACGTACGCAGTGGGAGGGTTGCTATGTTTTGGGGTATAAAAGATGCTGTAAATTGACCACTCGCTGCTGCAGCCGGCCGACTTGGTCAGTTGCCAGAAATCATACGTCTAGTCACTGCTGATTGACATTGATTGATGTTATCTGGGTTTGTCTTCTTTTGAAAAAAAAAGTTAACTAACCTATTAAATTGTGAAAAACAAGCTGTCTTTTTCAATCGGGAAAGTTTTTTTTTAAATGTTACGTGAAGTGACGCAATTGCATGCGTCTGACAATTTGCTCCACCTTCTTACAAACCTGCAAAGGAGTTAACCCTTTCTGCTGACAGCTGTGTTTTTTTAATTCACCACACAACAACTTTTTATTACTGAATGAAATTTAAAGATATTGGACATTATTAAATTTAAGTTTCTTAATTTTTAGTGAATATTTCCCCACATTGATAGAAGGGAATCAGGAATTGACGAATTAACCCATTGGGCTGGCAGGAAAGCCACAATGGATTGTCTGTTTTTTCCTTTTAAGCAGGGGGCCAGATGAGTGTTGATGGTGCAAGATTACCAGGTGGTTAGAAGTCTTCCCGTGCAAGTCGGCCACAGCCTCATGGACGGCCAAGACCCTAGTTAGGGAGGCATTTTCCAAGATGGGGACTTCCTCATGTGGTAGAGTCAGACCAGGGAAGTCATTTTACAGGTCAGGTAATGCAAGCCACTCTGAAATTGCTTGGAATTGAAGGGAAATGGCACGTGACCCACAACCCACAATCATCGGGAATTGTGGAAAGAATGAACCGTACATTAAAATTGGCTTTGCATAAAGAATTGAATGAAAAGCCCACTAAGTGGGATGAGGTACTGCCCCTAATCCTTATGGGGATACGTAGTAACAAATCCAAAGGAACGGGTCACTTCCCTCATGAATTGATAACGGGGAAACCCATGTGAACCCCCACACACCTGTTGGTCCCCACTCTGAATGATAAACAAATTAAGGAGGTGACTCGGGACAAATTCCTGAGTGACCTGTGGGGAACTTTAAAAGAACTGAACTTGAGGGCTGCCCACAACATTGGGAAGGCACACCAACGCAACTGACTACACCTGGCTCCGAGTAAACCCTAGGAGTGGGAAGTAGGGAGCCAGGTAATGGTACGAAACTATGCGAGGGTGGGAATGTTTGAACCCCTTTACAAGGGACCGTATAGCATTGTTGACAAAGCCAGTCCTATGGTGTATGCGGTTCAGTTACCTAAGAAAATTAAATGGTTTCATATTAACCAAATGAAGCTTTTTCAGCCACTAGCAGGTCAAGAAGACAGCAAGCCACGATTATGAGCATGGTGAGCCGGATTTATCCTCTCCAGTGGGATGATGAAAAAGGGGTGCCGAATGGGACCCCCCCACTCAATGAGGCGCCCTTGCCTGAAGTGGCACCTCCACAGGTACAGTATGATTCAAATGAAGGTGGACAGGACATGGGAGCTGTAGAAACCTCCTCGCCCCAGGTCCAGAACCACCTCCTGTCCGCAGACGAGTCCAACAGACCCCTCCTACCCCGGAGCGGAGTAGTAAAAGAAATAAAAAGACACCCTTGAAGTATCGTCAGTGGTAGCAGTTGGAAAATCACCCAATGCAAAAAAAGAAAAGTAGGAAGCCCCGTTTTGTTTTGTTTGAACAGTATTGAGAACCTGAACTAATGGGTGTACATAGGGTGCAAGGCCGGGAGAAACACTCTGTTTTTGTCCCTTATCCCCACAGGCAAGAAGATAAATAAATTGAAGGAATTATTCTGGCCAATGATCGGGATTCTGCTCTATCTCGAAGATTCCACATCAGCCTATTCGGCATACTGGACCACCACTAACTATTTTCCCTATAATAGTTCAATTACAGTTGCCCCGGAGACACCACCCTTAGGTGCCACTCGAAACATTACCCTCCAGTACATCAAAGGTGATTGCCAAACCACATGTTTAGGGACAAGTGTGGGTTACCACATATGAGGTCCAGGAAGTTAGGGAAATTGACGGGATTGAAGGCCGATAAATCCCCAGGGCCTGATAATCTACATCCTAGGGTACTTAAGGAAGTGGCCCTGGAAATGGTAGATGCATTGCTGGTCATCTTTCAAAATTCTAGAGACGCTGGAAAAGTTCCCATGGATTGGAGGGTAGCTAATGTAACCCCACTATTTAAAAAAGGTGGTCGAGAAAAAACGGGGAATTATGGACCGGAAAGCCTGACATCGGTAATCGACAAAATGCTAGAGTCCATTATAAAAGATGTAATAGCAGAGCACTTGAAAACCAGTGACAGGATCGGACAAAGTCAACATGGATTTACAAAAGGGAAATCATGCCTGACTAATCTACTGGAATTTTTTGAGGATGTAACTGGTAGAATAGATAAGGGAGAACCAGTGGATGTGGTGTATTTGGACTTTCAGAAGGCTTTCGATAAGGTCCCGCACAAGAGATTAGCGTGCAAAGTTAAAGCACATGGGATTGGGGGTAAGGTACTGATTTGGATAGAGAACTGGTTGGCAGACAGGAAGCAAAGAGTTGGAATAAACGGGTCTTTTTCCGAGTGGCAGGCAGTGATTAGTGGGGTACCGCAGGGATCGATGCTAGGACCCTAGATATTCACAATATATATTAATGATCTAGACGAGGGAACTAGATGTAATATCTCTAAGTTTGCAGATGACACAAAGCTGGGTGGACGTGTGTGCTGTGAGGAGGATGCAGAGAAACTCCAGTATGATTTGGACAGGTTGGGTGATTGGGCAGATGCATGGCAGATGCAGTATAATGTGGATAAATGCGAGGTTATCCACTTTGGTGGCAAAAACAGGAAGACAGATTATTATCTGAACGGCAATACATTGGGAAAAGGGGAAGTGCAACGAGATCTGGGAGTCCTTGTGTACCAGTCGCTGAAGGTAAGCATGCAGGTGCAGCAGGCGGTTAAGAAGGCAAATGGTATGTTGGCCTTCATAGCGAGTACAGGAGCAAGGATGTCTTGCTGCAGTTGTACAGGGCCTTGGTGAGACCACACCTTGAGTATTGTGTGCAGTTTTGGTCACCTTATCTGAGGAAGGATGTTCTTGCCATGGAGGGAGTGCAGCGAAGATTTACCAGACTGATACCTGGGATGGCAGGAATGACGTATGAGGAGAGATTGGGTCGATTAGGCTTATATTCGCTAGAGTTTAGAAGAATGAGAGGGGATCGCATTGAAACTTATAAAATTCTAACAGGACTAGAGAGACTAGATGCAGGAAGGCTGTTCCCGATGGCGGGGGAGTCCAGAACCAGGGGTCACAGTCTAAGGATAAGGGGTAAGCCATTTAGGACTGAGATGAGGAGGAATTTCTTCACCCAGAGAGTGGTGAACCTGTGGAATTCTCTAGCACAGAAGGCAGTTGAGGCCAATTCATTAAATATATTCAAGAAGGAGATAGATATATTTCTTAAGGCTAAAGGGATCAAGGGATATGGGGAGAAAGCAGGGACAGGTACTGAATTTGGATTGTCAACCATGATCTCATTAAATAGGCGGAGCAGGCTTGAGGGGCCGAATGGCCTACTCCTGCTCCTATCTTCTATGCTTCTATGCTAAGGTAGGAGGGTATGCATAGAATGCAAAGATCACCCCACCAGGCCAATGGTGTGGTTCTTACAAGCAAAACCAAGTGACCATTCAAGGTATTATCAGATAGGGAACCCTCAGGAGAATGTAAGAAGCCAGACCCAATCCCGAGCAGCGGGAGACACTCTGTTATGTTGGCCCCAATGGTGGAAAAATCATGAGGAAATTTCCGGATGTGTGAGCCCAAGTGGGGTAACAGACGGGTCCCAGTCGGATGATTCAGACGGCTTTTCCGTGATTGAAAGGGATGTGACCAGCTGTACAATGTTTGCTCACCATAGAGCCAAGGTCTCTATCACCTGTCACGTAAGGGGATGTGGTGACGGAAGTGCGGTTACACATGCGGTAGAATTAAAAGTTCGACCAAAAACCCCCTCCCCCTATGAATAAAACACAATCACAGGAAGAACAACAAGAATCCAAGGTTGTCTGCCCTAAACATACCCCGGGACCGACAAATGGGTTAGTGATAATCCCAACTCGGATGATAATGTACCATGATGTGCATCATGAGCTGGTGCCGGTAATATTGAATCTGACTGAGGTGGGAATACCTAACTGGTGCAAGCCAGAGACAGCGCGGTTATAGGGGAGAATGGTGCAGGAATTAATAGAGGGATTTTGGGAGAGGGCCGGCACAACACTGGCGGAATTGGAATTAGAGCTGTTATATCGCAAGGGCTCAGGGGATGCTAATGGATTTAACGATAACTTTGGGGAAAATAGTACTGAGATCATTGAAGAAAACGACGTTGATTGCGGGATTAAAGTGAACCATATCAGAAGGAGGCAGGGTCTGCTAAATGATGCAGCAACTGTTTTTCATACCGGAACCTCCCTAGTTAATAGCCTTGATTTGGCTCATTTGGATCAATCCGTAAAGGCAGTTAGAAATTGTCTAAGGGAAATTTTGAATAAAATGAAAGGTCTAGAACAGGAAGTATTGGAAGAGAGCCAAATTATGACCATTCCTCTGCAGGATGTGGTTAAATATTTATATTCCCATGCTAAAAATATAACTCAAGTTTTAAGGGAGGATCGGAATGCCTCTAGTGAGGCCGCGCGAAATGATGTCTGTGTAATGCATGGATCTTGGTTAGTGGAACAAGCCCATGAAAACCTGCAGAGCTTTGCTGAGGGGAAGCTTCCCTGGTGGGTGACTGATCGACACCAAAGGGCAATGTCCACTGTTATTCAGTGTACAGATCGCAGTGCTATTCCGTATACAGATCCCGGTGTTATTCCGTATACAGATCCCTGTGTTATTCTGTGCACAGATCCCGGTGCTATTCTGTATACAGATCCCGGTGTTATTCTGTGCACAGATCCAGGTGCTATTCCGTGTACAGATCCCGGTGTTATTCTGTGCACAGATCCCGGTGCTATTCCGTGTACTGATCCCGGGGTTATTCCGTGTACAGATCCCGGTGTTATTCCGTTTACTGATCCCGGGGTTATTCCGTGTACAGATCCTGGTGTTATTCCGTTTACTGATCCCGGTGTTATTCAGTGTACAGATCCCGGTGTTATTCTGTGTACAGGTCCTGGTGTTATTCCGTATACAGATCCCGGTGTTATTCCGTGTACAGCTCCTGGTGTTATTCCATGTAAAGATCCCGGTGTTATTCCATGTACAGATCCCAGTGTTATTCCATGTGCAGATCCCAATGTTATTCCGTGTACAGATCCCGGTGTTATTCAGTGTACAGATCCTGGTGTTATTCCATGTACAGATCGTGGTGTTATTCAGTGTACAGATCCTGGTGTTATTCAGTGTACAGATCCCGGTGTTATTCAGTGTACAGATCCTGGTGTTTTTCCATGTACAGATCCCGGTGTTATCCAGTGTACAGATCCCGGTGTTATTCAGTTTACAGATTCCGGTGTTATCCAGTGTACAGATCCCGGTGTTATTCAGTTTACAGATCCCGGTGTTATTCTGTGTACAGATCCCGGTGTTATTACGTGTAGAGATCCCGGTGTGATTCCGTGTACAGATCCTGGTTTTATTCAGTGTACAGATCCCAGTGTTATTTGGTGTACAGATTCCAGTGTTATTCCGTATACAGATCCCGGTGTTATTCTGTGTACAGATCCTGGTGTTATTACGTGTAGAGATCCCGGTGTGATTCCGTGTACAGATCCTGGTTTTATTCAGTGTACAGATCCCAGTGTTATTCGGTGTACAGATTCCAGTGTTATTCCGTATACAGATCCCGGTGTTATTTCATGTACAGATCCTGGTGTTATTCAGTGTACAGGTCCTGGTGTTATTCAGTGTACAGATCCTGGTGTTATTCAGTGTACAGGTCCTGGTGTTATTCCGTGTACAGATCCTGGTGTTATTCAGTGTACAGATCCTGGTGTTATTCCATGTACAGATCCCGGTGTTATTCAGTGTACAGATCCTGGTGTTATTCAGTGTACAGATCCTGGTGTTATTCAGTGTACAGGTCCTGGTGTTATTCAGTGTACAGATCCTGGTGTTATTCCGTGTACAGATCCCGGTGTTATTCAGTGTACTGATCCCGGTGTTATTCAGTGTACAGAACCCGGTGTTATTCTGTGTACAGATCCCAGTGTTATTCTGTGTACAGATCCCGGTGTTATTCAGTGTACAGATCCCAGTGTTATTCTGTGTACAGATCCCGGTGTTAATCAGTGTACAGATCCTGGTGTTATTCCGCATACAGATCCTGGTGTTATTCAGTGTACAGATCCCGGTGTTATTCAGTGTACAGATCCTGGTGTTATTCAGTGTACAGATCCCGGTGTTATTCAGTGTACTGATCCCGGTGTTATTCAGTGTACAGATCCCGGTGTTATACAGTGTACGGATCCCAGTGTTATTCAGTTTACAGATCCCGGTATTATTCAGTGTACTGATCCTGGTGTTATTCCGCATACAGATCCTGGTGTTATTCAGTTTACAGATCCCGGTGTTATTCAGTGTACAGATCCCGGTGTTATTCCATGCACACATCCTGGTGTTATTCTGTGTACAGATCCCGGTGTTATTCAGTGTACAGATCCTGGTGTTATACAGTGTACAGATCCTGGTGTAATTCAGTGTACAGATCCTGGTGTTATTCAGTGTACAGATCCCGGTGTTATTCAGTGTACAGATCCCGGTGTTTTTCCATGTACAGATCCCGGTGTTATCCAGTGTACAGATCCTGGTGTTATTCAGTTTACAGATTCCGTTGTTATCCAGTGTACAGATCCCGGTGTTATTCAGTTTACAGATCCCGGTGTTATTCTGTGTACAGATCCCAGCGTTATTACGTGTAGAGATCCAGGTGTGATTCCGCGTACAGATCCTGGTTTTATTCAGTGTACAGATCCCAGTGTTATTCGGTGTACAGATTCCAGTGTTATTCCGTATACAGATCCCAGTGTTATTCCATGTACAGATCCTGGTGTTATACAGTGTACAGGTCCTGGTGTTATTCAGTGTACAGATCCTGGTGTTATTCAGTGTACAGATCCCAGTGTTATTCCGTGTACAAATCCTGGTGTTATTCCATGTACAGATCCTGGTGTTATTCAGTTTACAGATCCTGGTGTAATTCAGTGTACAGATCCCAGTGTTATTCCGTGTACAGATCCTGGTGTTATTCAGTGTACAGATCCTGGTGTTATTTATTGTACAGATCCCGGTGTTATTCCTTGTACAGATCCCGGTGTTATTCAGTGTACAGATCCTGGTGTTATTCCGCATACAGATCCTGGTGTTATTCATTGTACAGATCCCGGTGTTATTCAGTGTACTGATCCCGGTGTTATTCAGTCTACAGATCCCGGTGTTAATCAGTGTACAGATCCTGGTGTTATTCAATGTACAGATCCTGGTGTTGTTCCGTGTACAGATCCCGGTGTTATTCCGTGTACAGATCCTGGTGTTATTCAGTCTACAGATCCTGGTATTATTCAATGTACAGATCCTGGTGTTATTACATGTAGAGATCCTGGTGTTATTCAGTATACAGATCCCGGTGTTAATCAGTGTACAGATCCTGGTATTATTCAATGTACAGATCCTGGTGTTATTACGTGTAGAGATCCTGGTGTGATTCCGTGTACAGATCCTGGTTTTATTCAGTGTATAGATCCCAGTGTTATTCGGTGTACAGATTCCGGTGTTATTCCGTATACAGATCCCGGTGTTATTACATGTAGAGATCCTGGTGTGATTCCGTGTACAGATCCTGGTTTTATTCAGTGTACAGATCCCGGTGTTATTCAGTGTACAGATCCTGGTGTTATTCAGTGTACAGATCCCGGTGTTATTACATGTAGAGATCCTGGTGTGATTCCGTGTACAGATCCTGGTGTTATTCAGTGTACAGATCCTGGAGTTATTCAGTGTACAGATCCTGGTGTTAATCAGTGTACAGATCCTGGTGCTATTCAGTGTACAGATCCCAGTGTTAATCGGTGTACAGATTCCAGTGTTATTCCGTATACAGATCCCGGTGTTATTACATGTACAGATCCTGGTGTTATTCAGTGTACAGGTCCTGGTGTTATTCCATGTACAGATCCTGGTGTTATTCAGTGTACAGGTCCTGGTGTTATTCAGTGTACAGATACCGGTGTTATTCAGTGTACAGATCCTGGTGTTATTCCATGTACAGATCCTGGTGTTATACAGTGTACAGATCCTGGTGTTATTCAGTGTACAGATCCTGGTGTTATACAGTGTACAGATCCTGGTGTTATTCCGTGTACAAATCCTGGTGTTATTCCGTGTACAGATCCTGGTGTTATTCAGTTTACAGATCCTGGTGTAATTCAGTGTACAGATCCCAGTGTTATTCCGTGTACAGATCCTGGTGTTATTCAGTGTACAGATCCTGGTGTTATTCAGTGTACAGATCCTGGTGTTATTTATTGTACAGATCCCGGTGTTATTCCTTGTACAGATCCCGGTGTTATTCAGTGTACAGATCCTGGTGTTATTCAGTCTACAGATCCCGGTGTTAATCAGTGTACAGATCCTGGTATTATTCAATGTACAGATCCTGGTGTTATTCAGTGTACAGATCCCTGTGTTATTCCGTGTACAGATCCTGGTGTTAATCAGTGTACAGATCCTGGTATTATTCAATGTACAGATCCTGGTGTTATTCAGTGTACAGATCCTGGTGTTAATCTGTGTACCGATCCTGGTATTATTCAATGTACAGATCCTGGTGTTATTCAGTGTACAGATCCTGGTGTTAATCTGTGTACCGATCCCAGTGTTATTACATGTAGAGATCCTGGTGTGATTCCGTGTACAGATCCTGGTTTTATTCAGTGTACAGATCCCAGTGTTAATCGGTGTACAGATTCCTGTGTTATTCCGTATACAGATCCCGGTGTTATTCCATGTACAGATCCTGGTGTTATACAGTGTACAGATCCTGGTGTAATTCAGTGTACAGATCCTGGTGTTATTCAGTGTACAGATCCCGGTGTTATTCAGTGTACAGATCCTGGTGTTATACAGTGTACAGATCCTGGTGTAATTCAGTGTACAGATCCTGGTGTTATAGTGTACAGATCCTGGTGTAATTCAGTGTACAGATCCTGGTGTTATACAGTGTACAGATCCTGGTGTTATTCAGTGTACAGATCCCGGTGTTATTCAGTGTACAGATCCCGGTGTTTTTCCATGTACAGATCCCGGTGTTATCCAGTGTACAGATCCTGGTGTTATTCAGTGTACAGATCCCGGTGTTATTCAGTGTACAGATCCCGGTGTTTTTCCATGTACAGATCCCGGTGTTATCCAGTGTACAGATCCTGGTGTTATTCAGTTTACAGATTCCGTTGTTATCCAGTGTACAGATCCCGGTGTTATTCAGTTTACAGATCCCGGTGTTATTCTGTGTACAGATCCCAGCGTTATTACGTGTAGAGATCCAGGTGTGATTCCGCGTACAGATCCTGGTTTTATTCAGTGTACAGATCCCAGTGTTATTCGGTGTACAGATTCCAGTGTTATTCCGTATACAGATCCCAGTGTTATTCCATGTACAGATCCTGGTGTTATACAGTGTACAGGTCCTGGTGTTATTCAGTGTACAGATCCTGGTGTTATTCAGTGTACAGATCCCAGTGTTATTCCGTGTACAAATCCTGGTGTTATTCCATGTACAGATCCTGGTGTTATTCAGTTTACAGATCCTGGTGTAATTCAGTGTACAGATCCCAGTGTTATTCCGTGTACAGATCCTGGTGTTATCCAGTGTACAGATCCTGGTGTTATTTATTGTACAGATCCCGGTGTTATTCCTTGTACAGATCCCGGTGTTATTCAGTGTACAGATCCTGGTGTTATTCCGCATACAGATCCTGGTGTTATTCATTGTACAGATCCCGGTGTTATTCAGTGTACTGATCCCGGTGTTATTCAGTCTACAGATCCCGGTGTTAATCAGTGTACAGATCCTGGTGTTATTCAATGTACAGATCCTGGTGTTGTTCCGTGTACAGATCCCGGTGTTATTCCGTGTACAGATCCTGGTGTTATTCAGTCTACAGATCCTGGTATTATTCAATGTACAGATCCTGGTGTTATTACATGTAGAGATCCTGGTGTTATTCAGTATACAGATCCCGGTGTTAATCAGTGTACAGATCCTGGTGTTATTCAGTCTACAGATCCTGGTATTATTCAATGTACAGATCCTGGTGTTATTACGTGTAGAGATCCTGGTGTGATTCCGTGTACAGATCCTGGTTTTATTCAGTGTATAGATCCCAGTGTTATTCGGTGTACAGATTCCGGTGTTATTCCGTATACAGATCCCGGTGTTATTACATGTAGAGATCCTGGTGTGATTCCGTGTACAGATCCTGGTTTTATTCAGTGTACAGATCCCGGTGTTATTCAGTGTACAGATCCTGGTGTGATTCCGTGTACAGATCCTGGTTTTATTCAGTGTACAGATCCCGGTGTTATCCAGTGTACAGATCCTGGTTTTATTCAGTGTACAGATCCCGGTGTTATTCAGTGTACAGATCCTGGTGTTATTCAGTGTACAGATCCCGGTGTTATTACATGTAGAGATCCTGGTGTGATTCCGTGTACAGATCCTGGTGTTATTCAGTGTACAGATCCTGGAGTTATTCAGTGTACAGATCCTGGTGTTAATCAGTGTACAGATCCTGGTGCTATTCAGTGTACAGATCCCAGTGTTAATCGGTGTACAGATTCCAGTGTTATTCCGTATACAGATCCCGGTGTTATTACATGTACAGATCCTGGTGTTATTCAGTGTACAGGTCCTGGTGTTATTCCATGTACAGATCCTGGTGTTATTCAGTGTACAGGTCCTGGTGTTATTCAGTGTACAGATCCCGGTGTTATTCAGTGTACAGATCCTGGTGTTATTCCATGTACAGATCCTGGTGTTATACAGTGTACAGATCCTGGTGTTATTCAGTGTACAGATCCTGGTGTTATTCCGTGTACAAATCCTGGTGTTATTCCGTGTACAGATCCTGGTGTTATTCAGTTTACAGATCCTGGTGTAATTCAGTGTACAGATCCCAGTGTTATTCCGTGTACAGATCCTGGTGTTATTCAGTGTACAGATCCTGGTGTTATTCAGTGTACAGATCCTGGTGTTATTTATTGTACAGATCCCGGTGTTATTCCTTGTACAGATCCCGGTGTTATTCAGTGTACAGATCCTGGTGTTATTCAGTCTACAGATCCCGGTGTTAATCAGTGTACAGATCCTGGTATTATTCAATGTACAGATCCTGGTGTTATTCAGTGTACAGATCCCTGTGTTATTCCGTGTACAGATCCTGGTGTTAATCAGTGTACAGATCCTGGTATTATTCAATGTACAGATCCTGGTGTTATTCAGTGTACAGATCCTGGTGTTAATCTGTGTACCGATCCTGGTATTATTCAATGTACAGATCCTGGTGTTATTCAGTGTACAGATCCTGGTGTTAATCTGTGTACCGATCCCAGTGTTATTACATGTAGAGATCCTGGTGTGATTCCGTGTACAGATCCTGGTTTTATTCAGTGTACAGATCCCAGTGTTAATCGGTGTACAGATTCCTGTGTTATTCCGTATACAGATCCCGGTGTTATTCCATGTACAGATCCTGGTGTTATACAGTGTACAGATCCTGGTGTAATTCAGTGTACAGATCCTGGTGTTATTCAGTGTACAGATCCCGGTGTTATTCAGTGTACAGATCCTGGTGTTATACAGTGTACAGATCCTGGTGTAATTCAGTGTACAGATCCTGGTGTTATACAGTGTACAGATCCTGGTGTAATTCAGTGTACAGATCCTGGTGTTATACAGTGTACAGATCCTGGTGTTATTCAGTGTACAGATCCCGGTGTTATTCAGTGTACAGATCCCGGTGTTTTTCCATGTACAGATCCCGGTGTTATCCAGTGTACAGATCCCGGTGTTATTCAGTTTACAGATCCCGGTGTTATTCTGTGTACAGATCCCAGCGTTATTACGTGTAGAGATCCAGGTGTGATTCCGTGTACAGATCCTGGTTTTATTCAGTGTACAGATCCCAGTGTTATTCGGTGTACAGATTCCAGTGTTATTCCGTATACAGATCCCGGTGTTATTCCATGTACAGATCCTGGTGTTATACAGTGTACAGGTCCTGGTGTAATTCAGTGTACAGATCCTGGTTTTATTCAGTGTACAGATCCCAGTGTTATTCGGTGTACAGATTCCAGTGTTATTCCGTATACAGATCCCGGTGTTATTCCATGTACAGATCCTGGTGTTATACAGTGTACAGGTCCTGGTGTTATTCAGTGTACAGATCCTGGTGTTATTCAGTGTACAGATCCCAGTGTTATTCCGTGTACAAATCCTGGTGTTATTCCGTGTACAGATCCTGGTGTTATTCAGTTTACAGATCCTGGTGTAATTCAGTGTACAGATCCCAGTGTTATTCCGTGTACAGATCCTGGTGTTATTCAGTGTACAGATCCTGGTGTTATTTATTGTACAGATCCCGGTGTTATTCCTTGTACAGATCCCGGTGTTATTCAGTGTACAGATCCTGGTGTTATTCCGCATACAGATCCTGGTGTTATTCATTGTACAGATCCCGGTGTTATTCAGTCTACAGATCCCGGTGTTAATCAGTGTACAGATCCTGGTGTTATTCAATGTACAGATCCTGGTGTTGTTCCGTGTACAGATCCCGGTGTTATTCCGTGTACAGATCCTGGTGTTATTCAGTGTACAGATCCTGGTGTTATTCAGTCTACAGATCCCGGTGTTATTCAGTCTACAGATCCCGGTGTTAATCAGTGTACAGATCCTGGTGTTATTCAATGTACAGATCCTGGTGTTATTCAGTGTACAGATCCCGGTGTTATTACATGTAGAGATCCTGGTGTGATTCCGTGTACAGATCCTGGTTTTATTCAGTGTATAGATCCCAGTGTTATTCGGTGTACAGATTCCGGTGTTATTCCGTATAAAGATCCCGGTGTTATTACATGTAGAGATCCTGGTGTGATTCCGTGTACAGATCCTGGTTTTATTCAGTGTACAGATCCCGGTGTTATTCAGTGTACAGATCCTGGTGTTATTCAGTGTACAGGTCCTGGTGTTATTCAGTGTACAGATCCTGGTGTTATTCAGTGTACAGATCCCAGTGTCATTCCGTGTACAGATCCTGGTGTTATTCAGTGTACAGGTCCTGGTGTTATTCAGTGTACAGATCCTGGAGTTATTCAGTGTACAGATCCTGGTGTTAATCAGTGTACAGATCCTGGTGCTATTCAGTGTACAGATCCCAGTGTTAATCGGTGTACAGATTCCAGTGTTATTCCGTATACAGATCCCGGTGTTATTCCATGTACAGATCCTGGTGTTATACAGTGTACAGATCCTGGTGTTATTCAGTGTACAGATCCTGGTGTTATACAGTGTACAGATCCTGGTGTTATTCCGTGTACAAATCCTGGTGTTATTCCGTGTACAAATCCTGGTGTTATTCCGTGTACAGATCCTGGTGTTATTCAGTTTACAGATCCTGGTGTAATTCAGTGTACAGATCCCAGTGTTATTCCGTGTACAGATCCTGGTGTTATTCAGTGTACAGATCCTGGTGTTATTCAGTGTACAGATCCTGGTGTTATTTATTGTACAGATCCCGGTGTTATTCCTTGTACAGATCCCGGTGTTATTCAGTGTACAGATCCTGGTGTTATTCAGTCTACAGATCCCGGTGTTAATCAGTGTACAGATCCTGGTATTATTCAATGTACAGATCCTGGTGTTATTCAGTGTACAGATCCCTGTGTTATTCCGTGTACAGATCCTGGTGTTATTCAGTGTACAGATCCTGGTGTTATTCAGTCTACAGATCCCGGTGTTATTCAGTGTACAGATCCCGGTGTTAATCAGTGTACAGATCCTGGTGTTATTCAGTCTACAGATCCTGGTATTATTCAATGTACAGATCCTGGTGTTATTCAGTGTACAGATCCTGGTGTTAATCTGTGTACCGATCCCGGTGTTATTACATGTAGAGATCCTGGTGTGATTCCGTGTACAGATCCTGGTTTTATTCAGTGTACAGCTCCCAGTGTTAATCGGTGTACAGATTCCAGTGTTATTCCGTGTACAGATCCCGGCGTTATTCCATGTACAGATCCTGGTGTTATACAGTGTACAGATCCCGGTGTTATTCAGTGTACAGATCCCGGTGTTTTTCCATGTACAGATCCCGGTGTTATCCAGTGTACAGATCCTGGTGTTATTCAGTTTACAGATTCCGGTGTTATCCAGTGTACAGATCCCGGTGTTATTCAGTTTACAAATCCTGGTGTTATTCCGTGTACAGATCCTGGTGTTATTCAGTTTACAGATCCTGGTGTAATTCAGTGTACAGATCCCAGTGTTAATCGGTGTACAGATTCCAGTGTTATTCCGTATACAGATCCCGGTGTTATTCCATGTACAGATCCTGGTGTTATACAGTGTACAGATCCTGGTGTAATTCAGTGTACAGATCCTGGTGTTATTCAGTGTACAGATCCCGGTGTTATTCAGTTTACAGATCCCGGTGTTATTCTGTGTACAGATCCCGGTGTTATCCAGTGTACAGATCCTGGTGTTATTCAGTTTACAGATTCCGGTGTTATCCAGTGTACAGATCCCGGTGTTATTCAGTTTACAAATCCTGGTGTTATTCCGTGTACAGATCCTGGTGTTATTCAGTTTACAGATCCTGGTGTAATTCAGTGTACAGATCCTGGTGTTATTTATTGTACAGATCCCGGTGTTATTCCTTGTACAGATCCCGGTGTTATTCAGTGTACAGATCCTGGTGTTATTCATTGTACAGATCCCGGTGTTATTCAGTCTACAGATCCCGGTGTTAATCAGTGTACAGATCCTGGTGTTATTCAATGTACAGATCCTGGTGTTATTCAGTGTACAGATCCCAGTGTTATTCCGTGTACAGATCCTGGTGTTATTCAGTGTACAGATCCCGGTGTTATTCAGTCTACAGATCCCGGTGTTATTCAGTCTACAGATCCCGGTGTTATTCAGTCTACAGATCCCGGTGTTAATCAGTGTACAGATCCTGGTGTTATTCAGTCTACAGATCCTGGTATTATTCAATGTACAGATCCTGGTGTTATTCAGTGTACAGATCCCGGTGTTATTCAGTCTACAGATCCCGGTGTTAATCAGTGTACAGATCCTGGTGTTATTCAGTCTACAGATCCTGGTATTATTCAATGTACAGATCCTGGTGTTATTCAGTGTACAGATCCCGGTGTTATTCAGTGTATAGATACCAGTGTTATTCAGTGTACAGATCCTGGAGTTATTCAGTGTACAGATCCTGGTGTTATTCAGTGTACAGATCCCAGTGTTATTCCGTGTACAAATCCTGGTGTTATTCCGTGTACAGATCCTGGTGTTATTCAGTTTACAGATCCTGGTGTAATTCAGTGTACAGATCCCAGTGTTATTCCGTGTACAGATCCTGGTGTTATTCAGTGTACAGATCCTGGTGTTATTTATTGTACAGATCCCGGTGTTATTCCTTGTACAGATCCCAGTGTTATTCAGTGTACAGATCCCGGTGTTATTCAGTGTACTGATCCCGGTGTTATTCAGTCTACAGATCCCGGTGTTAATCAGTGTACAGATCCTGGTATTATTCAATGTACAGATCCTGGTGTTATTCAATGTACAGATCCTGGTGTTATTCAGTGTACAGATCCCTGTGTTATTCCGTGTACAGATCCTGGTGTTATTCAGTGTACTGATCCTGGTGTTATTCAGTCTGCAGATCCCGGTGTTATTCAGTGTACAGATCCCGGTGTTAATCAGTGTACAGATCCTGGTGTTATTCAGTGTACAGATCCCTGTGTTATTCCGTGTACAGATCCTGGTGTTATTCAGTGTACTGATCCTGGTGTTATTCAGTCTACAGATCCTGGTATTATTCAATGTACAGATCCTGGTGTTATTCAGTGTACAGATCCTGGTGTTAATCTGTGTACCGATCCCGGTGTTATTACATGTAGAGATCCTGGTGTGATTCCGTGTACAGATCCTGGTTTTATTCAGTGTATAGATCCCGGTGTTATTCGGTGTACAGATTCCGGTGTTATTCCGTATACAGATCCCGGTGTTATTACGTGTACAGATCCTGGTGTTATTCAGTGTACAGGTCCTGGTGTTATTCAGTGTACAGATCCTGGAGTTATTCAGTGTACAGATCCTGGTGTTATTCAGTGTACAGATCCTGGTGTTATTCAGTGTACAGATCCTGGTGTTATTCCGTATACAGATCCTGGTGTTATTCAGTGTACAGGTCCTGGTATTATTCAATGTACAGATCCTGGTGTTATTCAATGTACAGATCCTGGTGTTATTCAGTGTACAGATCCCTGTGTTATTCCGTGTACAGATCCTGGTGTTATTCAGTGTACAGATCCTGGTGTTATTCCGCATACAGATCCTGGTGTTATTCAGTGTACAGATCCCGGTGTTATTCAGTGTACAGATCCCAGTGTTATTCAGTGTACAGATCCTGGTGTTATTCAGTGTACAGATCCTGGTGTTATTCAGTGTACAGATCCCAGTGTTATTCAGTGTACAGATCCTGGTGTTATTCCGCATACAGATCCTGGTGTTATTCAGTGTACAGATCCCGGTGTTATTCAGTGTACAGATCCCAGTGTTATTCAGTGTACAGATCCCGGTGTTATACAGTGTACAGATACCAGTGTTATTCAGTTTACGGATCCCGGTATTATTCAGTGTACTGATCCTGGTGTTATTCCGCATACAGATCCTGGTGTTATTCAGTTTACAGATCCCGGTGTTATTCAGTGTACAGATCCCGGTGTTATTCAGTGTACAGATCCTGGTGTTATTAAGTGTACAGATCCTGGTGTTATTCCGTCTACAGATCCTGGCGTTATTCAGTGTACAGATCCTGGTGTTATTCCTTGTACAGATCCCTGTGTTATTCCGTTTACAGATCCTGGTGTTATTCCATATGCAGATCCCGGTGTTATTCTGTGTACAGGTCCTGGTGTTATTCCTTATACAGATCCCGGTGTTATTCCCTGTACAGGTCCCGGTGTTATTCAGTCTAAAGATCCCGGTGTTATTCCATGTACAGATCCTGGTGTTATTCCATGTAAAGATCCCGGAGTTATTCCATGTACAGATCCCGGTGTTATTCAGTGTACAGATCCTGGTGTTATTCCATGTACAGATCCTGGTGTTATTCCAAGTACAGATCCTGGTGTTATTCCATGTACAGATCCCGGTGTTATTCGGTGTACAGATCCCGATGTTATTCCATGTAGATCCCGGTGTTATCCAGTGTACAGATCCCGGTGTTATCCAGTGTACAGATCCTGGTGTTATTCCATGTACAGATCCTGGTGTTATTCCAAGTACAGATCCTGGTGTTATTCCATGTACAGATCCCAGTGTTATTCCATGTACAGATCCTGGTGTTATTCCGTCTACAGATCCCGGTGTTATCCAGTGTACAGATCCTGGTGTTATTCAGTGTACAGATCCTGGTGTTATTAAGTGTACAGATCCCAGTGTTATTCCGTTTACTGATCCCGGTGTTATTCAGTGTACAGATCCTGGTGTTATTCCATATGCAGATCCCGGTGTTATTCTGTGTACAGGTCCAGGTGTTATTCCTTATACAGATGCCGGTGTTATTCCCTGTACAGGTCCCAGTGTTATTCCATGTACAGCTCCTGGTGTTATTCCATGTACAGATCCCGGTGTTATTCCATGTACAGATCCCGGTGTTATTCCATGTACAGATCCCGGTGTTATTCGGTGTACAGATCCCGATGTTATTCCATGTACAGATCCCGGTGTTATCCAGTGTACAGATCCCGGTGTTATCCAGTGTACAGCTCCTGGTGTTATTGAATTTACAGATCCTGGTGTTATTCTGTGTACAAATCCTGTTGTTATTCGGTGTACAAATCCTGCTGTTATTCCGTATACAGATTCCAGTGTTATTCCGTGTACACATCCCGGTGTTATTCAGTGTACAGATCCTGGTGTTATTCAGTGTACAGATCCTGGTGTTATTCATTGTACAGATCCTGGTGTTATTCCGTCTACAGGTCCTGGTGTTATTCAGTGTACAGATCCTGGTGTTATTCCGTCTAGAGATCCCGGTGTTATTCAGTGCACTGATCCTGGTGTTATTCCATGTACAGATCCCGGTGTCATTCCATGTACAGATCCCAGTGTTATTCCATGTACAGATCCTGGTGTTATTCCATGTACAGATCCCGGTGTCATTCAACGTACATATCCCAGTGTTATTCCATGTACAGCTCCTGGTGTTATTCCATGTACAGATCCCGGTGTTATTCCATGTACAGATCCCAGTGTTATTCGGTGTACAGATCCCGATGTTATTCCATGTACAGATCCCGGTGTTATCCAGTGTACAGATCCCGGTGTTATTCAGTGTACAGAGAGGTATAGATGTATTGTGGAGAGATATAGATGGATTGTGAGAGAGGTATAGATGTATTGTGAGAGAGGTATGGATGGATTGTGGAGCGGTATAGATGGATTGTGAGAGAGGTATAGATGGATTTTGGAGAGGTATAGATGGATTGTGAGAGAGGTATAGATGGATTGTGGGAGTGGTATAGATGGATTGTGGAGAGGTATAGATGGATTGTGATAGAGGTATAGATGGATTGTGGGAGAGGTATAGATGGATTGTGGGAGGGGTATAGATGGATTGTGGAGAGATGTAGATGGATTTTGGAAAGGTATAGATGGATTGTGGAGATGTATACATGGATTTTGGAGAATTACTGATGAATTGTGGAGAGGTATGAATGGATTGTGGAGTGGTATAGATGGATTGTGGAGAGGTATAGATGGATTGCGGGAGAGGTATAGATGGTTTGTGGAGAGGTATAGATGGATTATGGAGGAGGTATAGATGGATTGTGGGAGAGGTATAGATGGTTTGTGGAGAGGTATAGATGGATTGTGGAGAGGTATAGATGGATTGTGGGAGAGGTATAGATGGATTGTGGGAGAGGTATACATGGATTGTGGGAGAGGTATAGATGGATTGTGGAGAGGTATAGATGGATTGTGGGAGAGGTATAGATGGATTGTGGAGAGGTATAGATGGATTGTGGGAGAGGTATAGATGGATTGTGGAGAGGTATAGATGGATTGTGGGAGGTATAGATGGATTGTGGAGAGGTATAGATGGATTGTGGAGAGGTATAGATGGATTGTGGGAGAGGTATAGATGGATTGTGGGAGAGGTATAGATGGATCGTGGGAGAGGTATAGATGGATTGTGGAGAGGTATAGATGGATTGTGGGAGGTATAGATGGATTGTGGAGAGGTATAGATGGATTGTGGGAGGTATAGATGGATTGTGGAGAGGTATAGATGGATTGTGGAGAGGTATAGATGGATTGTGGGAGAGGTATAGATGGATTGTGGGAGAGGTATAGATGGATTGTGGGAGGTATAGATGGATTGTGGAGAGGTATAGATGGATTGTGGGAGAGGTATAGATGGATTGTGGGAGTGGTATAGATGGATTGTGAGAGAGGTATAGATGGATTGTGGGAGGTATAGATGGATTGTGAGAGAGGTATAGATGGATTGTGGGAGAGGTATAGATGGATTGTGAGAGAGGTATAGATGGATTGTGGGAGAGGTATAGATGGATTGTGGGAGAGGTATAGATGGATTGTGAGAGAGGTATAGATGGATTGTGGGAGAGGTATAGATGGATTGTGGAGAGGTATAGATGGATTGTGGGAGAGGTATAGAAGGATTGTGAGAGAGGTATAGATGGATTGTGGGAGAGGTATAGATGGATTGTGGGAGAGGTATAGATGGATTGTGGAGAGGTATAGATGGATCGTGGGAGAGGTATAGATGGATTGTGGGAGAGGTATAGATGGATTGTGGAGAGGTATAGATGGATTGTGGGAGAGGTATAGATGGATTGTGGGAGAGGTATAGATGGATTGTGGAGAGGTATAGATGGATTGTGGGAGAGGTATAGATGGATTGTGGCAGAGGTATAGATGGATTGTGGGAGAGGTATAGATGGATTGTGGGAGAGGTATAGATGGATTGTGGGAGAGGTATAGATGGATTGTGGGAGAGGTATAGATGGATTGTGGAGAGGTATAGATGGATTGTGGGAGAGGTATAGATGGATTGTGGAGAGGTATAGATGGTTTGTGGAGAGGTATAGATGGATTGTGGGAGGTATAGATGGATTGTGGGAGTTATAGATGGATTGTGGAGAGGTATAGATGGATTGTGGAGAGGTATAGATGGATTGTGGGAGAGGTATAGATGGATTGTGGAGAGGTATAGATGGATTGTGGAGAGGTATAGATGGATTGTGCGAGAGGTATAGATGGATTGTGGCGAGACGGTATAGAAGATTGTGGGAGTTGGTATAGAAGGATTGTGGGAGAGGTGAGTTTAGATGGATTGAGGAGAGGTATAGATGGATCGTGGGAGAGGTATAGATGGATTGTGGGAGAGGTATAGATGGATTGTGGGAGGGTATAGATGGATGGTTTGGGAGGGGTATAGATGGATTGTGGAAGAGTATTGATGGATTGTGGAGAGGTATAGATGGATGTGGAGAGGTATAGGATGAGAGTGTGGGTGGAGAGTTATAGATGGATTGTGGAGAGGTAGAGATAGATGGATTGTGGAGAGGTATAGATGGATTGTGGTTGATGAGAGGGTATAGATGGATTGGGGAGAGGTATAGATGGATTGTGAGAGAGTATAGATGGATTGGGAGAGGTATAGATGGATTGTGGAGGTATAGATGGATTGTGGGAGAGGTATAGATGGATTGTATGCGAGTGGTATAGAAGGATTGTGGGAGGGTATAGAGGTTTGTGGGAGAGGTATAGATGGATTGTGGGAGAGGGTATAGAAGGATTGTGGAGAGGTATAGAAGGATTGTGGGAGAGGTATAGATGGATTGTGGAGAGGTATAGATGGATTGTGGGAGAGGTATAGATGGATTGTGGAGAGGTATAGATGGATTGTGGAGAGGTATAGATGGATTGTGGAGAGGTATAGATGGATTGTGGAGAGGTATAGATGGATTGTGAGAGAGGTATAGATGGATTGTGGAGAGGTATAGATGGATTGTGGGAGAGGTATAGATGGATTGTGGAGAGGTATAGATGGATTGTGGAGAGGTATAGATGGATTGTGAGAGAGGTATAGATGGATTGTGGGAGAGGTATAGATGGATTGTGGAGAGGTATAGATGGATTGTGAGAGAGGTATAGATGGATTGTGGGAGAGGTATAGATGGATTGTGGAGAGGTATAGATGGATTGTGGAGAGGTATAGATGGATTGTGGAGAGGTATAGATGGATTGTGGAGAGGTATAGATGGATTGTGGGAGAGGTATAGATGGATTGTGGAGAGGTATAGATGGATTGTGGGAGAGGTATAGATGGATTGTGGAGAGGTATAGATGGATTGTGGGAGAGGTATAGATGGATTGTGGGAGAGGTATAGATGGATTGTGGAGAGGTATAGATGGATTGTGGGAGAGGTATAGATGGATTGTGGGAGAGGTATAGATGGATTGTGGAGAGGTATAGATGGATTGTGGAGAGGTATAGATGGATTGTGGGAGAGGTATAGATGGATTGTGGAGAGGTATAGATGGATTGTGGAGAGGTATAGATGGATTGTGAGAGAGGTATAGATGGATTGTGAGAGAGGTATAGATGGATTGTGGGAGAGGTATAGATGGATTGTGGAGAGGTATAGATGGATTGTGGAGAGGTATAGATGGATTGTGGGAGAGGTATAGATGGATTGTGGAGAGGTATAGATGGATTGTGGGAGAGGTATAGATGGATTGTGGGAGAGGTATAGATGGATTGTGGAGAGGTATAGATGGATTGTGGAGAGGTATAGATGGATTGTGGAGAGGTATAGATGGATTGTGAGAGAGGTATAGATGGATTGTGGAGAGGTATAGATGGATTGTGGAGAGGTATAGATGGATTGTGGAGAGGTATAGATGGATTGTGGGAGAGGTATAGATGGATTGTGGAGAGGTATAGATGGATTGTGGAGAGGTATAGATGGATTGTGGAGAGGTATAGATGGATTGTGGGAGAGGTATAGATGGATTGTGGGAGAGGTATAGATGGATTGTGGGAGAGGTATAGATGGATTGTGGGAGAGGTATAGATGGATTGTGGAGAGGTATAGATGGATTGTGGGAGAGGTATAGATGGATTGTGGGAGAGGTATAGATGGATTGTGGAGAGGTATAGATGGATTGTGGAGAGGTATAGATGGATTGTGGAGAGGTATAGATGGATTGTGGGAGAGGTATAGATGGATTGTGGGAGAGGTATAGATGGATTGTGGAGAGGTATAGATGGATTGTGGAGAGGTATAGATGGATTGTGGGAGAGGTATAGATGGATTGTGGGAGAGGAAAAGATGGATTGTGGGAGAGGTATAGATGGATTGTGGAGAGGTATAGATGGATTGTGGGAGAGGTATAGGTGGATTGTGGAGAGGTATAGATGGATTGTGGAGAGGTATAGATGGATTGTGGGAGGGGTACAGATGGATTGTGGAGAGGTGTAGATGAATTGTGGGAGAGGTATAGATGGATTGTGGGAGAGGTATAGATGGATCGTGGGAGAGGTATAGATGGATTGTGGAGAGGTATAGATGGATTGTGGGAGAGGTACAGATGGATTGTGGAGAGGTATAGATGGATTGTGGGAGAGGTATAGATGGATTGTGGAGAGGTATAGATGGATTGTGGGAGAGGTATAGATGGATTGTGGGAGAGGGAAAGATGGATTGTGGAGAGGTATAGATGGATCGTTGGAGTGTATAGATGGATCGTGGGAGAGGTATAGATGGATTGTGGGAGAGGTATAGATGGATTGTGGAGAGGTATAGATGTATTGTGGAGAGGTATAGATGGATTGTGGGAGAGGTATAGATGGATTGTGGGAGAGGTATAGATGGATTGTGGGAGAGGTATAGATGGATTGTGGAGAGGTATAGATGGATTGTGAGAGAGGTATAGATGGATTGTGGAGAGGTATAGAGGAATCGTGGGAGAGGTATAGATGGATCTGTGGGAGAGGTATAGAGGATTCGTGGGAGAGGTATAGATGGATTGTGGGAGAGGTATAGATGGATTGTGGAGAGGTATAGATGGATCGTGGGAGAGGTATAGATGGATTGTGAGAGAGGTATAGATGGATTGTGGGAGAGGTAAAGATGGATTGTGGAGAGGTATAGATGGATTGTGGAGAGGTATAGATGGATTGTGGGAGAGGTATAGATGGATTGTGGGAGAGGTATAGATGGATTGTGGAGAGAGTATAGATGGATTGTGGAGAGGTATAGATGGATTGTGGGAGAGGTATAGATGGATGTGGGAGAGGTATAGATGGATTGTGGGAGAGGTATAGATGGATTGTGGGAGAGGTATAGATGGATTGTGAGAGAGGTATAGATGGATCGTGGGAGAGGTATAGATGGATTGTGAGAGAGGTATAGATGGATTGTGGGAGAGGTATAGATGGATTGTGGAGAGGTATAGATGGATTGTGGAGAGGTATAGATGGATTGTGGGAGAGGTATAGATGGATTGTGGGAGAGGTATAGATGGATTGTGGAGAGGTATAGATGGATTGTGGGAGAGGTATAGATGGATTGTGGAGAGGTATAGATGGATTGTGGGAGAGGTATAGATGGATTGTGGGAGAGGTATAGATGGATTGTGGGAGAGGTATAGATGGATTGTGGAGAGGTATAGATGGATTGTGGGAGAGGTATAGATGGATTGTGGGAGAGGTATAGATGGATTGTGGGAGAGGTATAGATGGATTGTGAGAGAGGTATAGATGGATTGTGGGAGAGGTATAGATGGATTGTGAGAGAGGTATAGATGGATTGTGGGAGAGGTACAGATGGATTCTGGGAGTGGTATAGATGGATTGTGGGAGAGGTATAGATGGATTGTGAGAGAGGTATAGATGGATTGTGGGAGAGGTATAGATGGATTGTGGGAGAGGTATAGATGGTTTGTGGGAGTGGTATAGATGGATTGTGAGAGAGGGATAGATGGATTGTGAGAGAGGTATAGATGGATTGAGAGAGAGGTATAGATGGTTTGTGGGAGTGGTATAGATGGATTGTGAGAGAGGTATAGATGGATTGTGAGAGAGGTATAGATGGATTGTGAGAGAGGTATAGATGGATTGTGGGAGAGGTATAGATGGATAGTGGGAGAGGTATAGATGGATTGTGGAGAGGTATAGATGGATTGTGAGAGAGGTATAGATGGATTGTGAGAGAGGTATAGATGGATTGTGAGAGAGGTATAGATGGATTGTGAGAGAGGTATAGATGGTTTGTGGGAGGTATAGATGGATTGTGAGAGAGGTATAGATGGGTTGTGGGAGAGGTATAGATGGATTGTGGGAGAGGTATAGATGGATTGTGAGAGAGGTATAGATGGATTGTGGGAGTGGTATAGATGGATTGTGGAGAGATATAGAAGGATTGTGGCAGAGGTATAGATGGATTATGGAGAGGTATAGATGGATTGTGGGAGAGGTATAGATGGATTGTGAGAGAGGTATAGAAGGATTGTGGGAGAGGTATAGATGGATTGTGGGAGAGGTATAGATGGATTGTGGAGAGGTATGGATGGATTGTGAGAGATCTATAGATGGATTGTGGGAGAGGTATAGATGGATTGTGGGAGAGGTATAGATGGATTGTGGGAGAAGTATAGATGGATTGTGAGAGAGGTATAGATGGATTGTGGGAGAGGTATAGATGGATTGTGGGAGGTATAGATGGATTGTGAGAGAGGTATAGATGGATTGTGGGAGAGGTATAGATGGATTGTGAGAGAGGTATAGATGGATTGTGGGAGAGGTATAGATGGATTGTGGGAGGTATAGATGGATTGTGAGAGAGGTATAGATGGATTGTGGGAGAGGTATAGATGGATTGTGGGAGAGGTATAGATGGATTGTGGAGAGGTATAGATGGATTGTGGAGAGGTATAGATGGATTGTGGAGAGGTATAGATGGATTGTGGAGAGGTATAGATGGATTGTGGGAGAGGTATAGATGGATTGTGAGAGAGGTATAGATGGATTGTGGGAAAGGTATAGATGGATTGTGAGAGAGGTATAGATGGATTGTGGGAGAGGTATAGATGGATTGTGGAGAGGTATAGATGGATTGTGGGAGAGGTATAGATGGATTGTGGGAGAGGTATAGATGGATTGTGGGAGAGGTATAGATGGATAGTGGGAGAGGTATAGATGGATTGTGGGAGAGGTATAGATGGATTGTGAGAGAGGTATAGATGGATTGTGAGAGAGGTATAGATGGATTGTGGGAGAGGTATAGATGGATCGTGGGAGAGGTATAGATGGATCGTGGGAGAGGTATAGATGGATTGTGGGAGAGGTATAGATGGATTGTGGGAGTGGTATAGATGGATTGTGGAGAGGTATAGATGGATTGTGGGAGAGGTATAGATGGATTGTGGAGAGGTATAGATGGATTGTGGAGAGGTATAGATGGATTGTGGAGAGGTATAGATGGATTGTGGAGAGGTATAGATGGATCGTGGAGAGGTATAGATGGATTGTGGGAGAGGTATAGATGGATTGTGGAGAGGTATAGATGGATCGTGGGAGAGGTATAGATGGATCGTGGGAGAGGTATAGATGGATTGTGGAGAGGTATAGATGGATCGTGGGAGAGGTATAGATGGATTGTGGGAGAGGTATAGATGGATCGTGGGAGAGGTATAGATGGATTGTGGGAGTGGTATAGATGGATTGTGGCGAGGTATAGATGGATCGTGGGAGAGGTATAGATGGATTGTGGCAGAGGTATAGATGGATTGTGGGAGAGGTACAGATGGATTGTGGAGAGGTATAGATGGATTGTGGAGAGGTATAGATGGATTGTGGGAGTGGTATAGATGGATTGTGGAGAGGTATAGATGGATTGTGGGAGAGGTATAGATGGATTGTGGAGAGGTATAGATGGATTGTGGGAGAGGTATAGATGGATTGTGGAGAGGTATAGATGGATTGTGGAGAGGTATAGATGGATTGTGGAGAGGTATAGATGGATTGTGGGAGTGGTATAGATGGATTGTGGAGAGGTATAGATGGATTGTGGGAGTGGTATAGATGGATTGTGGGAGTGGTATAGATGGATTGTGGAGAGGTACAGATGGATTGTGGAGAGGTATAGATGGATTGTGGGAGTGGTATAGATGGATTGTGGAGTGGTATAGATGGATTGTGGGAGTGGTATAGATGGATTGTGGGAGAGGTATAGATGGATTGTGGAGAGGTATAGATGGATTGTGGAGAGGTATAGATGGATTGTGGAGAGGTATAGATGGATTGTGGAGAGGTATAGATGGATTGTGGAGAGGTGTAGATGGATTGTGGAGATGTATACCTGGATTTTGGAGAGTTGCTGATGAATTGTGGAAAGGTATAAATGGATTGTGAAGAGGTTTAGATGGATTGTGGGAGAGGTATAGATTGATTGTGGGAGAGGTATAGATTGATTGTGAGAGAGGTATAGATGGATTCTGGAGAGGTACAGATGGTTTGTGGAGAGGTATAGATGGATTGTGGAGAGGTATAGATGGATTGTGGAGTGTGACACTCCCCCCCCGCCGTGTGAAACTCCCCCAAGTTTGAAACTCCTCCCAGTGTGAAACTCCCCCCAGTGTGAAACTCCCCCATGTTTGAAACTCCCCCCAGTGTGAAACTCCCCTCCCAGTGTGAAACTCCCGCCAGTGTGAAACTCCCCCCCCCAGTGTGAAACTCCCCCCCCAGTGATGAAACTCCCCCCGCAGTGTTAAACTCCCCCCTCAGTGTGAAACTCCCCCCCCAGTGTGAAACTCCCCCCCCAGTGTGAAACTCCCCCCAGTGTGAAACTCCCCTCCCAGTGTGAAACTCCCGCCAGTGTGAAACTCCCCCCCCATTGTGAAACTCCCCCCCCATTGTGAAACTCCCCCCCCAGTGTGAAACTCCCCCCCCAGTGATGAAACTCCCCCCCCGTGTGAAACTCCCCCCCCGTGTGAAGCACCCCCCAGTGTGAAACTCCCCCCAGTGTGAAACTCCCCCCCCCAAGTGTGAAACTCCCCCTCCAGTGTGAAACTCTCCCCCCGTGTGAAACACCCCCCAGTGTGAAGCTCCCCCCCCCGTGTGAAACTCCCCCCAGTGTGAAACTCCCCCGCAGTGTTAAACTCCCCCCTCAGTGTGAAACTCCCCCCCCAGTGTGAAACTCCCCCCCCCAGTGTGAAACTCCCCCCCTGTGTGAACCCCCCCCGTGTGAAACTCCCCCCAGATTCTCCACTGTGAAACTCCCCCCCGTGTGAAACTCCCCCCGATTCACCACTGTGAAACCCTCCCCCATGTGAAACTCCCCCCCGTGTGAATCTCCCCCCCGTGTGAATCTCCCCCCAGTGTTCAACTCCCCCCCCCCCCCCCAGTGTGAAACTCATCCTTCTAGTGTGAAACTCCCCCCAGATTCACCACAAAAGGTAGCAGCTACATCTGAATTCGGGACAATTCTGCTCTGTTGGCTTTGAGCCAGTAGGAACTGGATTGAGATTGACTAACTCATCTCACACCACACCCTAGCAATGAGCTGACAGTTTCACCTCAGTGATCCCAAAGCTGAAAGCCGAGGCGTTCAAAACTCTACAGCACCCAGTCCCCCAAAAGGTGGCTTCATCTCAATGTTATCTACTTTGCAAATGATTCACCAGATCCTTAGGGAGCAACAGTGTATGAATGTGACCGATGTGCCTGTGCGTGTAAATGAAATGCAGGAGACTCAGATCAAACGAACCCTACAGAGAATCACTCCCCCTTCTCTATCCTAGCCATCTTCACACATTCCGATCCGTACCAACATCAATATAATGGATCAAGTGGTTTTCAATAAAAACCCAAAACCTTTTCTCACTGTTCTATCATCCTACGACTGCAATTCACATGCAAGTTGAGGCTGACACTGATTAATTGCTCACACTGCAAGCTTTCAATGTAAATCATTTATTTCCATTTCATCCCCTGCTGCCTCAATCAATCTTCAATCTCCATCTGTTGCAAGCCAGAACCAATACAGGAAGGCAGATTAAATAGAGAGAAGAAAAACACATAAATCATCTGACAGCTGTGGCTCAGTGGGTAGCACACTCACCTCTAAATCAAAAGGTTGTGGGTTCAAGTCCCACTCCAGGGACTTGAGCACATAAAGCTAGGCTGATGTTCCAGTGCAGTACTGAGAGAGTGCTGCACTGTCGGAGGTGCCATCTTTCGGATGAGATGTTAAATTGAGGCCCCGTCTGCTCTCAGGTGGACGTAAAAGATCTTATGGCACTATTTCGAAGAAGAGTAGGGGAATTACCCCTGGTGTCCTGGCCAATATTTCGCCCTCAACCAACATAACAAAAACAGATTATTTGGTAATTTTCACATGCTGTTTGTGGGAGCTTGCTGTGCGCAAATTGACTGCCACGTTTCCTACATTACAACAGTGACTCTACATCGTTGGCTGTAAAGCACTTTGAGACATCTGGTGGTCGTGAAAGGCACTATATAAAGGCAAGTCTTTCTTTTTATGGATCAGATCTGTGGTTAGGGAGGGGAAACAATCAGGAAAAATACAAAGTAGAGAAACAATTCTTTGCTGCTTTGGGATTTTTGTTGCTGGATTTAGCCCTTACTGAACTCCATTGGGTCTCTGTAGTTCTCAGCTATTTACTAAAAGTACCATTTCCCACTCCTCTCTGAAGGAGCAGACACTCACTGCACCTATCGGAAAGTTCCCAACGCCCAATGCCACACTGGCCCATTCCACCCGTGAGTGTCCTCAGGATATTTCACCAGTTGATGCCAGCTGGATCTGACGCTGCCGACCATACAGCAAAGACTCTGGATCATGATCAGGAGCATGACTCCAGGCGGATTTACGCCCCTGCCTTCACTCAGGGGTACTGAGGCCAATTGTAGGATCCCTACCATCGCCCACCACCATAAGGCAGATAGCACTGCACAGACCAGGGATGGAACCTGGGACATTGGGGAAATCGTTTCTCATTGATAATGTTTAACGAGACCGCATTTACTGCCCATCACTAGTTACCCTGAGAAGATGGTGGTGGGCTGCCTTCCTCTTGATCCACTGCCGTCCCTATAACAGATTTTCATACAACTGTGTGGTTTGCTAGGCTAGTGGTCCTCAAACTGGGTTTCGCGGAACCCTCAATCCGCCAAAAAATGCGTATAAAAACAATTAACATGATAATACACCAATCAGAATCAGAGTAGTGTTGTGGCTGCCGCGAAGCACGAATTGAAGCCGAGTCAATAAGTGGAACACATGGCTTTTAATCACATCTCTGGTAAAATGGCTGCTAACATTTCTCTCCAAACTCTGAGGGCCACGCCCACTCCTTTTTTCCCTGCCTTAAAGGCAGCATGCGCCTTAAAGGCAAGGTGCCCGATTTATTGTCCACGGACGGAAAAGTGGATTGCGTCCGTTTAGGTGGCGATCCGCCACAGTAGGGACAAACAGCGGCTGAGATGCCTTGTTTATCAAGGGATGCCGTCCAATGAGAGTGAAACAGAGACGGGATCGCTCTGTGTTCACACAGGTATTGGTTGAAGAGAATGAAAAACAAAGCAAGCAGGTCTGTGCGCGAGGCAGTGGCGGCGGTTGGTGTTTGGACGCAGCGCACGGAGAGAGACCCTGGAGGGAGGGAGGAGGGTAGGGCAAGGGGTTAAGACACTGAATCGTAGCTCGGTGAATAGCACTCAGAATCGGTGCCAGAGAGAAGCTGTGACTTAAAGCTTCAGCTCGTTTACCCAATGACACGATTATGTGCGTCAAATCATTTGTCAAAATTCTCCGTGTTCCCATGTTCTCTTTGCCCTTCTGATTTCTCCGTAGTTCCACCCCGTGCGTGTGATTTCACCCTCCCCGCCTCCCCCTTCTTCGATTTTCTTTCTTTTTTTTCCACTTGCGTCTTGATAATTTCATGGGGCTTCTAAGAATTATCATGCCGCCCAAATGGCAGCTTCTAGCGGTTGTGGCATTTGTGTTCGCGATGTTATTCCTGGGGAGCCAGATCCAGAAGCTGGAGGAATCTCGGGGAAAACTGGGTAGGTCTGGACATTCTTCACGTTTGTGGGTTAAGACCCCATTCTGCACCCAGAGCTTTGCAGTAATAAAGACTGGAAGCTGGTAATTTAATTTTATATTTATCTATTTTATATTAAAACTCATTTCCTCATCTCAAACCATCCCCTTGGTGATGCAAGATCAATAAAGCAGCTTAACAAATCTTTTTATTTTTATGTTGTTTGTAAAGCAGAGCTGGCAAGGGCAAGGCCTATGCTGGATGGTTACAGCCATTGCACAAAAGTCCAACATTTGGAGAAGTGTTTTTATGTCTTTGGAGTCAGTGTATGCATGTGCCATTTGAGTGGAATAAACACTGGTCAAGACAGGGCTTGTTACAATTGCAGTGCAACCGAATTGTATTAATGTAAAACAAACATAAGAAATAGAGCAGGAGTCGGCCATACGACCCCTCGAGCCTGCCCCGCCATTCAATAAGATCATGGCTGATCATCGACCTCAACTCCACTTTCCTGCCCAATCTCCATATCCCTTGATTCCCCTACAGTCCAAAAATCTATCGATCTCAGCCTTGAATATACTCAAAGGCCGGAATTTTGCCGCCGCTCAGGGGACGGGTTTGGAGGCAGGACATCCGGCAAAATGGCAAAGATTGACAGCGGGCAGGAAACCCGCTGTCAACCCGTCTCCAATCAATCTTCCCAAGTGTCGGGTCCCCGATTTGCACATGGACCCGACACCTAGCGACGGGAAGAGGATTATAGCCACTTAACTGTTTGTTAAAGGTTGTTAACAGGCAGTTAACAGGCTCTTTTGCAATTTTGACACTTCTACTTCGGGTTCCCCGACGTCCGGTCACCTGCCATGTAAGTGTGGCGTGTTGTGAGTCTGCTGTAATGTTTCTGCATTGATGACAGCTGCAGAAGTGGTGTGAAGTGGTGTGAAGAGGTAAGAAAATGTCGGGAAATTCATTTTTTATGCATTTAGACTTTTCTGTAGGTAACAAGTTTTGAATTGTATGTGTAGTCCCACCTCATTGGGAGAACCTCTCTCATCAGTGACAGATCGCTTCTGTAACCTCACCTGCAGCTGCCATCTGTTCTAATCTAAGGAGGGAGTCACTGGAGAGCCTGGGTGCAATAACTCACCTGTGAACAGTCATTGTCAGTGTTTGCAGCACCTCAATCATCTGACCGGCTTCTTCTTAATTGGCTGGCGAAACCCGCAGGGCGGGCTTAACGAGGCCAATGGACGTAAAATCACGTCCGTGGGCCGGATGAAGTTGGGGGCGGGACTGGAACCCGGAAACCAGCTGCCCCGCTCCCAAGCCGCATCGATCGATAAAATCGAGGCCACAGACTCAGCATTCACAGCTCTCTGGGGCAGAGAATTCCAAAGATTCACAACCCTCTGAGTGAAGAAATTCTTCCTCATCTCAGTCTTAAATGGCCGACCCCTTATCCTGAGAGTATGCCCCCTAGTTCTAAACACTCCAGCCATGGGAAACAACCTCTCAGCATCTACCCTGTCAATCCCCTTCAGAATCTTGTATGTTTCAATGAGATCACCTCTCATTCTTCTAAACTCCAGAGAGTATACTCCCATTCTACACAATCTCTCATCATGAATGCAGATATTTTGTACGTATATTTTGATTTTATAATTCCATGAGTGAGATTAAAGAGTGGGAGAGTTGCAATCACTATAACATATAGTATTATAATTTATATGGGGGGCGGGGGGGGGGGGGGGGGGTGGCGGCTGTGATAACTAATCCATTTGAAAAGGGGTCCTTTAACGAAAAAAGTTTGAGAAAGGCTGTGCTGGGCCACTTCAGGGGGCAGTTAAGCATCAGCCACATTGTGTGGGAGTGGAGTCACAAACAGGCTAGACGAGGACAGCGAGCTTCCTTTCCTAAAGGACACGAGCAAATCAGTCAGGTTTTTATAAAAATCCAACAGCTTCATGGAGACTTATACTGATACCAGCTCTTTACATCCAGGTTTAAGAAAAAATGAATTCAAATTCTCAAACAGCATTGCAAAATCGGGCAGGCGCAGCGATAGAAATGGATTACACCAACCCTACTGTACCCCAAGATCACCAACCCTACTGTACCCCAAGATCACCAACCCTACTGTACCCCAAGATCACCAACCCTACTGTACCCCAGGATCACCAACCCCACTGTACCCCAGGATCACCAACCCTACTGTACCCCAGGATCACCAACCCCACTGTACCCCAAGATCACCAACCCCACTGTACCCCAAGATCACCAACCCCACTGTACCCCAAGATCACCAACCCCACTGTACCCCAAGATCACCAACCCCACTGTACCCCAGGATCACCAACCCTACTGTACCCAAAAATCACCAACCCCACTGTACCCCAAGATCACCAACCCCACTGTACCCCAAGATCACCAACCCCACTGTACCCCAAGATCACCAACCCCACTGTACCCCAGGATCACCAACCCTACTGTACCCAAAAATCACCAACCCCACTGTACCCCAAGATCACCAACCCTACTGTACCCCAGGATCACCAACCCCACTGTACCCCAAGATCACCAACCCTACTGTACCCCAAGATCACCAACCCCACTGTACCCCAGGATCACCAACCCCACTGTACCCCAAGATCACCAACCCTACTGTACCCCAGGATCACCAACCCCACTGTACCCCAGGATCACCAACCCTACTGTACCCCAGGATCACCAACCCCACTGTACCCCAAGATCACCAACCCTACTGTACCCCAAGATCACCAACCCTACTGTACCCCAAGATCACCAACCCCACTGTACCCCAGGATCACCAACCCCACTGTACCCCAAGATCACCAACCCCACTGTACCCCAAAATCGCCAACCACACTGTACCCGAGCATCACCAACCCCACTGTACCCCAAGATCTACGCCAACCTCACTGTACCCCAAGATCACCAACCCCACTGTACCCCAAAATCACCAACCCTACTGTACCCCAAGATCACCAACCCCACTGTACCCGAGCATCACCAACCCTACTGTACCCCAGGATCACCAACCCCACTGTACCCCAAAATCACCAACCACACTGTACCCGAGCATCACCAACCCCACTGTACCCCAAGATCTACGCCAACCTCACTGTACCCCAAGATCACCAACCCCAAGATCACCAACCCCACTGTACCCCAAGATCACCAACCCCACTGTACCCCAAGATCATCAACCCCACTGTACCCGAGCATCACCAACCCCACTGTACCCCAAGATCACCAACCCCACTGTACCCCACATCACCAACCCCACTGTACCCCAAGATCACCAACCCCACTGTACCCCAAGATCACCAACCCCACTGTACCCCAAGATCACCAACCCCACTGTACCCCAAGATCACCAACCCCACTGTACCCCAAGATCACCAACCCCACTGTACCCCAAGATCACCAACCCTACTGTACCCCAAGATCACCAACCCTACTGTACCCCAAGATCACCAACCCTACTGTACCCCAAGATCACCAACCCCATTGTACCCCAAGATCACCAACCCTACTGTCCACCAGGATCACCAACTCCACTGTACCCCAGGATCACCAACCCCACTGTACCCCAAGATCACCAACCCTACTGTACCCCACATCACCAACCCCACTGTACCCCAAGATCACCAACCCTACTGTACCCCAGGATCACCAACCCCACTGTACCCCAAGATCACCAACCCTACTGTACCCCAAGATCACCAACCCCACTGTACCCCAGGATCACCAACCCCACTGTACCCCAGGATCACCAACTCCACTGTACCCCAGGATCACCAACTCCACTGTACCCCAAGATCACCAACCCTACTGTACCCCAGGATCACCAACTCCACTGTACCCCAAGATCACCAACTCCACTGTACCCCAAGATCACCAACCCTACTGTCCCCCAAGATCACCAACCCTACTGTACCCCAGGATCACCAACTCCACTGTACCCCAAGATCACCAACCCTACTGTACCCCAAGATCACCAACCCTACTGTACCCCAAGATCACCAACCCCACTGTACCCCAAGATCACCAACCCCACTGTACCCCAAGATCACCAACCCCACTGTACCCCAAGATCACCAACCCTACTGTACCCCAGGATCACCAACTCCACTGTACCCCAAGATAACCAACCCTACTGTACCCCAAGATCACCAACCCCACTGTACCCCAGGATCACCAACTCCACTGTACCCCAGGATCACCAACCCTACTGTACCCCAGGATCACCAACTCCACTGTACCCCAGGATCACCAACTCCACTGTACCCCAAGATCACCAACTCCACTGTACCCCAAGATCACCAACCCTACTGTACCCCAAGATCACCAACCCCACTGTACCCCAGGATCACCAACTCCACTGTACCCCAGGATCACCAACCCTACTGTACCCCAGGATCACCAACTCCACTGTACCCCAGGATCACCAACCCTACTGTACCCCAAGATCACCAACCCCACTGTACCCCAAGATCACCAACCCCACTGTACCCCAAGATCACCAACCCTACTGTACCCCAGGATCACCAACTCCACTGTACCCCAAGATCACCAACCCTACTGTACCCCAGGATCACCAACCCTACTGCACCCCAAGATCACCAACCCTACTGTACCCCAGCATTACCAACTCCACTGTACCCCAGGATCCACATGAACCCCACTGTACCCCAGGATCACCAACTCCACTATACCCCAAGATCACCAACCCCACTGTACCCCAAGATCACCAACCCTACTGTACCCCAGGATCCACATGAACACCACTGTACCCCAGGATCACCTACCCTACTGTACCCCAGGATCACAAACCCTACTGTACCCCAGGATCACCAACCTCACTGTACCCCAGGATCACCAACCCCACTGTACCCCAGGATCACCAACCCCACTGTACCCCAGGATCACCAACCCCACTGTACCCCAGGATCACCAACCCCACTGTACCCCAGGATCACCAACCCCACTGTACCATAGGGTGAGGTACTTGAGATGGATCGGGATAGTTGGACTAGAGGGCCTGTGTATAAAATCCATAGGCACAGAGCGTAAGCCCTTCGAGTCTGCTACGCCATTCAATAAGATCATGGCTTAAATTCTACCTCATCTCCACTTTCCTGCACTATCCCCATATCCCTTAATATTCAAAAATCTATCGATCTCTATCTTGAATATACTCAACGACTGAGCCTCCACAGCCCTCTGGAGTAGAGAATTCCAAAGATTCACCACCCTCTGAGTGAATGGGTCGGTGGAGGGGTTGTGGTGGGATGTCTGCACCCCAGTCTGACCCTGTCCCCATTTTCCCATGTTTTCGCTGCTATCGTGGGGGGTGGGATATCAGCAGAAATCTAAACCTCACCCTCCTAGAATTTCCAGTTTCCATTTTAGGTCTGATTGCAGCATCTACTCTCACTCATTCTTTGCCCAGACTACTCCATCCCGGTGAGCCTTCAGTCTGCCTTTCCTCCTCCCATCATCAGGCTTTTAAACAAGATTTATCTCATCTCGACAGCCCAAATCCTGCCCTGAATATAGGCCTGTGCCACGTGAAGGCAAGGACTGAAGTGCTTGTTATAATTCAACACTCCATCACTTTTATTGCAAGGGAATAAAAGTCTGAAGTGGATAGAAGTGTAGCTTACTATGGCGGTGGATTTAGAAATACCTGAATCGGATGTGGGAGCTAATAGCTGATTTATCTTCCAGTGAGAAGTCGCACAACACCAGGTTATAGTCCAACAGATTTATTTAATTTTACAAGCTTTCGGAGCTGTCGCTCCTTCCTCAGGTAAGTTAGCAGTGAGAGAATCTCCCAGAATTCACAATTTAAACACAGACAAAATCTATTCAAATATTTCCCTACATCAAAGACAGGAAGGAGCGACAGCTCCGAAAGCTTGTAAAATTAAATAAATCTGTTGGACTATAACCTGGTGTTGTGCGACTTCTCATTTTTGTCCACCCCAGTCCAACGCCGGCATCTCCACATCATATCTTCCAGTGGGCAGCACTCGTGCCTCTGAATTAGAAAGTCATGGGTTCAAGTCCCACTCCAAAGCCTTGAGCACATAATCCAGTGCAGTACTGAGGGAGTGCTGCGCTGTCAGAGGTGCCATCTTTTGGATGAAACATTAAATCGAGGCCCCGCCAGCCCTCTCTTGGGGACGTAAAAAATTCCATGGCACTATTCGAAGAAGAGCAGGGGAGTTCTCCCTGGTATCCTGGCAAATATTTATCCCTCAACCAACATCACTGCAGCAGAGTATCTGGTCATTTATTGCATTGCTTTTGTGGGATCTTGCTGTGCACAAATAGGCTGCTGCAGTTTGTATTTTACAGGTGCCTGTACTCAGAGCTGTGGTCAGAGTTCCAGGGCAGTACTCAGGGCCCCAGGGATGTGCTCAGGGCCCCAGGGCTGTGATCAGGGCCCCAGGGCTGTGCTCAGGGCCCCAGGGCTGTGCTCAGGGCCCCAGGGCTGTGCTCAGGGCCCCAGGGCTGTGCTCAGGGCCCCAGGGCTGTGCTGAGGGCCCCAGGGCTGTGCTCAGGGCCCAGGGCTGTGATCAGGGCTCAGGGCTGTGATCACGGCCCAGGGCTGTGCTCAGCGCCCCAGGGCTGTGCTCAGGGCCCCAGGGCTGTGCTCAGGGCCCCAGGGCTCTGATCAGGGCCCCAGGGCTGTGATCAGGGCCCAGGGCTGTGATTAGGGCCCCGGGGCTGTGCTCAGGGCCTCAGGGCTGTGATCAGAGCCCCAGGGCTGTGCTCAGGGCCCCAGGGCTGTGATCAGGGCCCCAGGGCTGTGCTCAGGGCCCCAGGGCTGTGCTCAGGGCCCCAGGGCTGTGATCAGGGCCCCAGAAACATAGAAACATAGAAGATAGGAGCAGGAGGAGACCATTCGGCCCCTCGAGCCTGCTCCGCCATTCAATGCGATCATGGCTGATCATCCAAATTCAGTACCCTGTCCTTGCTTTCTCCCCATATCCCTTGATCCCCTTAGCCTTAAGAAATATATCTAACTCCTTCTTGAATATATTTAATGAATTGGACTCAACTGTCTTCTGTGGTAGAGAATTCCACAGGTTCACCACTCTCTGGGTGAAGAAATTCCTCCTCATCTCTGTCCTAAATGGCTTACCCCTTATGCTTAGACTGTGACCCCTGGCTCTGGACTCCCCCACCATCGGGAACATCCTTCCTGCATCTAGTCTGTCTAGTCTGTCTAGTCCTGTTAGAATTTTATAAGTTTCAATGAGATCCCCTCTCATTCTTCTAAACTCTAGCGAATACAAGCCCAATCGACCCAATCTCTCTTCATACGTCATTCCTGCCATCCCAGGTATCAGTCTGGTGAATCTTTGCTGCACTCTCTCCATGGCAAGAACATCCTTCCTCAGATAAGGCGACCAAAACTGCACACAATACTCAAGGTGTGGTCTCACCAAGGCCCTGTACAACTGCAGCAAGACATCCTTGCTCCTGTACTCGAATCCTCTCGCTATGAAGGCCAACATACCATTTGCCTTCTTAACCGCCTGCTGCACCTGCATGCTTACCTTCAGCGACTGGTGCACAAGGACACCCAGGTCTCGTTGCACTTCCCCTTTTCCCAATCTATTGCCGTTCAGATAATAATCTGCCTTCCTGTTTTTGCCACCAAAGTGGATAACCTCGCATTTATCCACATTATACTGCATCTACATTGCATCTGCCCAATCACCCAACCTGTCCAAATCATACTGGAGTTTCTCTGCATCCTCCTCACAGCACACACGCCCACCCAGTTTTGTGTCGTCTGCAAACTTAGAGATATTACATCTAGTTCCCTCCTCTAGATCATTAATATATATTGTGAATAACTGGGGTCCTAGCACCGATCCCTGCGGTACCCCACAAGTCACTGCCTGCCACTCGGAAAAAGACCCGTTTATTCCAACTCTTTGCTTCCTGTCTGCCAACCAGTTTTCTATCCAAGACAGTACCTTACCCTCAATCCCGTGTGCTTTAACTTTGCACGCTAATCTCTTATGCGGGACCTTATCAAAAGCCTTCTGAAAGTCCAAATACACCACATCCACTGGTTCTCCCTTATCTATTCTACCAGTTACATCCTCAAAAAATTCCAATAGATTAGTCAAGCATGATTTACCTTTTGTAAATCCATGTTGACTTTGTCCGATCCTGTCACTGTTTTCCAAGTGCTCTGCTTTTACATCTTTTATAATGGACTCTTGCATTTTCCCCACTACCGATGTCAGGCTTACCGGTCTATAATTCCCCATTTTCTCTCTACCACCTTTTTTAAATAGTGGGGTTACATTAGCTACCCTCCAATTCATGGGAACTGTTCCAGAGTCTATAGAATTTTGGAAGATGACCAGCAATGCATCTACTATTTCCAGGGGCACTTCCTTAAGTACCCTAGGATGTAGATTATCAGGCCCTGGGGATTTATCGGCCTTCAATCCCATCAATTTCCCTAACACCATTTCCTTACAAATACTGATTTCATTCAGTTCCTCCCTCTCATTAGACCCTATATTCCCCGACATCTCTGGGAGGTTTTTTGTGTCCTCCTTTATGAAGACAGAACCAAAGTATGTATTTAATTGGTCGGCCATTTCTTTGTTCCCCATTATAAATTCCCCTGTTTCTGACTGCAAGGGACCTACGCTTGACTTCACCAATCTTTTTCTCTTCACATATCTATGGAAGCTTTTACAGTCAGTTTTTATGTTCACTGCAAGCTTACTCTCATAATCTATTTTCCCCCTCTTAATTAATCCCTTTGTCCTCCTTTGCTGAATCCTAAACTGCTCCCAATCCTCAGGTTTGCTGCTTTTTCTGGCCAATTTATATGTCCTCTCCTTGGATCTTTTGCTATCCCTAATTTCCCTTGTTAGCCATGGTTGAGTCACCTTTTTTGTTTTATTTTTATGCCAAACAGGGATGAACAAATTCTGTAGTTCATCCATGCAATCTTTAAATGTTTGCCATTGCCTATCAACCGTCAACCATTTAAGTAACGTTCCCCAATCCATCCTAGCCAACTCGTGCCTCATACCATCGTAGTTTCCTTTATTTAAATTCAGGACCCTAGTCTCTGAGTCAACTACTTCACTCTCCATCTTAATGAAGAATTCTATCATATTACGATTGCTCCTCCCCAAGGGGCCTCGCACAACAAGATTGCTAATTAATCCTTTCTCATTACATAATTGCTAATTAATCCTTTCTCATTACATAATTTGGTTAGTGGTCATGATGCGGAGATGCCGGTGTTGGACTGGGGTGGACAAAAATGAGAAGTCGCACAACACCAGGTTATAGTCCAACAGTTTTATTTGAAATCACAAGCTTTCGGAGCTATCGATCGCCCCTTCCTCAGGTGAAGTAAAGAGATACAGAATCGCCAAAGCATATATAGATAGAGAACAATGCATGTGTTACTTACAAAAGCAGACGACTACATTTAAATCACCCTGACTGTTTATCTGCCGAGGTGTGACAAAAGGCAATCAGGTCACATCAAAGACATAGCAAGATACAACTGAGACAATGAGGTGGAGCCACAGGGGGTCCAATGTGTCAAAAGCCGCAGTATGGGAAACGATAAACTTTAAAATTTTTACTTTTTTACTGGGAATCACATCTGTTAACAAGCCAACGACGACTCGAGTCTGGATCACGTCATGTATCGTGACATAAACCCAAGATCCCGGTTGAGGCCGTCCTCATGAGTGCGGAACTTGGCTATCAGTTTCTGCTCGATGATTTTGCGTTGTCGTGTGTTTCTAAGTCCGCCTTGGAGAACGCTTACCCGCAGATCCGAGGCTGAATGTCCTTGACTGCTGAAGTGTTCCCCGACTGGGAGGGAACACTCCTGCCTGGTGATTGTTGCGCGGTGTCCGTTCATACGTTGTCTCACTGTCTGCATGGTCTCGCCGATGTACCACCTCGGCAGATAAACAGTCAGGGTGATTTAAATGTAGTCGTCTGCTTTTGTAAGTAACACATGCATTGTTCTCTATCTATATATGCTTTGGCGATTCTGTATCTCTTTACTTCACCTGAGGAAGGGGCGATCGATAGCTCCGAAAGCTTGTGATTTCAAATAAAACTGTTGGACTATAACCTGGTGTTGTGCGACTTTTTAATTTGGTTAGGGATGTGCTCAGGGTCCAGGGCTGTGCTCAGATCCCCAGGGCTGTGCTCAGGGCCCCAGGGCTGTGCTCAGGGCCCCAGGGCTGCGCTCAGGGCCCCAGGGCTGTGCTCAGGGCCCAGGGCTGTGATCAGGGCCCCAGGGCTGCGCTCAGGGCCCCAGGGCTGCGCTCAGGGCCCCAGGGCTGTGCTCAGAGCCCCAGGGCTGTGCTCAGGGCCCCAGGGCTGTGCTCAGGGCCCCAGGGCTGTGCTCAGGGCCCCAGGACTGTGATCAGGGCCCCAGGGCTGTGATCAGGGCCCCAGGGCTGAGATCAGGGCCCCAGGGCTGAGATCAGGGCCCCAGGGCTGAGATCATTCCATTGACTGTGTTTTAGTGGAGCGGTTAACCCAGCATCTTTGGAAGGAAGAAAGTTACACGAACTGGAAGCTGCTATCACCAACAGGAATTTGACCGCACAGGCAGCCATAATAGAGACCAGACAATAATTCTCCACCAAGACTGTCCTATCCCAAGGTTAGTCCCAAAACAACCAGTGGTAAAATTATTAGATTTACTGAAGGTTGACGTATTGTAGAGACTGCAAGCATCATATCTGGGAGAGTCCCAGAGTCGGCCTGATTTCCGGTTGCACAAGTCAGCAACACATCTCCCGGGAACACATACAGGAGTAGGGAAAGGCCATGAGGACCAGGAGCCATCACTTTTCTATTATCAACCCCACCTACCCATATCCTCAACTCCACCTACCCACCTTTTCACCATATCCCTCCATCCCACCTACCAACCTTCTCACCATATCCCTCAACCGCGCCTACCCACCTTCTTACCATATCCCCAACCCCACCTACCCACCTTCTCCCCATATCCCCAACCCCACCTACCCACCTTCTCCCCATATCCCCAACCCCACCTACCCACCTTCTCCCCATATCCCCAACCCCACCTACCCACCTTCTCCCCATATCTCACAACCCCACCTACCCACCTTCTCCCCATATCCCTCCATCCCACCTACCCACCTTCTCCCATATCCCTCAAACCCACCTACCCACCTTCTCCCCATATCCCCCAACCCCACCTACCCACCTTCTCTCCATATCCCCAACCCCACCTACCCACCTTCTCCCCATATCCCCAACCCCACCTACCCACCTTCTCCCCATATCTCTCAACCCCACCTACCCACATTCTCCCCATATCCCTCCATCCCACCTACCCACCTTCTCCCCATATCCCTCAAACCCACCTACCCACCTTCTCTCCATATCCCCAACCCCACCTACCCTCCTTCTCCCCATATCCCTCAAACCCACCTACCCACCTTCTCCCCATATCCCCAACCCCACCTACCCACCTTCTCCCCATATCTCTCAACCCCACCTACCCACCTTCTCCCCATATCCCTCCATCCCACCTACCCACCTTCTCCCCATATCTCTCAACACCACCTACCCACATTCTCCCCATATCCCTCCATCCCACTTACCCACCTTCTCCCCATATCCCTCAAACCCACCTACCCACCTTCTCCCCATATCCCTCCGTCCCACCTACCCACCTTCTCCCCAGATCCTCCAACCCCACCTACCCACCTTCTCTCCATATCCCCAACCCCACCTACCCACCTTCTCTCCATATCCCCAACCCCACCTACCCACCTTCTCCCCATATCCCCCAACCCCACCTACCCACCTTCTCTCCATATCCCCAACCCCACCTACCCACCTTCTCCCCATATCCCTCAAACCCACCTACCCACCTTCTCCCCATATCCCTCCATCCCACCTACCCTCCTTCTCCCCATATCCCCCAACCCCACCTACCCACCTTCTCTCCATATCCCCAACCCCACCTACCCACCATCTCCCCATATCCCCAACCCCACCTACCCACCTTCTCGCCATATCCCTCAACCCCACCGACCCACCTTCTCCCCATATCCCTCAACCCCACCTACCCACCTTCTTACCATATCCCTCAACCCCACCTACCCACCTTCTCCCCATATCTCTCAACCCCACCTACCCACCTTCTCCCCATATCCCTCCATCCCACCTACCCACCTTCTCCCCATATCCCTCAAACCCACCTACCCACCTTCTCCCCATATCCCCCAACCCCACCTACCCACCTTCTCTCCATATCCCCAACCCCACCTTCCCACCTTCTCCCCATATCCCCCAACCCCACCTACCCACCTTCTCCCCATATCTCTCAACCCCACCTACCCACATTCTCCCCATCCCACCTACCCACCTTCTCCTCATATCCCTCAAACCCACCTACCCACCTTCTCCCCATATCCCTCCGTCCCACCTACCCTCCTTCTCCCCATATCCCTCAAACCCACCTACCCGCCTTCTCCCCATATCCCCCAACCCCACCTACACACCTTCTCTCCATATCCCCAACCCCACCTACCCACCTTCTCTCCATATCCCCAACCCCACCTACCCACCTTCTCCCCATATCCCTCAAACCCACCTACCCGCCTTCTCCCCATATCCCTCCATCCCACCTACCCTCCTTCTCCCCATATCCCCCAACCCCACCTACCCACCTTCTCTCCATATCCCCAACCCCACCTACCCACCATCTCCCCATATCCCCAACCCCACCTACCCACCTTCTCCCCATATCCCTCAACCCCACCGACCCACCTTCTCCCCATATCCCGCAAACCCACCGACCCACCTTCTCCCCATATCCCTCAATCCCACCGACCCACCTTCTCCCCATATCCCTCAACCCCACCTACCCACCTTCTTACCATATCCCTCAACCCCACCTACCGAGTCTTGTCAGAGTTAGTCCGAATTATAGTCTGAAACATACAAAATTCTTACAGGGCGTGACAGGTAGATGCAGGGATGATGTTTCCCCTGGCTGGGGAGTCTAGAACCAGGGGTCACAGTCTCAGAATAAGGGGTCTGCCATTTAGGACTTAGATGAAGAGGAATTTCTTCACTCAGAGAGTGGTCAATCTTTGGAATTCTCTACCCCAGAGGGCTCTGGAGGCTCAGTCGTTGAGTATATTCAAGACAGAGAGCGATAGATTTTTGAATATTAAGGGAATCAAGGGATATGGGGATAGTGCAGGAAAGTGGAGATGAGGTAGAAGATCAGCCATGATCGGATTGAATGGTGGAGCAGGCTCGAAGGACCAAATGGCCTACTCCTGCTCCTATTTCTTATGTTTTTATTATGAATTCAAATTGCCCACAGGAGGCGATGTTTTGTGAACGGCCTTTGTGATATAAAATGTACCTTTAGGCAGAATTGTGATGATACAGGTGCATATTGTACAAGCTGCTCCCCATGGCAGTGTTGAAGGCCTGTCTGTTCCTATGTGTTCGCTTTTGTTTGGTTTGGGAGGAGTAAGACATTATATGCAGGAACTGTCCTTCCACTAACCCTTACATTAAATTAAGACTGAGCTACAGTGAAGTGATTCCATGGAGACTGTCACTAAGATACTGAGGAGATATTAACCCCCAACCTAGGAGCTATGTGGCCCCTACAGGGTAATTCCAGGGGTGTGAATCCTCTTAACCTCTGCTGCACTCCCTCTGAATGTCCTCATTTGTCTGTGCAAAGTGTTGTTTTTCCTGCTCAGTTCCCAGTAGGACATCTCCAAACCCATGCCTGGTTTTCTGTCAAGTACTGCGTGTGACTGACAATGCTGAGAGAGCATGTGAAGGAGGGAAGTTTAAAGAAATCTCTTTCAAATCCAGGGCCACTCCAGAACAATGAAGTTTTATCCACTCATGGACCTGTTGTCTGTGAATCTGCCTCCCCACTCTGAACCATTCTGTTTCCACTAGATTAACGAGCCTTCACCCTGATTTTATTGAGTGAATCCACCTCATGACCGGGCATAAAATATCTCATTAAATCATTGGAAGTGTAGTATTTAGTTAACACCATTCGTACGTTATGTTTGTTCTATTTTAATTCATTTCTGTGTCAGGCGGGTTTAATCTTTAAGATACTGGGCTTGACTCCATCACCTTGTTGTGTCTAAGAGCATCCGTTTTATAACATTTTGCTCCTGGCCGTGGCGTCTCACCCACTGAGAGGGTATAGGAGCAACTTGGACGTGCTTACCCATAATGTTCTACCCACGGATGGAGATTTGTGTGCAGCGGGCACCCCCCCCCCCCCCCCACTCCCCCAATTCCCAGTGGGGAGGCTTCACACCGGGAGCCCAATTTATGTCAATGTACCCTTCATGTGTGAGCCCAGTGAACGTCTGCTATTCAACTACAGGGAGCATCACATGCAAGCCTGATCATGTCCTCACCCGAGGGATCACTGAATCATGCCCAGGAGAGACCGACAGACAACAAGGCTAATTCACTGCCATCCTAACTAGGATCAGCACTGACCAGGGGTTAATCTGGGACCTTCTGTCCTGCACCATTTAGTTCCAAACCAGTCACACCAGGTATCAGTTGAAGCACCAAGGGACCTGGCTGGGGAACTACCCAAGTATGAAATGTGATTAATATCAGGGTGAATCTGGTCCTCGTGCCACTTGTGTTAACACTATTCATAGAATCATAGAATGGTTACAGCACAGAAGGAGGCCATTCGGCCCGTCGAGCCCGTGCCGGCTCTCTGCAAGAGCACTTCAGCTAGTCCCACTCCCCCGCCCGTTCCCCATAGCCCTGCAAAAAATTTTCCTTCAGGTACTTATCCAATTTCCTTTTGAAAGCCATGATTGAGTCTACCTCCACCACCCTTTCAGGCAGTGCATTCCAGATCCTAACCACGCGCTGCGTAAAAAAGTTTTTACTCATGTCGCCTTTGTTTTTTTTGCCAATCACCTTGAATCTGTGTCCTCTGGTTCTCGACCCTTCCACCAATGGGAATAGTTTCTCTCTATCTACTCTGTCTAGACCCCTCATGATTTTGAATACCTCTATCAAATCTCCTCTCAACCTTCTCTGCTCTAAGGAGAACAACCCCAGCTTCTCCAGTCGATCCATGTAACTGAAGTCCCTCATCCTTGGAATCATTCTCGTAAATCTTTTCTGCACCCTCTCTAAAGCCTTCACATCCTTCCTAAAGTGCCGTGCCCAGAATTGGACACAATACTCCAGTTGAGACCAAACCAGTGTTTTATAAAGGTTCATCATAACTTCCTTGCTTTTGTACTCTATGCCTCTATTTATGAAGCCCAGTATCCCATATGGTATTTTAACCACTTTCTCAACCTGCTCTGTTACCTTCAACGATTTGTGCACACATACCGCCAGGTCTCTTTGTTCATGCGCACCCTTTAGGATTGTACCCTTCAGTTCATATTGCCTCTCCTCATTCTTCCTAGCAAAATGTATCACTTCGCACTTTTCTGCGTTAAATTTCATCTGCCACGTATCCGCCCATTCCACCAGCCTGTCTATGTCTTCTTGAAGTCTATCACTATCCCCCTCACTGTTCACTATACTTCAAAGTTTTGTGTCATCTGCAGATTTTGAAATTGTGCCCTGTACTCCCATGTCCAAGTCATTATTATATATCAAGAAAAGCAGTGGTCCTAGTACTGACCCCTGGGGAACACCACTGCATACCTTCCTCCAGTCCGAAAAATAACCGTTCACTCCTACTCTCTGTTTCCTGTCACTTAGCCAATTCCGTATCCATGCTGCCACTGTCCCTTTTATTCCATGGGCTTCAAATTTGCTGGCAAGCCTATTATGTGGTACTTTATCAAATGCCTTTTGGAAGTCCATATACACCAAGTCAATTGCATTGCCCTCATCAACCCTCTCTGTTACCGCATCAAAAAACTCGATCAAGGTTAGTTAAACATGATTTGCCTTTAACAAATCCGTGCTGGCTTTCCTTAATTAATCCACACTTGTCCAAGTGACTGTTAACTTTGTCCCGGATTATCGTTTCTAAAAGCTTCCCCACTACCAAGATTAAACTGACTGGCCTGTGGTTGCTGGGTTTATCCGCATACCCTTTTTTGAACAAGGGTGTAACATTTGCAATTCTCCAGTCCTCTGGCACCACCCTCGTATCTAAGGAGGATTGGAAGAATTGGCGAGGACCTCCGCGATTTCCTCCTTACCCTCCCTCAGCATCCTAGGATGCATCCCATCCGGTCCTGGTGACTTATCAGTTTTAAGTTCAGACAGCCTTTCTAGTACCTCCTCTTTATCAATTTTTATCCCATCCAGTATCTCAACTACCTCCTCTTTCACTATGACTTTGGCAGCATCTTCTTCCTTGGTGAAGACAGATGCAAAGTATTCATTTAGTACCTCAGCCATGCCCTCTGCCTCCATGCGTAACCCGTGCTGTACCTGTCCTGGGAGTGTTTGATGGGGCAGTGTAGAGGGAGCTTTACTGTGTATCTAACCCATGCTGTACCTGTCCTGGGAGTGTTTGATGGGACAGTATCGAGGGAGCTTTACTCTGTATCTAACCCGAGCTGTACCTGCCCTGGGAGTGTTTGATGGGACAGTGTAGAGGGAGCTTTGCTCGGTATGTAACGCGAGCTGTACCTGCCCTGGGAGTGTTTGATGGGACAGTGTAGAGGGAGCTTTACTCTGTATCTAACCCATGCTGTACCTGCCCTGGGAGTGTTTGATGGGACAATGTAGAGGGAGCTTTACTCTGTATCTAACCCGTGCTGTACCTGCCCTGGGAGTGTTTGATGGGACAGGGTAGAGGGAGCTTTACTCTGTATCTAACCCGTGCTGTACCTGCCCTGGGAGTGTTTTCGATTCCCACTGCACAAGAACATTTAGAAAAAAAATTAAGTAGAAAAGGAACAGGTTGAAATGGAAGCAGGAAGATTGTAATCAGGTCATGGAAGATCAATAAAATAATCATTTTATGCCTCAGCTCCAATCTGAAGAAACATTATTTACATTAATTTAAGAAATATACTAATAATTGGGCAGGAAGCCTGCTGGAGATTACTGAAGATGAACAAAAGAAATAAATAACCAATAGTTTGAGAGTGAAGTGACTGTTCCCGCAGGGCACTGATCTCTCTCTCTCAGCAGCATCTCATTAGTAACTAGTTAAAGAACTCTGAGTCCTCAGTCCCTCGCTCTCTACAGCTCCCTGCTACCCTCAGCTCTCCTGAATCACCAGTGCGGCTTGTATTACAACCCCTACCCTCTGTTTTGTTTCCAGCACTTTCAATGTTTATTTTTGGCTGAAGTTGCGGCTGTTCGAATGTTTCCCAAAGTACTATTTCAAAGATTGAAAAACTGCTGCAATTAATATTTCGCCCTGGATCTGTCCTGGGACTGAGTTTACACTTCCAACCTTTGTGGCTGCTTCTGTCTAAATTGTAAAAGAAATGTTGACATTGACACTTGTTGCATTATCTAAAAACGCTTTTATTCAGAATTGATCAGTTTTTTTGTGATTTGACAGCCATGTTATTCGTAATTCACGAAAGGAAACAGTCAGACAGCGAGCTGAAACCACCTCCATGGAGGTCGTGGAAAGGGTTTTTTATGACAATGGAATTTAAAGTTTTTGGTCCGTATTTCCAATTACTCTCATTTCAGATGGTTCAGATCTTACCGGCTACACTTGAGAAATCTACAAGGTAAGTTTCAGTAATTTACCGGGTAAGTTTCAACAACTTACCGGGAAAGTTTCATCAATTTACCGGGTAAGTTTCAGTAATTTACCGGGTAAGTTTCAGTAATTTACCAGGTAAGTGTCAGTAATTTACTGGGAAAGTTTCAGTAATTTACCGGGTAAGTTTCAACAACTTACCGGGTAAGTTTCAACAATTTACCGGGTAAGTTTCAACAATTTACCGGGTAAGTTTCAGTAATTTACCAGGTAAGTGTCAGTAATTTACTGGGAAAGTTTCAGTAATTTACCGGGTAAGTTTCAACAACTTACCGGGTAAGTTTCAACAATTTACCAGGTAAGTTTCAGTAATTTACCGGGTATGTTTCAGCAATTTACCGGGAAAGTTTCAGTAATTTACCGGGTAAGTTTCAACAATTTACCGGGTAAGTTTCAGTAATTTACCAGGTAAGTTTCAACAATTTACCGGGTAAGTTTCAGTAATTTACCAGGTAAGTTTCAGTAATTTACCGGGTAAGTGTCAGTAATTTACCGGGAAAGTGTCAGTAATTTACCGGGTAAGTTTCAATAATTTACCGGGTAAGTGTCAGTAATTTACCGGGTAAGTTTTAACAATTTACCGGGTAAGTTTCAGTAATTTACCGGGTATGTTTCAACAATTTACCGGGTAAGTTTCAGTAATTTACCAGGAAAGTTTCAACAATTTACCGGGTAAGTTTCAGCAATTTACTGGGTATGTTTTAGTAATTTACCGGGTACGTGTCAGCAATTTACCGGGTATGTGTCAGTAATTTACCAGGTAAGTTTCAGCAATTTACCGGGTATGTTTTAGTAATTTACCGGGTACGTGTCAGCAATTTACCGGGTATGTGTCAGTAATTTACCGGGTAAGTTTCAGCAATTTACTGGGCAAGTTTCAGCAATTTACCGGGTAAGTTGCAGGGGTTGGTTTTCCCTGGATACTTTAGGCACTAAAGAGCCTCCTAGGTGGCCAAGATGAGTTCTTGAGCTGTAATGCCAGTTTAGCCCATGTTTAGCGCACGACCCAATCTTGGTAAAGGAGTTGAATGGCCACCTGGAGGATCATTAAGAGTCTGATTGACAATTAAACTGCCTGCTAGCACTCATTAAATAGGCTACATGGCATTTTGGTGGACAATGCTTCATTTAACGACCTCTCTTAACAGCGACCAGCTGAACAGGAGTAAGGAAGTCGTTGGTGAGGATTTCAAGCGCTACTTAAACCCATGCTCAGTTTCCAATGTTCACTTGCTGCCGGAGATTGAAAGAGGACTTTTGAGACACATCGGGAGACTTTCTGGGACAGTTTGTCAAGACTTCACCAACATGCTATCAACATTTATTCTGAAAATTCTCTCAGGACTTCACCTAAAGAGATTGAGCACTGTGCTACTCTATCTTAGTGAACACCTTATAGGAGTCATCGGGAGAAAGGGAGTGCTTGGTCATGAGCATCTTGCTAGGGGTCCCCCTTAGTCTGTGTGAGGAATGGGGGGAGGACAGGAGGCCAGGCAGAGCAGCACCAACTGCTGCAGTAGAGAGGAACAGGAGGGTGGGTACAGGACATCCCTCCTCCTCTGGACCTCCTCCCCCAGGACCTCCAGTGCCACGTCCGAGAACCTGTGTGCCCTCGCCCTCGGTCCCTGAGCCATCCTGAAACCTGCCGCTGTGTGTCAGCCAGCGTACTCCACACCTTCAGTGGAAGTGGGTGCGTGGAGCCCCATAGACACTGCTCCACGACAATTGTGTCTAATCAGCGCTTGAGTGCTAAACCTGCAGGTGTCTGGTTTAGCACCTCCAGGCTAGTTCAAATTATGGTAATCAGCAATTAGCCCCAGAATAATTGCGTGCTAAAGCCAGACTTTCAAACAAACATCTCTTATTAGCACAGCACCCCCCGATGCGCCTGTTTTCACTCTTTCACCAAAATAACCCCCTCATTATTTTACCGGGTAAGTTTCAGTGAGCCGGATTTTGCTCGGAGCGGTGAACGAATGGTGCCAGCCGTTTATAACACTTACACTTGCCCACAGACTTTCTATGGGATTTTGGACTGCAACTTACTCTAGCAAGCCAAAACGGCACAGTGCCCTCTACAGGGGATCTGGAACCTGTGTGAACAGGGCAAGCAACTGTGTATCTCCAACTGTGTATGAGTGTCAGCTGTGGCTCAGTGGGTAGCACACTTGCCTCTGAGTCAGAAGGTTATGGGTTCAAGTCCCACTCCCAGGAACTTGAGCACATGAAGCCAGGCTGACACTCCAGGGGAAGTGCTGCACTGTCAAAGGTTGCCGTCTTTCGGGTGAGACGTTAAACCGAAGCTCTGTCTGCTCTCTCAGGTGGACCATAAAAGATCCCATAGCACTATTTCGAAGAAGAGCAGGGGGATTATCCCTGGTATCCTGGCCAATATTTATACCTCAATTAACATAACAAAAACAGATTATCTAGTCATTATCGCATTGCTGTTTGTGGGAGCTTGCTGCATGCAGATTGGCTGCCGCGTTTCCCACATTACAGCAGTGACTACACTTCAAAAAGTGCTTCAGTGGTTGTAAAGTGCTTTGAGACGTTTGGTGGTCGTGAAAGGCGCTATATAAATGCAAGTCTTTCTTTCCTTAACCAATTAGAGAGAAGAATTGTTAATGAGCAGCGCAGAGTCTGAACCAGGAAGTCTCAGTTAGAATATTGAATTCAATGTAAAATCAGGTAAATAAAGCGAGAGAAAGAAAAATGGGATTAAGAGACAGAAAGAAAAAGCAAATAAAGAACACTTTTAATTAAAAAATTAGTTTTTAAAATCTTCAACAATAATTAAAATCTGAAGGAATGAAACTTGACACGTGTAACAGTTAATTTTCAGTGCCAGAGAGGTTGTTTGGCAGTAATTAAGACTTGCCACTCTGTTAAAAATCTATTTCGCAGGAATGGACAAGCCCTTTTTCTGGTGCGTTTAGTGTGGGCCGTAATTTGCGGCCCCTGTGGGTGCGTACGAGGTGTGCACGCGCCCGTAGGGGCCGCGCATGTTCCGGGTTTAGGCATGCGAAGCGCATGCGTAAAAATCCGGAACTTACGATCTGTCAAGAATTCTCAACAGATGATCCGTATCCTCGGGAAAAGGGCCTCCACGGGCGGAGAGTTAGGCTACTTCTGCCCAGTGAATGCCCATTAAATTCTTACGTGTAAGGCCTGCTTTTACCTGCGTAAGAGTTTTATTCATTTAAGCATTAAAACACATGGGGGGAGAAATTCAGTGTCGCCCAGTTTGGGGCGCAATTATCGGCCGGGCGCAAAGATTAGCGCCTGGCGCTAATTATCACCTCTGACTGCAAACTTGGCTTTTAGCGCCCCTGGAGGTGATTGGAGCGCTAAATCAGGCGCTACACACCTCTCTTAAGGTACAAAGGCCGAGGAGCGAGGCGCTACCTCAGAGCGCGGGCGAAGCTCATGTTATGTCAGTCAGCAATGGAACAGAGAGACAATGGCCCCGGTCAGTTCTTAAAGGGGAGGGTCGATCTTGCTCTCCATCCACACCCTGCTCATTGCAGCCTTGAATCTCGGCCTGGAGAGACCTGTACATCAAATCTGTTGGAAAGAACAAAGGAGAGGCCCAGGGAAAGAGCTCAGAGTGCAGCCCACATATTCTCTTTCAAATCGATGCAAGGAAGATCAAATCAGAAAGAACCTGCAAAGTGCTGCTCAGTACCCAAACACAGCTTTGAATATCTCCTGCAGTTTCTCTCTCTCACTCAGAATGCGTGGTGCAAAAATTTCGCCGACAAAAAAAGGCAGGAAGCAGGTCGCCTTTAAATAGCGCTCCCCCAGTCCCTTCATAACTGCAAAACGTTCCCATCAACCTATCGTTGCTAGCGGCAGGTGGTAAGACAGGGGACGCCACTCAATATCCGGTCCGGGGCGCTACCGGGGCATTGTACTCTCGACTGACTTCACGATCTGCCGGCGCAGGAGATCGTGGCAGTAATGTTTAGCGGCGCCGCAAAATGTCTAGTTAATTTCGTGAGTGCCGCAAACATCGCCGCGCCTGGGCGCTAGTTGCTTTGCGCCCCATTAGCGCCCTCGTAAGGCGCTAACGGGAGGCGCAAACCAACCGAATTTTTCTCCCGTGTAAAATAAGGTAAGGTTATATTTAGCCCTTTTTAAAACATTTTAAATTTATTTTTCAAAAAATAAAATTTTTGTTTTAAACGCTTAATTATATTGTATTTTAATTAATTTTAAATATGTAATTTTTAAAATTTATTTGTTATGTTAAATGTATTTTTAATGTGATCCACATTCATGCTTATGGGGTTTCCGTACGGAATGGGGATCCTCTTCGGCCATTCGTCGGGCCGGCCCACATGATCACGGGGCGCTCACGAACCGCCTGCGCCCTGGGGTACGTGGGCCTCTACGCATGTTTACGCATAGAGGCCCAGGAGCGCAAGTCTCCGTGGATCCCGAGGCAGAAGGTACGTACGTAGATTTCTTGCCAGTCTGAGGAATCCGCCCCCGGGAAGCCTCCGACTGCAAATTCAGGCCCTGTGTTTCTATCACGTAAGTACAGCACTTCACAACGTTCCACGCATTTCAATGCTGAGTCTCTTGGCGAGATATCATTATAGGGCAGCTTGTGGAGTTGCAGGGCAACTCGGACAGCAACTTCCTGATTACCACGTTTAACTGTGCATGTGCGTTGTCAGAAGTTGCTGTCTGATTTACACTTTAATAACGGTGAGCGCTGATAGCCTCACCATTATTCCTACAGCAACGTCCAGCCCAATATTTACAGGCTGAGTTTCAGTATTTTAATGGGTGAGTTTCAGTATGTTACCAGGTAAATTTCAGTATTGGTGAGGCTGCCGCGAAACATGAATTAAGACTGAATCCATGTGTGTAAAACAAAGGTTTTTTAATACAACTGCATGGTCCAAAATGGCTGAACAGACTGCTCCCAGAATTCCCTGGAAAAACCCTGAGGCCCCTACCCACTTCTTTTCTCCTGCCTTAAAGGCAAGGTGCCTTAAAGGCAAGGTGCTCGATATATTGTCCACGGAAGGAAAAGTGGATAATGCCCGTTTAGGTGGCGATCCGCCACACAGCTCCCCCCAGAATCCGCTTAGGAGGTGTGGACGAGACGGTGCGGTGGTCTGATGGGCCGGCCGGAGCGGCTCTTGTAGGACGCCGGTGGACGTGGAACGGCCGGGCGTGGAGCAGCCGGGTGAACCGGTTTGAGGGCAGGTCGGCCACGTGGCGGTGGACGAGCTACAGGGACCTGCTCACCGGGCTCCGAGTGTGCTGGCTTGAGTCGGTCAACCGACACTTTTTCGGTCCTGTCGCCCACTTGCAGGGTGAAAAATTTGTCCCCAGCCTGTAGCACCTTGTAGGGCCCGTCGTACGGGGGTTGAAGGGGTCCACGGTGGGCGTCGTGCCTTACGAAAATGAACCGTGCCTGGTGCAGGCTTAGTGGGACGTGTGAGGTGGATTCACCGTGTCGGGCAATGGGCACCGGGGCGAACTGCAGCGCCGGTGGGGTGAAGTCGAGGCGTTGCTAGTCGGCTGACCAGGGTGTCGTGGCGGTGGGCAGGACCTCGCTGGGTATGCGCAGCGGCTGACCGTACACGAGCTCTGCTGCCGATGCATGGAGGTCTTCTTTAACCGCGGTGCGCAGGCCGAGGAGGACCCACGGAAGTCGGTCGGTCCAGGCGCCGTCCTGGAGGCTGGCTCGAAGAGATGCCTTCAAGGATCTGTGGAACCGCTCACACAGTCCGTTGGCTTGGGGGTGGTACGCTGTGGTGCGGTGAATGGTCACCCCGAGATTGCGTGCGACAGCGGTCCAGAGTTCAGAGGTAAATTACGGACCTCTGTCCGATGTCATGTCGGAGGGGACGCCGAACCGTGCGACCCAGGTGCTGACGAAGGCTCTGGCGATGTCGGCGGTGGTGGTAGAGGTCAGTGGAATTGCCTCGGGCCAGCGCGTGGTGCGGTCAACGATGGTCAGCAAGTGCGTGTGGCCTTGCGACGGCGGCAGGGGCCCGACGATGTCCACGTGGATGTGGTCGAATCTCCACGAGGGGACGGTAAACTCCTCGAGGGGAGCTTTCATGTGTTGCTGTACCTTGGCCCGTTGGCAGGCTAGGCAGGAGTTGGCCCAAGTACGCACATCCTTGCGAAGGCCGCGCCAGACGAAGCGGTTGGCTACCAATTTGATGGATGCGCGGACGCCGAGGTGGGAGAGATTGTGTAGAATGTCGAATACACGACGGCGCCAGGACGCTGGGATGACGGGCCGAGGTTGACATAGGGATATGTCGCACTTGACCATGACAGCGGTCGGGCCACAGGCGACGTCGGCCAGGCATAGCCCTGGTAGGTTGGTAGGTGCGGAGAGCAGATCAGGGTCGGTGATCTGGTCTGCTGCGAGTTGAGCGTAGTCGACTGCCAGGTGTGCGGCGTGGATGGTGGGGCGGGAGAGGCAGTCGGCTACCACATTGTCTCGGCCGGAGACGTGTTGGATGTCTGTGGTGAACTCGGACACTGCCGCGAGCTGGCGCTGCTGCCTGGCGGACCAGGGGTCGGTTGTCTTTGCCATTGCGAATGTCAGGGGCTTGTGGTCGACAAACGCAGTGAAGGGGTGGCCCTCAAGCAAAAACCGAAAATGGCGGACCGCCAGGAACAGCGCGAGGAGCTCGCGGTCGAAGGTGCTGTACTTGACCTCCGGGGGGCGTAGTTGGCGGCTGAAGAAGGCAAGTGGTTGCCAGGCGCCGTCGATCCACTGCTCATACACGGCGCCGACCGCGTGGTCGGAGGCGTCCGTGGTGAGCACTACCTTGGCATTGGGCCGTGGGTGCGCGAGCAGGGTGGCGTTGGCGAGCGCGGTCTTGGTGGAGTCGAAGGCGGCGGACGCGTCTGCCGTCCATTCGACCGCCATCTTGCCGCTCCTGCCCCGGAGGGCTTCATACAGGGGCCTCATGAGGGACACCGCTTTGGGGATGAAGCGGTTATAGAAATTCACCATCCCGAGGAACTCCTGGAGGCCTTTGATGGTGGTGGGGCGGGGAAATTGTTGGACAGCCTGCACCGCAACATCGTCATCAAACCAGCGGACAAAGGAGGAGCCATCGTCATACAGAACAGAATGGACTATTGCAAAGAAGCATACTGACAACTGGACAACCAGGAACACTACAGACAGCTACCCGCAGATCCGACCACAGAACACACCCGCCAACTCAATAGACTGATCAAGACCTTCGATCCAGACCTTCAAAACATCCTACGCGCTCTCATCCCACGTACTCCCCGCGTAGGAGACTTTTACTGCCTCCCAAAGATACACAAAGCCAACACACCCGGACGTCCTATCGTATCAGGCAACGGAACCCTGTGTGAGAACCTCTCTGGGTACGTCGAGGGCATCCTGAAACCCATCGTACAGGGAACCCCCAGCTTCTGTCGCGACACTACAGACTTCTTGCAGAAACTCAGCACCCATGGACCAGTTGAACCAGGAACACTCCTCGTCACGATGGACGTATCGGCACTCTACAGCAATATCCCCCACAATGACGGCATCGCTGCGACAGCCTCAGTACTCAACACCAACAACAGCCAATCTTCGGACGCCATCCTACAACTCATCCGCTTCATCCTTGACCACAATGTCTTCACCTTCGACAACCATTTTTTTACCCAAACACACGGAACAGCCATGGGGACCAAATTCGCACCCCAATACGCCAACATCTTCATGCACAAGTTCGAGCAAGACTTCTTCGCTGCACAGGACCTCCAACCAACGCTGTACACCAGATACATCGACGACATCTTCTTCCTTTGGACCCACGGCGAAGGATCACTGAAAGGACTACACGATAGCATCAACAGGTTCCATCCCACCATCAAACTCACCATGGACTACTCCTCAGAATCGGTTTCATTCTTGGACACACGAATCTCCATCAAAGACGGACGCCTCAGCACTTCACTCTACCGCAAGCCCACGGACAACCTCACGATGCTCCACTTCTCCAGCTTCCACCCTAACCACGTTAAAGAAGCCATCCCCTATGGACAAGCCCTGCGAATACACAGGATCTGCTCAGACGAGGAGGAACGCGATGGACACCTACGGACACTGAAAGACGCCCTCGTAAGAACGGGATATGACGCTCGACTCGTCGATCGACAGTTCCGACGGGCCACAGCGAAAAACCGCATAGACCTCCTCAGAAGACGAACACGGGACACAACCAACAGAGTACCCTACGTCGTCCAGTACTTCCCCGGAGCGGAAAAACTACGCCATGTTCTTCGCAGCCTTCAACATGTCATCGATGACGACGAACACCTTGCTAAGGCCATCCCCACGCCTCCACTACTCGCCTTCAAGCAGCCGCCTAACCTCAAAAGTACCATCGTTCGCAGCAGATTACCCATCTTTCAGGAGAACAGCAACCACGACACCACACAACCCTGCCACGGCAACCTCTGCAAGACATGCCAGATCATGGACACAGATACCATCATCACACGTGAGGACACTACCCACCAGGTACATGGTACATACTCATGTGACTCGGCCAACGTTGTCTACCTGATACGTTGCAGTAAAGGATGCCCCAGAGCATGGTACATCGGCGAGACCATGCAGACACTGAGACAACGTATGAACGGACACCGCGCAACAATCGCCAGGCAGGAGTGTTGCCTCCCAGTCGGGGAACACTTCAGCAGTCAGGGGCATTCAGCCTCGGATCTGCGGGTAAGCGTTCTCCAAGGCGGCCTTCGGGATACACGACAGCGCAAAATCATAGAGCAGAAACTGATAGCCAAGTTCCGTACTCATGAGGATGGCCTCAATCGCGATATCGGGTTCATGTCACGATACAGAACGTGACTTGACATCATGGCCGGTCTTTCCAGGTTTTTTTTTAAACCCAAATGGAGAGGATATGCAGCCAGCAGGTGTTTTGACACGTTGGACCCCCTGGGACACATCTCATTGTCTTGGCTGTGCTCTTAGTGTGTCTTTGATGTAGGGAAAGATTTGAATACATTTTTTCTGTGTTTATATTGTGAATTCTGGGAGATTCTCTCACAGCTACCCTACCTGAAGAAGGGGCGACAGCTCCGAAAGCTTGTAATTTTAAATAAATCTGTTGGACTATAACCTGGTGTTGTGCGACTTCTCATTTTTGCACCTTGGTGGGCAGGGGAATGGCCCCAGCATGGGTGATGTGGTGGCCGAGGAAGTCGATCTTGTCCAGGCCGAACTGGCATTTGGCTGGGCTGAGGATGAGCCCGTGGTCGCTGAGGCGCCCGAACAGGATGCGAAGGTGTTCGAGGTGTTCCTGCTTGGAGGAACTGGCTACCAGGATGTCGTCCAGGTAGACGAACAGGAACTTCAGGTCCCGAAGGACCGAGTCCATGAGCCGTTGGAATGCCTGGGCCGCGTTTTTGAGGCCGAAGGGCATCCGCAGGAACTCGAACAGGCCAAAGGGGGTGATTACAGCAGTCTTGGGGACGTCCGCGGGGTGGACGGGGACTTGGTGGTAGCCGCGCACCAGGTCGACCTTGGAAAAGACTGAGCGGCTGGCCAGTCTAGCCGAGAAGTCCTGAATGTGCAGCACGGGGTACCGATCAGGGGTGATGGCGTCGTTGAGGCGGCGGTAATCCCCGCAGGGGCGCCAACCCCCGCCTGGTTTGGGGGCGATGTGGAGTGGGGAGGCCCAGGGACTGTTGGAGTGGCGGATGATGCCGAGCTGTTCCATGGTGGTAAACTCGGTCCGCGCGATCTCCAGTTTGGCCGGGTCCAGCCTGCGGGCGTGGGCGTACACTGGGGGGCCTGTGGCGGGGATGAAGTGTTCCACCCCGTGTTTGGCGGCCTCCGCGGAGAAGGTCGGATTGGTAAGGGCCGGGAATTCGGCCAGGAGTGCCGAGTAGTCATCCGTGGTCCGGGCGTGGCACTGTGACGCCATGTCGGCGGGTTGACGGGGGGCCATGGTGCCCAGGATGGGGGACATGGTGTTCATGTCCACGAGGCGGTGACGAGGGATGTCTACCAGTAGGCCGTGGGCGCACAGGAAATCTGCGCCGATGAGAGGGGAGAGCACCTTGGCAGTGAAGAACTCCCATCGGTAGCGGCGACCAGCGAGGTCGAGGGTGACTGTCCGGGTGCCGTACGTCCGGATTTCCGAGCCGTTAGCAGCAGCCAGCGCCCGTCTTCGTTTGCCCTTTTGGATGTCGAGGGAGGAGGCCGGGATGATGCTGTGCTGAGCTCCAGTGTCGCAAAGGAACCGGCGGACGGTTTTGTCATCCGTGACGTACAGCAGGGAGCCCGCGTGGCCCATGGCCATCGCGGGGGCTGGTACTGGGGAGGACTTGAAAGAGCAGGGAGGTGTGCACCGTTGTGCCCTGGCGCCAAACCGTGCGTGGTCGTAACAGTGGCCCGGGTTAGTGGGGCGCGAAGGCCCCATGGGCCTGGTGGCTGGTCCTTGTGGCCGCGTGGTGATCGGTGAGGGGTGCGCCCAGGCATTGGCTGCCAGGTCCGGAGTGACGTCGCGGCTGGAGTGAGCGGACAGCAGCTTGTCGGCCTCATCGGCCAGGGCTTCCAGGTTCGTGAGGCCGGACGCCACGGTCGCTGGGCGGATGCTGAGAGGGAGCTGGCGGATGAACAGCGTGCGGGAGAGGGATCCGGGTGGGCTCTCGTCGGTGAGGGAGAGCATGTGGGAGAGGAGGTCTGACGGTGAGGCATCACCGAGGCCTGGAAGGTCGAGGAGTTGGCAGTTTCGCTGATATAAGTGTCACCAATTTACCAGGTAAGTGTCAGCAATTTACCGGGTAAGTGTCAGCAATTTACTGGTTAAGTGTCACCAATTTACCAGGTAAGTTTCAGAAATTTACCAGAAAAGTGTCAGCAATTTACTGGGTAAGTTTCACCAATTTACAAGGTAAGTGTCACCAATTTACTGGGTAAGTTTCACCAATTTACCGGGTAAGTGTCAGTAATTTACCGAGTAAGTGTCAGCAATTTACCAGGTAAGTGTCACCAATTTACCGGTAAGTTTCAGTAATTTACCGGGTAAGTTTCAGCAATTTACCGGGAAAGTGTCACCAATTTACTGGGTAAGTTTCACCAATTTACCAGGTAAGTGTCAGCAATTTACCGGTAAGTTTCAGAAATTTACCAGGTAAGTTTCAGCAATTTACCAGGTAAGTGTCAGCAATTTACCGGTAAGTTTCAGAAATTTACCGGGTAAGTTTCAGCAATTTACCGGGTAAGTGTCACCAATTTACCGGGTAAGTTTAACCAATTTACCAGGTAAGTGACAGCAATTAACCAGGTAAGTGCCAGCAATTTACCGGGTAAGTGTCAGCAATTTACCAGTTAAGTGTCAGCAATTTACCGGGTAATTTTCAGCAATTTACCAGGTAAGTGTCACCAATTTACCGGGTAAGTGTCAGCAATTTACCGGGTAAGTGTCACCAATTTACCGGGTAATTGTCACCAATTTACCAGGGAAATGTCACCAATTTACCGGGTAAGTGTCAGCAATTTACCGGGTAAGTGTCACCAATTTACCCGGTAAGTTTCAGCAATTTACTGGGTAAGTGTCAGCAATTTACCGGGTAATTGTTTCCAATTTACCGGGTAATTGTCACTAATTTACCGGGTAATTGTCACCAATTTACCAGGTAAATGTCACCAATTTACCGGGTAAGTGTCAGCAATTTACCGGGTAAGTGTCAGCAATTTACCGGGTAAGTGTCAGCAATTTACCGGGTAATTGTCACCAATTTACCGGGTAAGTGTCAGCAATTTACCGGGTAAGTGTCAGCAATTTACCAGGTAAGTGTCAGCAATTTACCAGGTAAGTGTCACCAATTTACCGGGTAAGTGTCAGCAATTTACCGGGTAAGTATCAGTAATTTACCAGGTAAGTGTCACCAATTTACCCGGTAAGTTTCAGCAATTTACTGGGTAAGTGTCAGCAATTTACCGGGTAAGTGTCACCAATTTACCGGGTAATTGTCACCAATTTACCGGGTAATTGTCACCAATTTACCGGGTAATTGTCAGCAATTTACCAGGTAAGTATCAGCAATTTACCGGTAAGTGTCAGCAATTTACCAGGTAAGTCTCAGCAATTTACCGGGTAAGTCTCAGCAATTTACCAGGTAAGTGTCAGCAATTTACCAGTTAAGTGTCAGCAATTTACCGGGTAATTTTCAGCAATTTACCAGGTAAGTGTCACCAATTTACCGGGTAAGTGTCAGCAATTTACCGGGTAAGTTTTACCAATTTACCGGGTAATTGTCACCAATTTCCCAGGGAAATGTCACCAATTTACCGGGTAAGTGTCAGTAATTTACCAGGTAAGTGTCACCAATTTACCCGGTAAGTTTCAGCAATTTACTGGGTAAGTGTCAGCAATTTACCGGGTAAGTGTCACCAATTTACCGGGTAATTGTCACCAATTTACCGGGTAATTGTCACCAATTTACCGGGTAATTGTCACCAATTTACCGGGTAATTGTCACCAATTTACCGGGTAAGTGTCAGCAATTTACCGGGTAAGTGTCAGCAATTTACCGGGTAAGTGTCAGCAATTTACCAGGTAAGTTTCAGCAATTTACCGGGTAAGTGTCAGCAATTTACCGGGTAAGTGTCAGCAATTTACCGGGTAAGTGTCAGCAATTTACCGGGTAAGTGTCAGCAATTTACCGGGTAAGTTTCAGCAATTTACCGGGTAAGTTTCAGCAATTTACCAGGTAAGTGTCAGCAATTTACCGGGTAAGTGTCAGCAATTTACCGGGTAAGTGTCACCAATTTACCGGTAAGTGTCAGCAATTTACCGGGTAAGTGTCAGCAATTTACCGGTAAGTGTCAGCAATTTACCGGGTAAGTTTCAGCAATTTACCGGGTAAGTGTCAGCAATTTACCGGGTAAGTGTCACCAATTTACCAGGTAAGTGTCAGCAATTTACCGGGTAAGTTTCAGCAATTTACCGGGTAAGTGTCAGCAATTTACCGGGTAAGTGTCAGCAATTTACCGGGTAAGTGTCAGCAATTTACCAGGTAAGTGTCAGCAATTTACCGGTAAGTTTCAGCAATTTACCTGGTAAGTGTCAGCAATTTACCGGGTAAGTGTCAGCAATTTACCGGGTAAGTTTCAGCAATTTACCGGGTAAGTTTCAGCAATTTACCGGTAAGTGTCAGCAATTTACCGGGTAAGTGTCAGCAATTTACCAGGTAAGTTTCAGCAATTTACCGGGTAAGTTTCAGCAATTTACCGGGTAAGTGTCAGCAATTTACCGGGTAAGTTTCAGCAATTTACCGGGTAAGTGTCAGCAATTTACCGGGTAAGTTTCAGCAATTTACCAGGTAAGTGTCAGCAATTTACCGGGTAAGTTTCAGCAATTTACCGGGTAAGTTTCAGCAATTTACCTGGTAAGTGTCAGCAATTTACCGGTAAGTTTCAGCAATTTACCGGGTAAGTTTCAGCAATTTACCGGGTAAGTGTCAGCAATTTACCGGGTAAGTTTCACCAATTTACCAGGTAAATGTCACCAATTTACCGGGTAAGTTTCACCAATTTACCGGGTAAGTGTCAGCAATTTACCAGGTAAGTGTCAGTAATTAACCAGGTAAGTGTCAGTAATTTACCAGGTAAGTGTCACCAATTTACCCAGTAAGTGTCAGCAATTTACCGGGTAAGTGTCACCAATTAACCGGGTAAGTGTCACCAATTTACCGGGTAATTGTCACCAATTTACCAGGTAAATGTCACCAATTTACCGGGTAAGTGTCACCAATTTACCAGGTAAGTGTCAGCAATTTACCAGGTAAGTGTCAGTAATTTACCAGGTAAGTGTCACCAATTTACCCAGTAAGTGTCAGCAATTTACCGGGTAAGTGTCACCAATTAACCGGGTAAGTGTCACCAATTTACCAGGTAAATGTCACCAATTTACCAGGGTAAGTGTCACCAATTTACCGGGTAAGTGTCAGCAATTTACCAGGTAAGTGTCAGCAATTTACCAGGTAAGTGTCAGCAATTTACCGGGTAAGTGTCAGCAATTTACCAGGTAAGTGTCAGCAATTTACCAGGTAAGTGTCAGCAATTTACCAGGTAAGTGTCAGCAATTTACCAGGTAAGTGTCAGCAATTTACCGGGTAAGTTTCAGCAATTTACCAGGTAAGTGTCACCAATTTACCGGGTAAGTGTCAGCAATTTACCGGGTAAGTGTCACCAATTTACCGGGTAAGTGTCACCAATTTACCAGGGAAGTGTCAGCAATTTACCGGGTAAGTGTCAGTAATTTACCAGGTAAGTGTCACCAATTTACCCGGTAAGTTTCAGCAATTTACTGGGTAAGTGTCAGCAATTTACCGGGTAAGTGTCAGCAATTTACCGGGTAATTGTCACCAATTTACCGGGTAATTGTCACCAATTTACCGGGTAATTGTCACCAATTTACCGGGTAAGTTTCAGCAATTTACCGGGTAAGTTTCAGCAATTTACCGGGTAAGTGTCAGCAATTTACCAGGTAAGTATCAGCAATTTACCGGGTAAGTGTCAGCAATTTACCGGGTAAGTGTCACCAATTTACCGGTAAGTGTCAGCAATTTACCGGGTAAGTGTCAGCAATTTACCAGGTAAGTGTCAGCAATTTACCGGTAAGTGTCAGCAATTTACCGGGTAAGTGTCACCAATTTACCGGGTAAGTGTCACCAATTTACCGGGTAAGTGTCAGCAATTTACCGGGTAAGTGTCAGCAATTTACCGGGTAAGTGTCAGCAATTTACCGGGTAAGTGTCAGCAATTTACCGGGTAAGTGTCAGCAATTTACCGGGTAAGTGTCAGCAATTTACCGGGTAAGTGTCAGCAATTTACCGGGTAAGTGTCAGCAATTTACCGGGTAAGTTTCAGCAATTTACCAGGTAAGTGTCAGCAATTTACCGGGTAAGTTTCAGCAATTTACCGGGTAAGTTTCAGCAATTTACCGGTAAGTGTCAGCAATTTACCGGTAAGTGTCAGCAATTTACCGGGTAAGTGTCAGCAATTTACCGGGTAAGTGTCAGCAATTTACCAGGTAAGTGTCAGCAATTTACCGGGTAAGTGTCAGCAATTTACCGGGTAAGTTTCAGCAATTTACCGGGTAAGTGTCAGCAATTTACCAGGTAAGTGTCAGCAATTTACCGGGTAAGTTTCAGCAATTTACCAGGGTAAGTGTCAGCAATTTACCGGGTAAGTGTCAGCAATTTACCGGGTAAGTGTCAGCAATTTACCGGGTAAGTGTCACCAATTTACCGGGTAAGTGTCACCAATTTACCGGGTAAGTGTCAGCAATTTACCGGTAAGTGTCACCAATTTACCGGGTAAGTGTCAGCAATTTACCAGGTAAGTTTCAGCAATTTACCGGGTAAGTGTCAGCAATTTACCGGGTAAGTGTCAGCAATTTACCGGGTAAGTGTCAGCAATTTACCGGTAAGTGTCAGCAATTTACCGGGTAAGTGTCAGCAATTTACCGGGTAAGTGTCAGCAATTTACCGGGTAAGTGTCAGCAATTTACCGGGTAAGTTTCAGCAATTTACCGGGTAAGTGTCAGCAATTTACCAGGTAAGTGTCAGCAATTTACCGGGTAAGTGTCAGCAATTTACCGGGTAAGTGTCAGCAATTTACCGGGTAAGTGTCAGCAATTTACCGGGTAAGTTTCAGCAATTTACCGGGTAAGTGTCAGCAATTTACCGGGTAAGTGTCAGCAATTTACCAGGTAAGTTTCAGCAATTTACCGGGTAAGTTTCAGCAATTTACCGGGTAAGTGTCAGCAATTTACCGGGTAAGTTTCAGCAATTTACCGGGTAAGTGTCAGCAATTTACCGGGTAAGTGTCACCAATTTACCGGGTAAGTGTCAGCAATTTACCGGGTAAGTGTCAGCAATTTACCGGGTAAGTGTCACCAATTTACCAGGTAAGTGTCACCAATTTACCGGGTAAGTTTCAGCAATTTACCGGGTAAGTGTCAGCAATTTACCGGGTAAGTTTCAGCAATTTACCGGGTAAGTGTCAGCAATTTACCGGGTAAGTGTCAGCAATTTACCGGGTAAGTGTCAGCAATTTACCGGGTAAGTGTCAGCAATTTACCGGGTAAGTGTCAGCAATTTACCGGGTAAGTGTCAGCAATTTACCGGGTAAGTGTCAGCAATTTACCGGTAAGTGTCAGCAATTTACCGGGTAAGTGTCAGCAATTTACCGGGTAAGTTTCAGCAATTTACCGGTAAGTTTCAGCAATTTACCGGGTAAGTGTCAGCAATTTACCGGGTAAGTGTCAGCAATTTACCGGGTAAGTTTCAGCAATTTACCAGGTAAGTTTCAGCAATTTACCAGGTAAGTGTCAGCAATTTACCAGGTAAGTTTCAGCAATTTACCGGGTAAGTGTCAGCAATTTACCAGGTAAGTGTCAGCAATTTACCAGGTAAGTGTCAGCAATTTACCGGGTAAGTGTCAGCAATTTACCAGGTAAGTGTCAGCAATTTACCGGGTAAGTGTCAGCAATTTACCGGGTAAGTGTCAGCAATTTACCGGGTAAGTGTCAGCAATTTACCAGGTAAGTGTCAGCAATTTACCGGGTAAGTGTCAGCAATTTACCGGTAAGTGTCAGCAATTTACCGGGTAAGTGTCAGCAATTTACCGGGTAAGTGTCAGCAATTTACCGGGTAAGTGTCAGCAATTTACCGGGTAAGTGTCAGCAATTTACCAGGTAAGTGTCACCAATTTACCAGGTAAGTGTCACCAATTTACCAGGTAAGTTTCAGCAATTTACCGGGTAAGTTTCAGCAATTTACCGGGTAAGTGTCAGCAATTTACCAGGGTAAGTGTCAGCAATTTACCGGGTAAGTGTCAGCAATTTACCAGGTAAGTGTCAGCAATTTACCAGGTAAGTGTCAGCAATTTACCAGGGTAAGTGTCAGCAATTTACCAGGTAAGTGTCAGCAATTTACGGGTAATTTTCAGCAATTTACCAGGTAAGTGTCAGCAATTTACCGGGTAAGTGTCAGCAATTTACCGGGTAAGTTTCAGCAATTTACCGGGTAATTGTCACCAATTTCCCAGGGAAATGTCACCAATTTACCGGGTAAGTGTCAGTAATTTACCAGGTAAGTGTCACCAATTTACCCGGTAAGTTTCAGCAATTTACTGGGTAAGTGTCAGCAATTTACCGGGTAAGTGTCACCAATTTACCGGGTAAGTGTCACCAATTTACCGGGTAATTGTCACCAATTTACCGGGTAATTGTCACCAATTTACCAGGTAAGTGTCACCAATTTACCGGGTAATTGTCACCAATTTACCGGGTAATTGTCACCAATTTACCAGGTAAATGTCACCAATTTACCGGGTAAGTTTCACCAATTTACCGGGTAAGTGTCAGCAATTTACCAGGTAAGTGTCAGTAATTAACCAGGTAAGTGTCAGTAATTTACCAGGTAAGTGTCACCAATTTACCCAGTAAGTTTCAGCAATTTACCGGGTAAGTGTCAGCAATTTACCAGGTATGTGTCACCAATTTACCAGGTAAGTTTCAGCAATTTACCGGGTAAGTTTCAGCAATTTACCGGGTAAGTGTCAGCAATTTACCAGGTAAGTGTCAGCAATTTACCGGGTAAGTGTCAGCAATTTACCGGGTAAGTGTCAGCAATTTACCGGGTAAGTGTCACCAATTTACCGGGTAAGTTTCAGCAATTTACCAGGTAAGTGTCAGCAATTTACCGGGTAAGTGTCAGCAATTTACCGGGTAAGTGTCAGCAATTTACCGGGTAAGTGTCAGCAATTTACCGGGTAATGTCAGCAATTTACCGGGTAAGTGTCAGCAATTTACCGGGTAAGTTTCAGCAATTTACCTGGTAAGTTTCAGCAATTTACCGGGTAAGTGTCAGCAATTTACCAGGTAAGTGTCAGCAATTTACCAGGTAAGTGTCAGCAATTTACCGGTAAGTGTCAGCAATTTACCAGGTAAGTGTCAGCAATTTACCGGGTAAGTTTCAGCAATTTACCGGGTAAGTGTCAGCAATTTACCGGGTAAGTGTCAGCAATTTACCAGGTAAGTTTCAGCAATTTACCGGGTAAGTTTCAGCAATTTACCGGGTAAGTGTCAGCAATTTACCGGTAAGTGTCAGCAATTTACCGGGTAAGTGTCACCAATTTACCGGGTAAGTGTCAGCAATTTACCGGGTAAGTGTCACCAATTTACCGGGTAAGTGTCACCAATTTACCAGGTAAGTGTCACCAATTTACCGGGTAAGTGTCAGCAATTTACCGGGTAAGTGTCAGCAATTTACCAGGTAAGTGTCAGCAATTTACCGGGTAAGTGTCAGCAATTTACCGGGTAAGTGTCAGCAATTTACCGGGTAAGTGTCACCAATTTACCGGTAAGTGTCAGCCAATTTACCGGGTAAGTGTCAGCAATTTACCGGGTAAGTGTCACCAATTTACCGGGTAAGTGTCACCAATTTACCGGGTAAGTGTCAGCAATTTACCGGGTAAGTGTCAGCAATTTACCGGGTAAGTGTCAGCAATTTACCGGGTAAGTGTCAGCAATTTACCAGGTAAGTGTCAGCAATTTACCGGGTAATTGTCACCAATTTACAGGGTAAGTGTCACCAATTTACCAGGTAAGTGTCACCAATTTACCGGGTAAGTTTCACCAATTTACCGGGTAAGTGTCAGCAATTTACCAGGTAAGTGTCAGCAATTAACCAGGTAAGTGTCAGTAATTTACCAGGTAAGTGTCACCAATTTACCAGGTAAGTGTCAGCAATTTACCGGGTAAGTGTCACCAATTAACCGGGTAAGTGTCACCAATTTACCGGGTAATTGTCACCAATTTACCAGGTAAATGTCACCAATTTACCGGGTAAGTGTCACCAATTTACCAGGTAAGTGTCAGCAATTTACCAGGTAAGTGTCAGTAATTTACCAGGTAAGTGTCACCAATTTACCCAGTAAGTGTCAGCAATTTACTGGGTAAGTGTCACCAATTAACCAGGTAAGTGTCACCAATTTACCAGGTAAGTGTCACCAATTTACCAGGTAAGTGTCACCAATTTACCGGGTAAGTGTCAGCAATTTACCAGGTAAGTGTCAGCAATTTACCAGGTAAGTGTCAGCAATTTACCGGGTAAGTGTCAGCAATTTACCAGGTAAGTGCAGCAATTTACCAGGTAAGTTTCAGCAATTTACCAGGGTAAGTGTCAGCAATTTACCAGGTAAGTGTCAGCAATTTACCGGGTAAGTTTCAGCAATTTACCAGGTAAGTGTCAGCAATTTACCGGGTAAGTGTCAGCAATTTACCGGGTAAGTTTCACCAATTTACCGGGTAATTGTCACCAATTTACCAGGGAAATGTCACCAATTTACCGGGTAAGTGTCAGTAATTTACCAGGTAAGTGTCACCAATTTACCCGGTAAGTTTCAGCAATTTACTGGTAAGTGTCAGCAATTTACCGGGTAAGTGTCAGCAATTTACCGGGTAAGTTTCACCAATTTACCGGGTAAGTGTCACCAATTTACCGGGTAAGTGTCAGCAATTTACCGGGTAAGTGTCAGCAATTTACCAGGTAAGTTTCAGCAATTTACCGGGTAAGTGTCAGCAATTTACCAGGTAAGTTTCAGCAATTTACCGGGTAAGTGTCAGCAATTTACCGGGTAAGTGTCAGCAATTTACCAGGTAAGTGTCAGCAATTTACCAGGTAAGTGTCAGCAATTTACCGGGTAAGTGTCAGCAATTTACCAGGTAAGTTTCAGCAATTTACCGGGTAAGTTTCAGCAATTTACCGGGTAAGTGTCAGCAATTTACCGGGTAAGTGTCAGCAATTTACCAGGGTAAGTGTCAGCAATTTACCGGGTAAGTTTCAGCAATTTACCGGGTAAGTTTCAGCAATTTACCGGGTAAGTTTCAGCAATTTACCGGGTAAGTGTCAGCAATTTACCGGGTAAGTGTCAGCAATTTACCGGGTAAGTTTCAGCAATTTACCAGGTAAGTTTCAGCAATTTACCAGGTAAGTGTCAGCAATTTACCAGGTAAGTGTCAGCAATTTACCGGGTAAGTGTCAGCAATTTACCGGGTAAGTGTCACCAATTTACCGGGTAAGTGTCAGCAATTTACCGGGTAAGTGTCAGCAATTTACCGGGTAAGTTTCAGCAATTTACCAGGTAAGTGTCAGCAATTTACCGGGTAAGTGTCAGCAATTTACCGGGTAAGTTTCAGCAATTTACCGGGTAAGTGTCAGCAATTTACCAGGGTAAGTGTCAGCAATTTACCGGGTAAGTGTCAGCAATTTACCAGGTAAGTGTCACCAATTTACCCGGTAAGTGTCAGCAATTTACCGGGTAAGTGTCAGCAATTTACCGGGTAAGTGTCAGCAATTTACCGGGTAAGTGTCAGCAATTTACCGGGTAAGTGTCAGCAATTTACCGGGTAAGTGTCAGCAATTTACCGGGTAAGTGTCACCAATTTACCGGTAAGTTTCAGCAATTTACCGGGTAAGTTTCAGCAATTTACCGGGTAAGTGTCAGCAATTTACCAGGTAAGTGTCAGCAATTTACCGGGTAAGTGTCAGCAATTTACCGGGTAAGTGTCAGCAATTTACCGGGTAAGTGTCAGCAATTTACCGGGTAAGTGTCAGCAATTTACCGGTAAGTTTCAGCAATTTACCGGGTAAGTGTCAGCAATTTACCAGGTAAGTGTCAGCAATTTACCGGGTAAGTGTCAGCAATTTACCGGGTAAGTGTCAGCAATTTACCGGGTAAGTGTCAGCAATTTACCGGGTAAGTTTCAGCAATTTACCGGGTAAGTGTCAGCAATTTACCGGGTAAGTGTCAGCAATTTACCAGGTAAGTTTCAGCAATTTACCGGGTAAGTTTCAGCAATTTACCGGGTAAGTGTCAGCAATTTACCGGGTAAGTTTCAGCAATTTACCGGGTAAGTGTCACCAATTTACCGGGTAAGTTTCAGCAATTTACCGGTAAGTGTCAGCAATTTACCGGGTAAGTGTCAGCAATTTACCGGGTAAGTGTCAGCAATTTACCAGGTATGTGTCAGCAATTTACCGGGTAAGTTTCAGCAATTTACCGGGTAAGTGTCAGCAATTTACCAGGTAAGTGTCAGCAATTTACCGGGTAAGTGTCAGCAATTTACCGGGTAAGTGTCAGCAATTTACCGGGTAAGTGTCAGCAATTTACCGGGTAAGTGTCAGCAATTTACCGGGTAAGTGTCAGCAATTTACCGGGTAAGTGTCAGCAATTTACCGGGTAAGTGTCAGCAATTTACCGGGTAAGTGTCAGCAATTTACCGGGTAAGTGTCACCAATTTACCGGGTAAGTGTCAGCAATTTACCGGTAAGTGTCAGCAATTTACCGGGTAAGTGTCAGCAATTTACCGGGTAAGTGTCAGCAATTTACCGGGTAAGTGTCACCAATTTACCGGGTAAGTGTCAGCAATTTACCAGGTAAGTGTCAGCAATTTACCGGGTAAGTTTCAGCAATTTACCGGGTAAGTGTCAGCAATTTACCAGGTAAGTGTCAGCAATTTACCAGGTAAGTGTCAGTAATTTACCAGGTAAGTGTCACCAATTTACCAGTAAGTGTCAGCAATTTACCGGGTAAGTGTCACCAATTAACCGGGTAAGTGTCACCAATTTACCGGGTAATTGTCACCAATTTACCAGGTAAGTGTCACCAATTTACCGGGTAAGTGTCACCAATTTACCAGGTAAGTGTCAGCAATTTACCAGGTAAGTGTCAGTAATTTACCAGGTAAGTGTCAGCAATTTACCCAGTAAGTGTCAGCAATTTACCGGGTAAGTGTCACCAATTAACCAGGTAAGTGTCACCAATTTACCAGGTAAATGTCACCAATTTACCAGGTAAAGTGTCAGCAATTTACCGGGTAAGTGTCAGCAATTTACCAGGTAAGTGTCAGCAATTTACCAGGTAAGTGTCAGCAATTTACCGGGTAAGTGTCAGCAATTTACCAGGTAAGTGTCAGCAATTTACCAGGTAAGTTTCAGCAATTTACCAGGTAAGTGTCAGCAATTTACCAGGTAAGTGTCAGCAATTTACCGGGTAATTTTCAGCAATTTACCAGGTAAGTGTCACCAATTTACCGGGTAAGTGTCAGCAATTTACCGGGTAAGTGTCACCAATTTACCGGGTAAGTGTCACCAATTTACCGGGTAAGTGTCACCAATTTACCGGGTAAGTGTCAGCAATTTACCAGGTAAGTGTCACCAATTTACCCGGTAAGTTTCAGCAATTTACCTGGGTAAGTGTCAGCAATTTACCGGGTAAGTGTCAGCAATTTACCGGGTAATTGTCACCAATTTACCGGGTAATTGTCACCAATTTACCGGGTAATTGTCACCAATTTACCGGGTAAGTTTCAGCAATTTACCGGGTAAGTTTCAGCAATTTACCGGGTAAGTGTCAGCAATTTACCAGGTAAGTATCAGCAATTTACCGGGTAAGTGTCACCAATTTACCGGGTAAGTGTCACCAATTTACCGGGTAAGTGTCACCAATTTACCGGGTAAGTGTCACCAATTTACCGGGTAAGTGTCAGCAATTTACCGGGTAAGTGTCACCAATTTACCGGGTAAGTGTCACCAATTTACCGGGTAATTGTCACCAATTTACAGGGTAATTGTCACCAATTTACCAGGTAAATGTCACCAATTTACCAGGTAAATGTCACCAATTTACCGGGTAAGTTTCAGCAATTTACTGGGTAAGTGTGAGCAATTTACCGGGTAATTGTTTCCAATTTACCGGGTAATTGTCACCAATTTACCGGGTAATTGTCACCAATTTACCAGGTAAGTGTCACCAATTTACCAGGTAAGTGTCAGCAATTTACCGGGTAAGTGTCACCAATTTACCGGGTAATTGTCACCAATTTACCGGGTAAGTGTCAGCAATTTACCGGGTAAGTGTCAGCAATTTACCAGGTAAGTGTCAGCAATTTACCAGGTAAGTCTCAGCAATTTACCGGGTAAGTGTCAGCAATTTACCAGGTAAGTGTCAGCAATTTACCAGGTAAGTGTCACCAATTTACC
>JASTWF010001061.1:0-126891 GCA_030390025.1 Squalus acanthias | reverse complement strand
TACGGCCCGATATATGTGTGTACATATTGTCGATCGAGTTTCATTTTAATTACTTGGGAAAGTTGGATATAAGAAACTTAAATAAAGCGACACCTATCAGATTTCAGTAACGAATATGTCCTTTTCGCTCAAACATGAACAACATAACAAGCAATATTATGCAATATTATAACATAAAAAATAAATTTAACTATTACCAGTCTAAATGAGGTCTGAATAATATATTTTAAGCCTGAAAGTTAACATTGAATATATGGCTGGTAATCTCTATCTGAAATTCAGCAACATTACTTGTACCAGTGATAGATTGTTACTGAGTATCACAGCAGGAAGTTGTATAAATATCGACTAAAAATTTTTGAGTTTAGATGAAAAATAAAAAAATGCTGATATATGAAACAAGTCCAAGTTTTTAGAAGTTTTAAAATGTAATTTCAATAGAAGAGACGGAAAGCAGTTTCTGTGGGCGTGGCTTAGTTTGGGCAGCTTTTGTGGGCGTGTCTTCTCTTACGCACAGGCTGTCCGCTGCTCTCCTGCCCTTTGTGATGTCATTCGCTGCGCACAGCTCTGCAGCGCCGAAAGCATGTCTCCGTTCTGGGCCTTGCACAAGGTAAGATTGTACTCCGAGCTACACCGCCGATCGTAATTTTTGGGCCAGTATTTTACTTCGAGGCAACTCAGGAAAATAAGGATGTGCCGTGCATGGATAAATAGTTAGTCATCCTCAGGATTACCACGTCTAGGTGGCACAGAGAGTGATTGATTTGAGTGAAGGAAAAATCAGCATTAATTAGTACACTTTTTTTTGTTCCCAACTAACGTGTGATGACCATAATGCTGTTTTATTTACCCCTCTCTCGCTCTTGCAGCCATACTTGGGGTCAAAATTGTGATTCCTCTTCCGGGGAAAACGCGGCCACTCCATGTAATTCACTATTTACCTGGTGGCCATGGCATTGGCCGATCTGCGGTCCTGATATTTGGCGGGGTCTGTATGAGATGAAAGCAATTTATTTCCCGGATTCATTCATGGACATACACTCCGGTCTGCAGTCAGAATGTCTTCCTTATTTATGCTTCTATTGAATGTTCTCTCTGATTAACTGTCGCTTTCACCTTTGATCGATTTGTCGCCATTTGTCTGCCAAAAAAATAAGAACTCAATATTGCACCGAAAAAACTGCGGCAGTGGTTGTAGCAACGATATCGGGGCTGAGCATTTTTGAAAATTTCCCAATGTACTTTATTTTAGTACCTCGCGCAATAATTGACAATATACCGTAGTTCTGTGAACTGAACTCAAAACTCTATACTGTACATATAAGGTTATATTCTTATGGCTTGACATAGTTTAAATCCCTTTTATTCCTTTTCTTTTGTTTTTGATATTCAATGGTCTGACCATCAGGCAATTTCTACTGAAAAGTAGAATCAGGAGGGATCTCCGGAGAATCGACAGTGACCCAGAAATGAACAACCGCAGGAAATCCATCGTTTTACTGCTGGCCATATCTGGCAGTTTTATCCTGTTATAGATGGTAAGTTTAATTTATTATATATCTGTACAAATTATGGATATTCAATACTTGCACACAGACTGCAGTAATCCGTTCAACATTTTGGAACAAACTGGATATATGCTGCAGAATATGAGTCCTTGCACAAATACCATCATTTATGCAGTGTCCCAGACTAAATTCAGAGTGGAGTTAAAGAATCTGATTCAATATCCCTTGTCTGTAATTACTAAGTTAGGGAAATAATTAGAAGGTCTGAGTCTAACCAGAGCTGACTACAAAGAATTGAGACTCGCTTCCATCTTATTTATTCAACACGGGCAGCAGCCGATCAGCCGCTTGTTATTCGCCCAACACCATGTGCTTTCGGTAGAGTTTAATAGAGATGAAAGTCGCGCGGGAGTGTAATGAGCGTCCGACCTGCTCCCGCTATTTTTGCGCCGTACCTGAAGGTGAATTTCACCCCTGGTCGGTGGAACTTTCACCTCTGGCGGGAGCGAGGTCAATGGAAGGAGATTCGAGCGGCGTTTATAGACAACAGACGATCCAATTCTCCCCATTTTACTCCACGCCGAAGTAGAAAGTTCCCTGGAAAATTTTCCCTTTTTGCATTTGTGTGACATTTTAACTTTCAACTTGACTCTCTGGCGAAGATTTTCACGTTGTCGCTGGAGCCTGAAAATCGATGTTGCAGATTGGCCACCGGTGCTAGAAAATTCGTCTTATTCTCATCCTCATTGTAACCACAGGGTTAGCAGCAGAGTACTACACTGGCCTCGCTCCCTTCAGTTACAGAGGGAGAAGTGGCCTCGGGATTTGCTCCGGACAACTGTGTTGGCGATGCTGCTGGTGAAATGTGAGTGTGTGGACAGGATCGGGCGCGGCTGTGTTTCCAGTAATTGAACAGTGTTTGCAGTCACTGTTTCTGCTCACAGATGGAGACTGTCTACCTGAGGCCAATGTCGGAGTCAATTGTACTAATTAGGAAGGTATAAATATTAACAAAACAAAATTTTAAATCCCTGGCGTGCCATTATTCAGTGCGGCCGTTACGTAATGTCTAAAACGCCAGTTTGTGCAAATGCAGATGAGATTTGACAATGTGCCTTCAAAGTTAAACAAGTTAGTAATATTTGAATTAAGTGACTGAACATAAGTCGGGGTGAAATGTTTATGCAAATTGAGTTGTTTCAGTAGTAAAGCAATTGCACTTAGATGAATACATGGAAATTCATATATCCAAATTGCCGACGACACAAAATAGGTGGAATTGTAGGCAGTGTAGATGGAAGCATAACATTGCAAAGGGATATTGACAGATTAAGTGAATGGGCAAAACTGTGGCAAATTGATTTCAATGGAGGCAAATGTGAGGTCATTCACTTTGGACCTAAAAAGGATAGAACAGGATACTTTCTAAATGGTGAATTCTACAAACAGCCGAGGTCCAAAGATACTTGGGGGACCATGTACATAGATGATTAAAATGTCATCAACAGGTACAAAAAATATTCAAAAAGGCTAATGGGATGCTGGTCTTTATATATAGAGTTCTAGAATACAAGAGGGTTGAACTTATGCTGCAGCTGTACAAAACACTGGTTAGACCGCACTTGGAGTACTGTGAACAGTTCTGGGCACCACATCTTAGGAACCATTTATTGGCCATGGAGGGAGTGCAGCGTAAGTTTACCAGAATGATATCCGGACCTCAAGGGTTAAGTTACAAGGAGAGATTGCACAAATTAGGGTTGTATTCCCTAGAATTTAGAAGGTTAAGAGGTGATCTGATCGAAATTTTCATGATATTAAGGGATACAGAAAGGGTAGACAGAGAGAAACTATTTCCACTGGATGGGAATTCTAGGCCTAGGGGGCATAGTCTAAAAATTAGAGACAGACCTTTTAGGAGTGAAATTAGCAAATACTTCTACACACAAAGGGTGGTGGAAGTTTGGAACACTCTGCCGCAAACGGCAATTGATGCTAGAACAATTGTTAATGGTAAATCGTAGATTAATAGCTTTCTGTTAACCAAAGGTATTAAGGGCTATGGTGTAAAGGTGCATATATTGAGTTAGGTCGCAGATCAGCCAGGGTCTCATTTAATGGCGGATCAGGCTTAATCCTCTTCCTATGTTCATATGTTCCTCTGATTAACGATGATTATTTCAGCGTGTTCTTGGATCCAAAGCAATTCTCGCCTTTGACCCTCTCAGGTTCTGGGTAAACACCTTTGAAATCTAGGGAGTGAAATCCAAATGTTAGACAATCCCGAGATGATGGTGCAGAGCACAGTACAGAGAATGAAGTGACTTGTTCATTCTCTTTACATGGTCCTTCCCCTTCACTGTAGCTCAGTGGCAGTTCGTTTAGTGCACAGGAGCAGCGGGACTAAAGAGTGGTCGATTCTCACTGCTTTCGCCCGGCGTTAACGGGACGGTAATGGCTTCCAAATGGGGTCGGTAGCCTTATCTTCCCGGTAACGTTGTGCAGGTTCCAATCAGTTCCACAGGCGATGGAACCGGAGAGATTTGCTTGCACTCCGGACTGCCGGGCTGCCAAGTCACTATCGCCCGATTTGCTGCCAAGTCGCAATCGCCATTTTGCTGCCATGTCACTATCGCCCGATTTGCTGGCAAGTAGCTCTCTCCCATTTTGCTGCCAAGTCGCTTTCTCCCATTTCGCTGCTAAGTTGATCTCTCCCATTTTGCTGGCAATTCGCTCTCTCCCATTTTGCTGCCAAGTCATTATCACCCGATTTGAACTACCGCCCAAGACAATTTTATACCCCAATGGGTGTCATTTTAATTATTGGTGTTAATGTAAAACGGGCGATATTGAATTGGGTATCTGTTATTCACCTCTTCCGATTTTTCCATGAAGTCAATGGGAAAGAAAATTGGGGGAGGTGTGTAACGGGCGGCTGATCAGATATCGCCCGTTTTACCCTATCTCCAAATCTGAAAATGACTCCCAATGACTCTCCAACCTGTCTTGCCGCTATGAAGGTGCCATGATCGCAGTAGACACGGGCAATATTTGCCCTAATGGGGCATTATTTTTAACACCTGGGAGTTCTAGTTCGCTTTGTGCTCTTCTGATTACATTTCTACCCTTTACCTTAATGTCACTCTGAAGCCATTTACATCACAACCTTAGATTTGGTGTGAAGGGATATTCTGGAGGAGGCAGTCTCCCTCTACTTCACCTGGTAGTCAGGTGGGGTCCTGGATCTGGACTTACACTTAAACATCTGGCGATAAGCCAAACCAGCCCTTAGGGATCCTCAGGCTGCAGTGTGAATGTGGCCTATGGGAAGAGAAAGTACTCGCTCCAATGCAGAATCAGGAACGCTATTAAACTTGCATTGTCACTGAGACAATTAGTGTGGATCTGTGTCCTGTCAGCCCACTTTCATTCACTTCTAGGAATTAAGGTTCGCCTTTAAAACGTTTCAGAGGAATTGACCCTTTCCATGAAGTGTGATGCTGACCTCCATTCTTAAATCTGGGTTCTTTTGATTGGCAGGTTGTGGGGTGCTGCATAAGGAAGTATTTCAAGTATCCACCTTGTCCGAAAAGACACACTTTCAGAGAGAACACTTGATGATGTTGGTAATAAAGGTTTTTTAGCAAGTATGCTTCCCTCTGAACATATCAATCAAACATAAAATCACGTTGATGCTGATGGTGTTACCATGGGGAAAGTTTTCATGTGTGGGCCACCTGTTAGAAAACGTAAAGAGGTGACATTGGGCTCAGGCGGTAGCGCCAAATGGCGATAGCAAATCACCAGCCAGTTTCACAACAACCCCATGGGCTTTTCTATTGACTTCAATGAAAGGGCGGCCGATTCACAAGTGGATATTTTGTGTTATCGTCGAAGACCAATTTCGCCCCCTAAATTGATTAACAAAGAACTGGATTTCAATTTCACTACACTTAGGGCACGTGCATATCGAAATAAACAGAAGTTACAACATGGAAACAAATCCTTCAGCCCAACCAGTGCGTATCGGCATTTACTCTCCACACGAGTAAATATTACTAATCACATTTACCCACCCTGTTCTCATATCCCTTCAACCCCTTTTCCCTTTGTCCAACTTCTCAATCTAATCTTAAATGTTGTGATAGTTTCTGCCTCAACTTCTCTCACTGGAAATGGATTCCACAGCCTCACAACGCTCCGTGAAAAGAATCGTCTCCTACCTTCTGTTCTAAATCTCTAACATTTAACGTGGTATCTATAACCCCTCAATTTTGACCTTCAACTATTGGAAACCGTCTGCTTCTATCTACCCTGAGCCATCCTTCCATCATTTTAAACACTTGTATTATGTCACCCGGTATAGCATTGTTCAAATAAAAATGCGCATTTTCCAAGCCTTTCCTTATATTTGTGTTTCCTTCTATCAGGCCGCATCCTAGAGAATTCACCTTGTAGCTTCTCGAAAGCTCAAGATCCCACCTATCGCGTGAAATTCAATACTGCACACAGTGCTCTAACTCAGGGCTTATTAAGGTTTTATAGAGGCTCATAGTTACGTCTTGGCTGAAATGTTCTGTACCTTTGGGGTTAAACCTAGAATTCCATTAGTAAGTTTGCCACAAGATACCATTTGTTCTCAAACAATTCAATAGATGAACCATTTTAATCCCACTCCAGAGAATTGAGCATTAAAATCTAGGCTGATAGTAGTAGGGAAAATGCTAGAGTCTATTATAAAGGATGTGATAACAGGACACTTAGAAAATATCAACGGGATGAGACAAAGTCAACATGGATTTATGAAAGGTAAATCGTGTTTGTCATACCTACTGGAGATTTTTGAGGATGTAACTGGTAGAATAGATAAGGGAGAACCAGTGGATGTGGTGTATTTGGATTTTCAGAAAACCTTTGATAAAGTCCCACATAAGAGGTTAGTGTGCAAAATTAAAGCACATGGGATTGGGGATAATACACTGGCATGGATTGGAAATTGGTTAACAGACAGGAAACAGAGAGTAGGAATAAATGGGACTTGTTCGGGGTGGCAGGCGGCGACTAGTGGGGTACCGCAGGGATCAGTGCTTGGGCCGCAGCTATTCACAATATAAATCAGTGATTTGGATGAGGAAACCAAATGTAATATTTCCCAGTTTGCTGACGACACGAAACTTGGAGGGATTGTGAGTTGTGAGGAGGATGCAAAGAGGTTTCAAGGCGATTTAGGCAAGTTGATTGAGTGGGCAAATACATGTCTGATGCAGTATAACGTAGATAAATGTGAAGTTATCCACTTCGGTAGGAAAAACAGAAAGGTAGAGCATTATTTAAATGGTGATAGATTGGGAAATGTTGATGTACAAAGGGACCTGGGTGTTCTTGTACACCAGTCACTGAAAGCAAACATGCACGTGCAGCAAGCAGTTAGGAAGTCAAATGCTATGTTGGCCTTCATTGCAAGAGGATTTGAGTACAGGAGCAAGGATGTTTTACTACAGTTATACAGGGTCTTGGTGCGACCACACCTGGAGTACTGTGTGCAGTTTTGTCTCCTTACGTAAGAAAGGATATACTTGCCATCGAGGGGAGCAACGAAGGTTCACCAGACGGATTCCTGGGATGGAAGGACTGTCGTATGAGGAGAGATTGGTTTGACTAGGCCTGTATTCATTAGAGTTTAGAAGAATGAGAAGGGATCTCATTTAAACGTATTAAATTCTGACAGGGCTAGAAAGACTGGATGCAGGCAGGATGTTTCCCCTGGCTGGGGGGGGGGGTGTCTAGAACGAGGGGTCACAGTCTCAGGATACCGGCTAGGACATTTAGGACTGAGATGAGGAGAAGTTTCTTCACTCAGAGGGTGGTGAACCTGTGGAATTCTCTACCACAGAAGGCTGTGGAGGCCCAGTCACTGAATATATTTAAGAAGGATATAGATAGATTTCTAGACGCAAAAGTCATTGGGGGTATGGGGAGAGAGCGGGAATATGGTATTGAGATAGAGGATCAGCCATGATTATATTGAATGGCCTATTCCTGCTCCTATTTTTCAATGTTTGTATGACACTCCAGTGCAGTACTGAGGAAGTGCCGAACTGTCGGAGGTGCCGTCCTTCAGATGAGATGTTAAACCGAGGCCCTATCTGCCCTCTCAGGTGGATGCAAAAGATCCCATGACACCAGCTCGAAGAAGAGCAGGGGAGATCTCTCCGGTTTGCTGGCCAATATTTATCCCTCATTCACGATCATTAAAAACAGATTATCATTATCGCACCACTTTTTGCGGGAACTTGCTGTGCGCAACTTGGATGCCGCGTTTCCTACATTACAACAGTGACTACCCTGAAAATGAAAGTACTTCATTGGCTGTAAAGCACTTTGGGACGTCCTGAGGTCGTGAAAGGCGCGCGATATAAATGAAAGTTTTTCTTTTTCTTTCTTTATAACAGATATTTACAATTCAAATATAATCCTGGGGCAGGCCAAAGGATTTTCTGCAAAGCCGCTGTGTCATACTTTTACAAACAGGGGTGTAACATTATACCCTCGCCTTACCTCTGTTTTTTTCCTCCACATATAGATTAAAACTATAACGATAGCCAGCGACACCAGTACACACACGACAATCAGCCCCACATGCTTGACTTTCTCTACTTTTCCTTCTGAAAAATATTGGCAAGGGTTGTATAATTATATGTGCGGATTGACAGTTGTATATATAATCCGTGGAAATCTATGGCCCTGCTCATGGTAAGTAGGATGATGCGCTGTTTTATATGGACAGTATCCCTACACCATATAATGCACAATGTATTATTTCATTAAGGTTTCTTTAAAGCCACAAACTTCACTTTTTGTGAATAAAGCACAGATTCTGGTCAAAGACAGGTGGTCAGGCTGTAAAGGTGACTGGGGGTGGTGGAGGAAGAAGCAATGACTGTGAAGAATGAAGCATGGATTCTAGACTGATCGGTGCTGGGCCAGCGATAAGAATGTGCTGCTGGGAGGCCAGTGGAAAAAGGTTGTGGTCGTGGTGCTCAGCGAGGCAGGGGAAGCTAGCAGTCCTCTACCACGCAAACCCCCATGGATCGCTGTGTGAGGGGAGCCAGGTAGGAAAGTGGCAGAGGTCTGTGTCTGCGGCCCTGGTGAAAGGGGCAATATGAGGGGTAAGTAATGGCAGTTGAATAGATGATGCCACTGTGCCAGCTCCCAGGGCTGGGGGATCGAGCTTCTGACCGTCCCCGCAGCTCTGTGTGATGGGATGGGGCTCAAGGTGCAAAGTTTACATTTAATTCACACAGTTAAATCTTTGCTCCCTTTTACTTATCCACAGCAATATCACTGCTGTCTCCAAAACCCAGACTGCTCCACAGTGCCACTCAGTGGTCAGCGTCTGTAACTGCTTACAGACTCCGTTTCTTTAATGCGAATTTTCAATGTACTGCAAGAGCAGGTTTGTGGTATCGTTCAACAATAGGCGGCACCCTATCATTTTCAATCTGTCACCTAATGTAATGTTAGATTGGTGCAGCAGCTTCGGAATCTTAACCACAGTCACCATTTTCAAAATAGACAGATAGAAATCGCGAGATAGATAGATAGAGAGACATAAATCCAGATAGAGAGATAGAGAGACAGAGAGGCAGAGAGACAGAGAGAGAGAGACAGAGAGAGAGAGAGAGACAGAGAGAGTGGCAGAGAGAGAGACAGAGAGATAGACAGAGAGAGACAGGGAGATAGACAGAGAGAGACAGAGAGACAGGGAGAGAGACAGAGAGGGAGACAGAGACAGAGAGACAGAGAGAGAGACAGAGAGAGAGACAGTGAGAGAGCCAGAGAGAGAGACAGAACGAGGGAAAGAGAGAGAGAGACAGACAGAGAGACAAAGAGAGAGAGACAGAGAGAGAGAGAGACAGACAGACAGAGAGACAGCCAGCCAGACAGACAGAGATATACAGACAGAGAGACAGACAGAGAGAGACAGTCAGACAGAGAGACAAAGAGAGAGACAGACAGAGAGAGAAACAGACAGACAGAGATTCAGAGAGACAGGCAGACAGACAGACAGAGGGACAGAGTGAGAGAGAGACAGAGAGAGACAAAAAGTGGGACAGAGAGAGAGAGACAGAGAGGCAGACAGACAGAGAGAGAGACAGAGAGAGAGAGACAGAGACAGAGAGAGTGACAGAGAGATAGACAGAGGAAGACAGAGAGACAGGGAGAGAGACAGAGAGGGAGACAGAGAAAGAGAGACAGAGAGGGAGACAGAGAGAGAGACAGAGAGAGAGCCAGAGAGAGAGACAGAGCGAGGGAAAGAGAGAGAGAGACAGACAGAGAGACAGAGAGAGAGAGACAGAGAGAGAGAGAGACAGACAGACAGACAGAGAGACATCCAGGCAGAAAGACAGAGATATACAGACAGAGAGACAGACAGAGAGAGACAGTCAGACAGAGAGACAAAGTAAGAGACAGACAGAGAGAGAAACAGACAGACAGAGATTCAGAGAGACAGGCAGACAGACAGACAGAGGGACAGAGTGAGAGAGAGACAGAGCGAGAGACAGAGAGAGACAAAGAGTGGGACAGAGAGAGAGAGAGAGAGAGACAGAGAGAGAGACGGAGAGAGGCAAAGAGTGGGACGGAGAGAGAGAGAGAGAGAGAGAGACATAGTTAGAGAGACAAGGAGACAGATAGAGAGAAAGACAGACAGACAGATCTGATTATAGGAAGCTGTGTATATGCAGCCCATAAAAGAGACCTTTAATGAACCGATTGTCTAATGGAAGGGATTGTATTAAACAACTGGGAACTGCGCAGGTTGGGCCGCAACATCTGGAACTTGCCCTCAGCAGAGGATCAACGCAGTAACCGACCAGAAATACAATTCCAGGTCATAAGGATCATCCTACCTGTTCCTCTGAGGGAGGCAACTTTCCATGGAGAGACCTGAATGAGCAGCACCGTTATCTATTAAACAATTTGTGGTAGATTTTCACCGTGCCGCTCTGGTGTGAAATTGTCGCTGTGGATCAGCCGCCTGTCACACAAACTGCCCGCTTTTCATTCCCATTGGAGGCAACTCCGGTTTTACACCCGGGCGGCAGGTTGGAAATCTACCCCGCTGTGTCTAAACCAACAGCAGGAGGTTCCCCATGAGACATTTGGTGACACTGTTAATCACCAACAGCAATTTCTAGGCTTATCTCCTGGGGTTCCCCTACAGCTGTCCCAACCATCATTCTTGCTGCAGCTCCTTGCTTTCTGGGCAAAGCCCACCGCCCCCACCTTCCCTGCCTGCAGCTCCCAGTGCACTTCGGCTCATCCCCGCCTCAGAAGCCCAGCCTCAGACTCACCCTTACCACCAGGCCGCATTATTTTCACCCCTCCCCCCCCCCCCATTTCACTACATTTTAATGACCTTTCCTCACAACACTTCCCCACTCCTCCTCTAATATCCCAAAGTGAACCGTCCTCTCATTCCCCACCTGAACAAAGAGACAAGAGAAGCAAAAACACACTGAGGCTGAAAGGGAAATAGCTCAGCACAGAGCCAAAGTTCCAGCTCAGAAACCGAGCAGCTCCATCACCACAGTGAAAGGGAACAACAATGAGAAAGCAGAAACAAAGAGTTAAGCAACAGCAAGTCGGGGAAATAAAGAGTCTGATGTCTGAGAGTGGGTGGTGAATGTAGATTAATCCATTCTCTAACCCAGATAGACTGTGAACAGGGATTGATTTGTTATCTAACTCTGAGACCATGCAGTGTGTGTGAGGTGTGTGGGTATGGAGTGGAGATAGACAGCAAGAAGCAATGGGAAATACATCCAGATAAAGCAAGTGTGAGAAGCACACAATGAGGGGTAGACGCAGATTATGGAAGTGTCAGAAGATAACAGAAATGGACTAAAAGAGAGAGCAAGAATGAAGAACAATCACAGACAGCCTGAAATACACAGATAATAAACGTGTTGTCTGATGTATGAAGAAATAGAGAAAAAGAAGAAGACAGAGAAAGTGATGGACAAGAAAAGACAGTTACAGGGAGTGGAAGATTTCAATGTTCCTGTTCTTGTCCATCAGCAACAGCCCGGGAGAGCCAATAGTAACCAATAAACATCACTGGGAGACAGAACATCCGGTTCATTTGTAGAGGAATAGAGTAGTAAAGCAGGGAGGTAATGTGCAATTTGGTTCAGTCATTCATTTCATTGATCTCTTTCTGCTCTCTATCTCTGTATGGGTGAGTGTTGCTATTATTGATGGATTGTTCAGTATTGCTGCTCATGTCCTTACCCCAGGAGACTGTTTTCCCACCCGGCAAGCTGCTGTGCTCAATATGACAGGAGTATTGTTTCCCATCATACGGATCAAATTCAAGGGTTGTCGTTAGTTGATACGTCCCATCGTGATTGGGTAATAGCCCAGTAGATTTGGTCTCAGGGGCATGTTCTCCATTCTTCAACCAGGTCACGCTGATGGACTGTGGATAAAATCCCGTCACAATGCAGTGGAGAAACCAACGATCAGCAGCCCTGGCAATAACTGAGACCTCAGGGGAAACTACATGATAGAACGACAGTTATTTTCAACTTCAATAAAAGTCACACATTTCAAAACAGAATGAATGAAGTCATTTTAACTTTTGCCACTAATGTAAAACAGGTGATATCGGATCAGCCGCCTGTTAAAGGAGAATGGGGAGAGGTTCATAACGGAAGCTGATCCAATATCGCCAGTTCTACACTATCTCCAAAATTTAAATTTACCCCCAGTTTGTTCTGAACTTACCTTGTCTGTTTAGTGAAGCATTTCCAATTGAATAGTATATTCTCCATACATCCACACAGTCATTTTCTAATAAGCTCTTGAAATAAAGATTCATCTTTGTTTCCTTATCCCATTTCACTTTGAAGGTCTGAGCTATTGGATCATGTACAGTCCAATCCAATTTGTCTTTATCGAAACTAAATGAGTATCTTCCATCATAAGCGAATTTCAACACCCCTACACTAGGATTGGCATCATTCAGCTCACAGCCAAACAGTCCTTGAATGTAGTGAATACCTAGAACAGTAATTGAATCGATCAATAGCTACATAATTATCTCATCTATACACCAAATCTCAGAATTTCAGTTATTCTTTAGTTACTCTTTCCATTACTATGTGTAGAAATGGAATTTAGTGTCTAAAACAAGGTTCATCACACAGGGACATAGAATTTACAGCACAGAAAGAGAACAATTGGCACCAAAGGTAAACGGCAGCTGCCTGCTGTAATATTCCTGCTATATTAGGTGTTCAGACCTGCATGAAAAACCCCAACAGTGTCCTAACCAATGTCTTCTGTAAGTCAATATCAAGTCCCTGATGTTATACTCAATGACCCATTGAGCAAAATACAGACGAGGTGAAATTGGTCTTCTCCAGTAGTGCGAAATGGACTCATAGCGAATCAGCACTCGTTTTACACTCCACCCATTGTTCTTCTAATAACTTCAAAGATATAAAATGGGCTGTCAATTCACCATGGCCCCAATGGAAGGGAAGATTGGGCGGAGTGTGTAATGGGTGGCCGATCCAATATCACTCATTTTACACTGTCACCAAAAGTTAAAATTACCCCTCACATATGCAACACCACAGGACATTGAGTAGAAAATTTAAAACTCTTACATCTGTGTCTAATTCCTGTCCACAAAAGCATACTTCCTGTTGTCATATTTCTACTACATTTGTGTTAACAATTCCCTTTATAAAATCCTATGTCCACCTTAAAAAGGAAGCTGCCACCGTCGGCTGGTCATGCTGTAATTACAGCCTCCCACCGGTGGTGGCACTGTCGGACTTAGCTTTGCATTTCCCAGAGAAACTGCGGTGCACCAACCAATTCTACTTCACTGCTTCCCAAATTGAATAAATGTTGGTATTTAACTATAAATCTAGCTATATTTTATTAGAAATGTTATGTACTACCTGTCCACACAACCTACTACGTACAGTTTTGGTCCCCTTATTTAAGGAGGGATATACTTCCATTGGAGGCAGTTCAGAGAAGGTTCACTAGGTTGATTCCTGGGATGGAAGTGTTGTCTTATGAGGAAAGGATGAGCTGGTTCGGCCTGTACTCATTGGAGATTAGAGGAATGACAGGTGATCTTATTGTTACATATAATATTCTGAGGGGGTTGGACAGGGTTGATGCTGAGAGGATGTTTCCCCTCGTCAGGCAATCTAGAACGAGGGGGCACAGTCTCAGAATAAGGGGTCGCCCATTTAAGACGGAGGTGAGGAGGAATTTCTTCTATCAGAGTGTCGGGAAGCTTTGCAATTATTTTCCCCAGAGAGCTGTGGAAGCTGAGTTATTGAACATATTTAAGGCTGAGATAGGCAGATCTTTGAGGAACAGGGGAATCAAGGGTTAGGGTGAGCAGGCAGCAAAGTGGAGTTGAGGCCAAAATTGGATCAGCCATGATCGCATTAAATGGCAGAGCAGGCTCGAGGGGCCGAATGGTCTGCTCCTGCTCTTATCTTATGTTCTTATGTTCTTACTTCCTGTTGTCACATTTTTATCAACCTTTGCCCATTATCAATTCCTCTGGATTCCTGTTCAAAATCATAAAGGCCTTGGATAAGAGTGAATAAGGAGTGAGGTCGTTAACAAGAGGACACAGATTTAAGGTAATTGGAAAACGTGCCAGAGGTGATATGACGGTTTTGTTTACGTGGTGGGTTGTTGTGATCTGGAATGTATTACCTGAGAGGGTGCTGGAAGCAGATTCAATAGTGACTTTCAAAAGGGAATTGGATAAATACTTGAAGGGGAATCGTTGCAGGGCTATGGGGAAAGGGCAGGGGAGTGGGTCTAATTGGATAGCTTTCAAAGACTCGGCACAGGCACGATGGGCCGAATGGCCTCTTTCTGTGATGTATTATTCTATGATTCTATATGTCAACATTTGAAATGGGAGTTGCCGATGAAAAGTCAGCATGTTGCAATTGCACCCTCGCTCCAATGGTGGCGCTGTAATGCCTCAGTTTTTTGTTACCCAACTCTTCAGCCTATACTTCTGGAAAACTCCCGTGCATAAACCGACTCTACTTCTCACCTTCACAGTTTTCCAGCAATGTTGTTACTTAACTATAAAATAACATGCCAGAATATTAGCCAATGCTGTCACAATACATGCCAGAAATGATATTAAATTGGGGACTGCGTTATGTTTGCACAGCATAGGCTAACATTCCCTGTCCTCCAAGCTTGTTACAATGGACTTGACTCCATGAAAGTAATTTTGACTTTGGATGTGTGTGTAAAATGGGCGATATTGGATCGTCCGCCCATTTTGCACCTCGCCTGATTCTCACGTCCATAGAGGTCAACGGAAGGGAAAATTACACAGGGAGTATATTGGGTAGTCAGTTCGATATCGCTCATTTTACACTATTGCCCAAATATAAAATTTACCCCTAATGTATAGAAAACTGCAGGCAGTGCATTATGTATTTCTGATAAGCAACCTGCGGGATATAAGATGGCATTGAAGCCTCAAACTTACACATCTACATTAAATATCAAATATGTGCTCACTAATATCACTGAGCAAATGCAATGATATGAATAATAATCCTTCAATTTAATATTGCCAATATAATTCAATAGACACAATATTGCCAATATGATTCAATACATGTGTTATTTCCAATGTCATTCAATAAATCTATTACGAATATTATTCATTAAAAGTAATATGACCATGCATGGAGGGGTTAATTTTAAATTGTGGTCATAGTGTAAAGCGGAAAATATCGGGTCATTGGCTTGTTATAAACCTCGCGCAATTGAAAGGGAATCCGAGCGAGGTGTAGAACGGGCGGTCGGTCCAATATTGGCCACTTACTTATTTGCTGAAGAGTTAAAAATTACCCCATAAACATAATAGGCCAGAAATTCGGCTCTTCGGCTTCCCGCGGGTGCAAGAATCGTGCGCGTACTTACATACCGCGCCTGCCGTTGTGCTTCGGGCCCAGTGGAATTCGGCTGCTGGGCCTCCTGCAGCTGCCGGCGTGCAGTGTTCGTGTATCCCAGGGGCGCAGTTTGTGCGAAGCGTCCCCTGGGATCACGTGGGCCATGGAGAGCCAATCGGAGCAGGGAATCTTCATTCACAGATTTGACAGGAAGACCTGTCAAATCTATGAATAGAGATCGGCCCCAAAACCTCACTAAAACTTCAAATAATTTTTAAAAAAGCATCACATTTTTAAAATAACTATATATTACATAAATTAACTACTTTAAAAAAAAATTAAATTTTTGAAAAAATTAATTACACTTTTTAACTGTGCTAAAAATAAACTTACCTTTCTTTAAAGTATGTAAAAAAGATAAACCTGTTGAAATTTTTTTAAATTGTACTTAATTCACCACTTACCTTGTTAAAAGCAGGCCTTGCGCCTCCTTTTTCCCCACGCAGCTTCTCCGTACTAACCCTCATGGAGAAACCTGAAAAAAAACTGAAGTTCGAGGTCTAAGCACTGCCTCTCCAGCGCACGCGTTCGACCTCTGAACCCCTTCCTTCAGGGGAACGGAAGTTCCGGTTTCCAGCGCATGTGCAGTGCATGCGCAAAACCGGCACTTTCGTTCAGTCTACGGGTGAGTACCCGTGGAGACCCGAATTTCTGGCCCATTATGATTAGTTACATGTAAACCACCAGCAAAACAATTAAATAAACATAATGGCCCGAAAATTAGACCTAATACGTGAGAGTACGCACGGTGTACTCTCACGTATTTGATCCCGAATTGCTGGTTTCCTGCATGCACTGCGCATGTGCGGGAAACCGGCACTTCGTGAATTGAAAAGGGGGCGGTTCCTAAGTGAACCGCGTGCGCGCTACAGGCTGTGCGCACGCAGTGCACTTTTTTTTTCAGCTTTGAATGCGCAGGTAAGTGGTGAAGATTTTACACACAAAGAAAGCAGGCGTAGGACCCCCTTTTAACAAGGTAAGTAGTTAATTAAGTGTTATTTTAATTTTTTTTCAACAGGTTTATCTTTTTTAGAGACTTTAAAGAAAGGTAAGTTTATTTTTATAACTTCTAAAAAGATTTTAAATGTTTTCAAAAATTTAATTTTTTGTTTAAAGTGGTTAATTTATTTAACTATACTTATTTTATTAATGAGAAGTCGCACAACACCAGGTTATAGTCCAACAGATTTATTTAATTTTACAAGCTTTCGGAGCGGTTCGCTCCTTCCTCAGGTAGGGTAGCAGTGAGAGAATCTCCCAGAATTCACAATATAGACATAGACAAAATCTATTCAAATCTTTCCCTACATCAAAGACACACTAAGAGCACAGCCAAGACAATGAGATGTGTCCCAGGGGGTCCAACGTGTCAAAACACCTGCTGGCTGCATATCCTGTCAATTTGTGTTGGTTCTTGTGTTAGTCTTTTTAAAAAAAAAACACCTGGAAAGACCGGCCATGATGTCAAGTCACGTTCTGTATCGTGACATGAACCCGATATCGCGATTGAGGCCATCCTCATGAGTGCGGAACTTGGCTATCAGTTTCTGCTCGATGATTTTGCGCTGTCGTGCATCCCGAAGGCCGCCTTGGAGAACGCTTACCCGCAGATCCGAGGCTGAATGCCCCTGGCTGCTGAAGTGTTCCCCGACTGGGAGGCAACCCTCCTGCCTGGCGATTGTTGCGCGGTGTCCGTTCATACGTTGTCTCAGTGTCTACATGGTCTCGCCGATGTACCATGCTCTGGAGCATCCTTTACTGCAACGTATCAGGTAGACAACGTTGGCCGAGTCACATGAGTATGTACCGTGTACCTGGTGGGTAGTGTCCTCACGTGTGATGATGTTATCTGTGTCCATGATTTGGCATGTCTTGCAGAGGTTTCCGTGGCAGGGTTGTGTGGTGTCGTCGTTGCTGTTCTCCTGAAAGATGCGTAATCTGCTGCGAACGATGGTACTTTTGAGGTTAGGCGGCTGCTTGAAGGCGAGTAGTGGAGGCGTGGGGATGGCCTTAGCAAGGTGTTTGTCGTCATCGATGACATGTTGACTAACGAAGACTAACACAAGAACCAACACAAATTGACAGGATATGCAGCCAGCAGGTGTTTTGACACGTTGGACCCCCTGGGACACATCTCATTGTCTTGGCTGTGCTCTTAGTGTGTCTTTGATGTAGGGAAAGATTTGAATAGATTTTGTCTATGTCTATGTTGTGAATTCTGGGAGATTCTCTCACTGCTACCCTACCTGAGGAAGGAGCGAACCGCTCCATAAGCTTGTAAAATTAAATAAATCTGTTGGACTATAACCTGGTGTTGTGCGACTTCTCATTTTTGTCCACCCCAGTCCAACGCCGGCATCTCCACATCATATTTTATTAATGTGATGGCTTTTTTAAAAATTTAATTGAGGTTTAGCTGTTCTTTTGGGGGTGTGGAGTATTCATAGCTTTGACAGGTCTTCCTGTCAAAACTATGAATGAAAGATGGTGTGCTGCCATTGGCTCTAACTGAATCACGTGATCCCAGAGCTCGCACGAACTAATTGCGTCTCTGGGTCACGCAAGCACTGCACGGTTCCAACAGAGAGAGCCTTTGAAACTAAAGTTCGTGTGGGCCCGGAGCAAAAAGGTAGGCGCGGAGTGCGATATCGCGGGGAATCCTTACCCCCGCGGGAACCATCCATGTTTAATTTCTGGGCCAATATTACAAATATCATGAATTAAATGTAATAATACAAATGCCATTCAATAAACACTGGTGGTGGTGGGGAGGGGTGCATTTTTATCTGTTGGACCAGGTAAAATTTGATCAATGCTGAATCGGCCGCCCACTTTACACCATGTCCGAGCCTGGAGGAGTCCGTGTTCCATGTATGTATCGAATGTCAGAGGTTGCAGCCCCTCTTCCATTATTTGAAGCGCCTGCTCCTCGATTTTTCGCTGCACTGCAGGCCCACGCTCCTGAACTTTGGTCACTCCGTGCGGAGGGGAACGGGCAGATCGGGGGGCCTCCTTGTAGGGACTGGCCAAAGTGGCTATCAACTGGTCCAGGCAGCAGGCGATCGAGGGGATCGTTCGGACCAACTGCCTGCCTCTCTTCTGCGGCCACGTTCACGCCCGGGTGGCCCTGGAGATGGAGCACCCGGTGTCCGCTGGCATGCTCAAGGCCTTCCGCGACCGGTGGGCATTGCAGAGACTGGAGTGCATCATCATCCCCGTAACCAAATTTTAATTTACGATGTTAAGTTTGCTTTAATGGTTATTTTTAGTTACAGTTTATTTGTTTATAATGTGCACCTAAAGAATTCAACATGTCCGATTTTCAGAAAATCGATAAGCTGTAAAACAACAGCTGATTCACAGGCGCCCATATTTTGCCCGTTTTAAACCACATCTCATTTTATTTATCGATCGCGGTGTAAAACAACAGCTGATTTACAGGCGACCGTATTTTATCATGTTATGAAAGTGAAATTCAACTTTAGCAGGGTTGCTGAACGGGTGGGAGCGGAAAAGCCGCCTGTTATAGACCCGGCCCATTTTACTGTGAAGGGAATGGGAAGGAAAATCAATCAGCATGTATAAAGGGTGGCCTCGCTGCTACTGCCATTTTACACACACCGATACTGAATTTCGCCCCCTGTATGACCAATTTCATTCATTGGGGTTAATGTTACCTTCCAGAGATGGTGTAAAATGGCTGATATCCAATTAGTTGTCCATTATACACCTCGCCTAATGTTCCCTTCCACTGAAGTCAATGGAAGGGAAAATCAGGCGGGTGTATATCAGGCGGTTCGATATCACTCATGTTACACTATCCCCCAAGTTTAAATGAACCCTGTCGTTCGCTGCATTCATTCAAACGAATACACTCACTTGATGTTTGATTGTTCTGCTGCAACCATCTATCAACCGGTCCCTTGATGAGTCCGTGGAAACCAGCTAGAGTGCTTGTGTATTCGTCATAGTAGCTTTTGTCAAATGCTTCCGCCATCCATTGCTGTCTTGGAACAGTTATTTTCATATTTTTGTCGTAATAGTCTATCTCACAGCCATCCAAAAGCCTCATAACACTGTACTCCGGCAGATCAGCAATCCCATGGTTCAGGGTGTAGTAATATAACAGAGAGTGAGACTCTAGGATATAATAAAAAAAACATAATTGGCATATCAAATATCAGAAATATCCGTTTGCAAAACAACTTCGGAAAAATAATTTATTTCGAAAAATGAGAGATCACTGGATATTTTGCCATCGCTCCCGTATTAAACCATTGCAGAGAAGACAAAATGAGCCTTAATATTTAATGTTATCCATTTACAAGAATATTCCCATTTTCCAAATAAATGAAAAATGTGATGGTTCGAATAAATTACATCAGCTCATCTCATTTGTAAATCGTAACTTTAAGATTTTAGTCCCACGTCTGACCTGGGGATTCTTTGGTGAATTAGTGAGGAAGTGCATCCAGAATTATGGTACTAAGCCGTGCAGAATCCACCCCTAGTGCGTGCGCAGTGATCTACTCCCAGCCCGCTGCTTGTAGCGACATTAAAATTGGCCTCAGATTTACTGAGCGAAAGAGGGGGAAAAGCAGCTTGAATATATGCAAATTGCGGTTAAAGGAGGTTATCAGGGCCCTCAGCAATATTTCCCTCTCTGCCCACATTGTTACCGCTAGTTCCTGATCCTGCCGACACACTGGAACCACTCGGGAGGCAGATATTACAGGGATCCTCAGTTGGTCTGAAATAAAATGCTGGAATATTTAGGAGACATTTTACTTCTATTTTGTTGTAGGATTTCACTACTTAATCTATTTAAATTTCTTGTACTGGCTGCTGAATATTTTGAACTGTTAATGGACTTCTCGTAATTTCACTCTGGAATGTAGTGGAGTGTCAGTTGTGATTGGAGGAGAGCCATGGGAAGTCTGAAGGGAAGGATTAGTAGAGCAGCGGCTAACTTCAGGCGGTGCGAGGCTGTGCAGATAGTAAGAAAGACGTGAAGCCGAGTCTGACCTTGTCAGTCCTGGTGAGGTCATTACGTTTCCTCCTGCAATGCAGCTAGATCCTTGGGAAAATGGAATATAAATTTGTCTTGGGTGGCAGCGCGGAATGGGCGACAGCGAATCAGCAGCCAGCTTTGCCCGCCGCCTGAATTTCTACTCGATTGAAGTCTTTGGAAAAGAAAATTGGACGATAGCCAAAACAGGCTGTCGATCTCCATCAGCCGCTGTCGGTTACCATGCACTTTATACCCAATGTTGCTGCAATTAACTTGCTCATCCACCTCTCGCCATTACAGCTGACTAATTTGACGGGCCTATCATTACCTATTAGAGGAGTCGAGGTCCTCAGTACCAGTGCTAACTTGCTCTTCAAGCGCCTCCACCGTTGCCCAGAGAATCGGAGGACACCTGACCATGTCATGAAAGCTGCTGCTCCAGTAAGTCGCTCTCCATTAACCACCCTTGAAAAGTGCACCGTCCCTTTAAGGGACTGCAGGCAGCCTTTAAATCAAAAGGTCTTGGCGCTCATTTCATGTAAATGAAGCCGGATCATGAAATGATACTGTCCCCACCAACTTAATCTATCAGACAGGCGGAGCATAGGTTTACCAACCCTCCAGAACTATCCCGCAGTCTCCAGGAATTAAATATTAATCTCCTGGACACCGCTGCAAGAAACTAGAGAGAAAGATAACAACAACAGCACAACAATCACAATTACAATAATATTAGAGCTGGGGACAGAAGGCGGCTTGACTGGGCTGGAGGTCATGTGATGAAAGCTCCTGGAATGAGTCCAACCAACGTTGCCAACACGTCGGCCTGAATCACCGCACAAATTCCCCTCTATGATTGAGGGACATTACTTCAGTCCTGCAGTAACTCTCTGGCGTGTTTCTTAACCGTCCAACGCCACACGAGGCCCTATCGTCACCTCACCATTTCAACCAACACAGGAGCTCCCCCAGGGCATCCGCAAGGTCCGAGGCAGTTAGTGTAACCCGGACTAAACACGGGGGCAGTCAGTGTAACCCGGACTAAACAAGAGGGCAGTCAGTGTAACCCGGACTAAACATCGGGGCAGTCATTGTATCCCGGACGAAACACGGGGCAGTCAGTGTAACCCGGACTAATTACGGAACAGGCAGTATAACCCGGACTAAACACGGGGGCAGTCGGTGTATCCCGGACTAAACCCGGGTCAAATACTTTGTTCATGATGGCGGTCTAGTGCAATAATGAATATAGCCGCACAACTCCTGTCATTTGACTTACCAGGAACCACCCTTTGAAAAAAGTAAAGGCTCACTAAAGCAAAGAGGAACATGTTTCAGGGAGTCACTCAGTGAAAACCCTGCACAGCGAAACGGGAAAGTTATGTCGTTGCCCGAACCTCTCCCACATTATTCTACTTATCTCGTTTAGTGAAACTCATTCTATCCAATGGGAATGAACTCACCTCCCGTCACTGGGGAGGGAATCTCTGGCTCTATTCCCAACATTAGGAACTGCGGGCAGAATTGGATTAGAAAATAACACACTGGTCAATGGCAAAGACTTGAAACTGGAGGAAGACTGGGACACAAATTGAAGGCATCGGCGATAATATTACCCACTGAACCTGATCGTTAGCGATTATAGAGCTGGCTGTTAAAAGCAGCAGCAATCTCCAATCCTGTGTTTGCACCTTATCAGAAGAGGTGCAAATCTCACTGGCAAATACAGCCTCGCCTTGTTAAGGTCAATGAAAGGCCAATCACAGGCTGGTCACTTTCAGTGTTTCTGCTGGGTGATAGAAAGTTTACAAGCTACACAATCTGAAAATTCAACACTCCTCCGTTTCAGTGGCGGTGTAAGCCTATCTGCTTTGAACAGATTGAGGCTCTGCTAAAATAGTGGAAAGAGGAATTTCAGACCAAGATACAAATACACTTGTTCATTGAGCCTTATTACTCGCTGTACCGCCATACATGTTCTGCCTAAAATTACTGTTGGCAATATTACTGAGACATGTTACTGTCCATTGCTGTAACACAGGTGATATCACACTTGTTTTAAGCAGGCTACACCATTAAAATAACAGGCAAAGTAATGTTACACCAATATGGTAAGCGTTTCACCTCTAATATCACCAACATTAATTTAGGAACAGGAGGAGGCCATTCATCCCCTCGAGACTTTTACTGCCATTCAATTAGGTCATGGCTGATCTGTATTTTAACTCCATCCAATCATGGAATAATATAGCACAGAAGGAGGCCATTCGGCCCATTGTGCCTGTGTCGGCTCTTTGGTATAACGAGCCAATCAGTCCCATTCACCTGCTCTTTCTCCAGAGCCCTGTATTTTTGTTTTCCCTTTAATTATTTGTCCAATTCCATTTTCAAAGTTTCTGTTAAATCGGCTTCCACCTGATGTCCTGAGTTGGTGAAAGGCGCTGTAGAAAGGCAAGTCTTTCGTTCTCTCTTTCTTCCGCAGCAGCTGTAACAGGTGCCGAAAGCTGCCTCTGATGTTCACCCCGAACAGCTCCAGGCTGTGAGCAGCAGGCACTGATCAATTCCAACAGTCAGTGGGCTCGATCTTGACTTTGTACGATAGTAAAACGGGCGATAGCCAGTCGGCAGCCCCTTTTACAGCTCTCCAGATTGTTACTGCCATTGAACTCAATAGAAGGGGGAAACGGAGAGAAAGATGGAAAACTGGCGGTCGACTGCTCTCGCCCTCGTTACACCATCGCACAGAGTCAACATGAGCCTGAATGGAACCGCACATGGTGGGAATCCGCTACAAACTGCAAATGTTGCAAATATGCAGCAGGTCAGTGTGAAAGAGACAGAGAGGTTAACTCTGGGAGCTCAATCTTCACCCGGACCTGCACGGATCGCCTCAAAGCTTCATTCTAAAGCGAGTCGGAAAGTGTAAAAGAGGTTCCCGGGTCGCTGGAACCCGTTTCCCCCTGTGATAAAAGTGAACCCCTCCCTCTGTATTTTTAATGATTTGTCCGATTTATTGGGAGTTTTAAAAGGTTTTCCAAGTTCCCAGGAGGTAGAAAGAAGCTTTTAAAATGCAGCTTCCCGCCGGCTGGAGTTACACTGAAACAGGTGTGAACCCAAACCGACTGAGCCGCTTTCCTACAGGAGTCTCGCCGCTGGGATCTGGGTCACTCAGGGGGTCAAGTCGGGACTGGGCTCGCAGTTATACTGACACTTCCGTACCCGCAAGCCGCTTAGCGGGAACAAACTGTCCGTCCCCCTCCTGCTTATCAGAGCGAACATACAAGCTGTCACAGTAACTGAGCGGTAATGTCAGGCTGTCCGGACAGTAATGGACATCATCTAATCCAAGCAAAGGGATCAGCGAGCCTGAGAAGCAAGATGGAGATACCAATCCCGCTTCATCGCTTCACTTCCGCACACACTGACTAGTTTCCCTGTGTGAAACACCTGATGTGACCGACAGGCCTGCCGGTTACAGTCTAAGATCAGAGGGTGAGCCTGGAGACATTCAAGGATGCATCCCGAACCGGCTACTCACCAGACAGGGCCGCTTGTAGGCGGAAGAAACTCAGTACAAGTGACAGAAACATGCCGTCCCTTCCGTCCGCCAACCTGCCGTCTCTCCCAGTGACAGAACAAGATTGAGCGATTTGAATGGAACCGAGCCCAGCTTCACTCACAAGTGGGCAGTCCGGGAGCTCACCATCCAATCGCAGTAAAGATCCGTCACTGATTGTCCAGGGCTGTCCCTGAACCGTGAGCAGCACCGAAACTGACTCACAGTCCAAGGCCTGCGCCATGTGGCCATGGACAATACACGGCGGGCGGTTAGAAATATGTTTAAAACAGCGCTCCGGGGGTTAAGTTGTATAATTGATAACAATTAATATATTGTCTGAATCTAGCGGGAAACGCCCTCGTTGCCGCAGAGAGTCGAGTGATAAACTATTCAGCTTGTTGAACCTCAATACAGTGAACCGCCGAAGTTCATATCACGGCAATTAAACCCTTCCTGACCCCGTGGGGCTATTTTAACCTAACCCGCCCGGCCGAACAACTGTCGGGATCGGGGGCAACACTGGTTTTACCCCGCGCCCAATTTTATTCTCCATTGAAATCAGTGGAGAGTAATATTGTGCGGGAGCGGGAAAGCAGCGTGGGATCCCGCCCAGCCACTAAGGTTCAAATTGCCCCAAACTGCGGCTGTCATTGCAGCAGCGGCGTGTGGGCTAATATTTCATTTTTTTTTTATTCCGGCTTACTTTACACTTGAACTGACATTACTTTGTGCTTCTGAGCTGTCAAACCAAACTGTAAAATATAAAGTCAAAGTACTGAGTAAAAATAAGGACCGAATGTCCTGACTTTCAAATGGGAACTGAATTATTCTAGGAAAAACACCCAATGCTCCACCCATCTCAATTATTACAATTCCTAAATTACCCTAAATCTTCTTATGTAACTATGAGTTATATAAAACCAAAGGTTTCTATCAGTAAGGAGAGAAGGCAGGAATTATAGATAGATGGAGATGAATGATGTCTGGGCGCCTTGGTCCAGTTTTCCCCAAGCCTCGAACCCACCTCACTGGAATAATACACTCGGTGCTAGATGTTTAATAGAAGGGAATTCAGGCGGGTTCTGCAAATGATGTGGGAGCCTCTCCATCTGGTTTTACTCTGTGCTCCGCCAGGCGAGGCTTAATATCCAGGCGGTAAAGATGGGAATCTGCCCCATGGTCATCACCTTGTGAGCAAGGTCAACAGCGACATCAGAAGCACTGGTTTCTTGGTTGCATTTTCACGGTTTGGAAACAGAACTCTAACCTTGATGATTGGTTAGTGAAACAAGTTGCAACAGTTTGTTGTGAATACACACAATATTCATTCAAGGTGGGCAATTAAAAAATGTTGCTTTGTTGGTGTTTTCCGTCTCCAACAAAGAGTAGATGTGTCCCTCTGATCTGTGTTGACGTTGAGATTTTATCCAAGGCTGCGACCTGGTGGGATGTGGGATTAGAATTAGCCTCCCTGTTATGGGCTGGCAGATTCCACGTACACATTGCTGCTCGATATTGAGAGAACAGCCGTTGGAAGATCCTTGGGCACCTATGCTGGATCGGTCTGTGCTGCGCTGCACTGCCCCTCACAGTGGAATATCCTGCTTACTCTCATTCTATGGGCTCGCACCTGAAAGGTTATCTCATCAGAGAAATGAGAGAGGTCGCAGGCACCCGCAGAACTCTGTCTCAGCATGAGGTACCAGCTGTACTAGAGGAGGGCGAGGTCACAGAATGAGAGGGAAATTCAGAGAGAAAGTGTAAAAACCAAACCAGGGAAAGACGTCTGATTACATTTCTCCCAGCAACTGTTTAAGTCTTTTTAAACTAGACTGTCCCACTAACTTATCTAACTTTCCCATGTTTCCACTTTCCCAAAGACTCTCATGCTCCCGTGGGTGAAATTGGCATTTTATCCATTTACTAGTCTCTACATTTTACAAAATGCGAGCACTGGGTTTTGTGACAGCTGCGGGCCCCTAGAATGATTCACGCCTGGAGGCTCTTCCTCTTGTAGTTTCACTTCCTCTGAAAGAATTAGCATTGCATTTGAAGAATTATTCAATTCAAGATTCTGTAGAACTTCCAAGTTCCCTGAGAGCACAACAATCGTTTCATGATCACTTTAAACTGTAAACGTATTTCTTTATTTTTCTGTTATTGTATGTTCGTACAGAACCAGATTTGATATCAGAGCGAATCCAATTACTCCTCCGATACCTACTGCTCTACCGTGACTCCACCAAGCTTCTGCATTGTTGTTTGAGCCGATTACATGGAATTACACGTTAGAATCTTCATCACAGGAACAAGCCATTCGCCTAACTGGTCTATCTATGTGTTTATACTCCACAGGGGTGATATCCTAATCTAATTACTGCTTCACACTCTGCCCCTATATACCCCTATATTCCCTCCTCCCTCAGGTATGTATCAAGCCCATTCTTAAATATAGCAATGCTCTCTGCTTGAACCATTCCACGTGGCAGCGAGTTCCACATCTCAGCACTCTGTGTGTAAGGAAATGCCTCCGAAATTCTTTAATTAATCTGTAAGTGTCTACAAGAAACCAGCCCCAGCCCAGCCCAATCTATCCTCATAGTTGTGTCCTCCCAACTCTGATAACATCTTGCAAATATTTTCTGTACGTTCCCCAGTGCTTCAATATCCTTTTTGTAGCATGGAGTCCAGAACTGCCCAAAATGCTCCAAATCTGATCTTTCCAAGACTCTGTATCAATGTAACATTACATAGAAACATAGAAACATAGAAAATAGTTGCAGGAGTAGATCATTCGGTCCTTCGAGACTGCACCGCCATTTAATGCGTTCATGGCTGAACATGCTACCTCAGTACCCCATTCCTGCTTTCTCGCCATACCCCTTGATCCCCCTAGTTGTGAGTATTATATCTAACTCCCTTTTGAATATATTTAGCGAAATGGCCTCAACAACCTTCTGTGGTAGAGAATTCCACAGATTCACCACTCTCTGGGTGAAGAAGTTCCTCCTCATCTCAGTCTTAAATGGCTTCCCCTTTATCCTTAGACTGTGACCCCTGGTTTTAGTTTCCCTAACATTACCTCCCAGTGTTTTGTTATATTCTGCTCGAAATGAACCCCAGTACTTTGTTTGCAATTTTTATGGTCGTATCACCTTCCGTTGCTACTTCAAAGGATTTGTGCATCTGTGTTTACAGATCTGTTTGCTCTTCTACCACATTAACTTTCTTACCTTCCAAGGAATAATTACACTCCTTATTCCTCCTACCAAAAATAACCACCTCACTATTCGCCATATTGAATTTAATTTGTCATTTATCTGCCCACTCTGCGAGCCTTTTTGTGTCTTCTTGTATTTTAGTGCAGTCTCCACATTATTGGCTGTGCACCCCAATTAGTATCGTGTGCAAATTTCCACAGCAGGAGGGAAAACCCCCCAGGAAATGTCTAATGGATGGCTGATCACCAAATTCAAAATCATCCCCCATACATCGACACTCTGAGTCCAAATCATTGATGTTTATGGTGGACCACAGTGGTCCCAGCACAGATCCCCGCGGGACAACACTTCCCACTTGCTGACAGTCTGGGAAACTTCCCTTATCACCCACACCCATGTTGTGTATTCTAACCATCTTTCAATTCAGTCTGATACCTGACCTCTGACTCCACAGGCTCTGACCTTTGCCATGAGCTTCTTATCGAGCACCTTATGGAAAGCCTTTTGAATGTCCATGTAGATCACACCTACTGCATTGCCCTTGTGTATTCTTTCCATTAATTCTTCAACTTATTCAATAAGGTTGGTTAAACGTGGCCTTCCTTTTACAAACCCATGCTGACAATTTTATATTATATTCTCCAGGAGTAAATTGATCTCGGGCCCAGCGCAAAACAGGCGATGGTGAAGTGACTGGAAAACATTTAATTTAAGTGACATAAAGTGGGATGTCCAAAAATGAGTAAATTATATATTGCAACCTATATACTTCTAGCGTTTAATAATCAAGTCAAATGTGTTTTATTATAATTCTTCTACTGAATTCAAATCTGGCGACTGGGAAACAGGCGTCTGACACGAACTCACCCCGTCCCTGCCGGGTTAGGTTAAAATTACCACCAGATGATGTAATTCATTATCTGGAAGCAATATATGTCAGAAGGACACAGAGAATTATGAACACAGATGTGTACACTAAGGCTTCGTCTGATATTCCATCCTGCTCATCAACTTCGTGATATTTAATTTGTTTCCACTATCTATAGCAACAGTGACACTAAATATTATGTCAGTGATTCTGTGGGGAGACTAGAGAAGCTGGGATTGTTCTCCTTCGAGCGGAGATGGTTAAGCTGTAATAGACTTGATGAAAATCATGAAGGGATTGGACAGAGTAAATAAGGAGCAACTATTTCCACTGAAAGAAGGGTCATGTAATGAAAGGATTCAGATTTATGGTAGTTGGCAAAGGAACCACAGGTGAGATGAGGAGAGTTTATTTTACAAAGTGAGTTGCTGTAATCTGGAATGCACTGCATGAAAGGGTGATGGAAGCAGATTCAATTATAACTTTCAAACGGGAAATGTATAAATATTTGAAGGGAAGAGAATTGCAGGTTTTGGGGAAAAAGCAGGGGAGTGCGACTAATTCAATAGCTCTTTCATAGAGCCGGCACAGGCTAGATTGGCCGAATGGCCTCCTCCTCCTATGCTGTAAAGTTCCATAATTGTTCAGGTTATGACTATCGCTGTGCTATAGATTCTGTACATTTTAGATAATCTCAGATTATATCTGATGGTGTCCCAGTGGGGTGTCACAGTGCTTACCTGACATAACTTTAATTTCAAGACTTACTACAAAACTTAGCCAATCCGTTCTTTATGTTCCGCCTAAATGAAGCTTTTTCCTGTTTGTTTATGAAGCAACATGTAATGGACATCTAATTCAACCCCTCAGTATCAGTCCTATAGATGCAGCAAAGAAGTATCATCAGGAACCCCTAATGGATTATTTCATTCACATTCGATGGATGTGGGCCAGATGTTCCTGTCTCTCCACCTGGGAGCTGTTGAATTGTCTGTTGCAGTCAATACTAGAAAATCTCCGGTGGAGTAGAGCGCTTTCCCCAAACGGAGCTTTCTGATTGTCCATTCATTCCTTTATATGGAGGGAAGATTGGGCAGACCTCTGCATAGTGTGTTCGCTTCCCTGCCCAATGTTGAACTGAGATGTGATTTCTGATTCCTGTAGTTATTATAACTAATAATGTCTAGAGATGGAAAAAAAAACTAAGAGTGTAGACACTGTAGATTAGATCTAGTCGGTTTTGGTTAGGCTTGAGACAGACACGAAGAATTATCAAGGCACAAGTATCATTCATTAAATGATTGTTAAATGTCTCTAAACTACAACTATTCATCAAATATGCAAAGAAACGGCTACTAAATCAGTAAACCAGTAATATATATAACTGCAAGCGTATTATAAGATGTTATGATTTGTTCTTCCTATGTGACCGACTCAGTCAAGCCAGCATTTATTGTCCATTCGTTCTTGCCTTGACTGCATTAAGAGCAGCTATGTTGGGTGGGATAGCATCACTTGTAGGCCAGACCAGATAGAGAGTGTCAGGTCTCCTTCTCTGTAAGACATTAGTGAAACAGTGCGGTTTTTATGATAATCCGCCAGCTTCCGTGGTCATTTGTCTTGGTGGTAGCCCACAAATTATCAGACTTACTGCTTTCAATTTTACAAATTCCCATATTGGAATTTGGACTCAAAACCTTTCCGATGCTCGTCCAGTACTACCTTCACTAGGCTACTGTATTATCCCCCTCACTCGTTCTGGAACATTGCTAATGTATTTACAAAATACTGCTTTCATAGTTCTCTGGTACAGCTGAATGAATAGGCAACAGTAAATAATATAATTCAACTGGGATTGTGGGCTGTGCGTTTCACCAGGTGGATCCAGGGGGATTTTTTTACAAATCAACTTACTTGAACTGAGGTTCATCTGTTGTAACGTTCTGGAAACTTGCCCTTTCTGACTCCGTGGAAACTGGCTAGAGTAATTGTGAGTTCCTCACAGTAACTGGTGTCACAGAAAGTCACCATCCACTGATTCCTTGGAACCGTTATGCACATATTGCTGTCACAATAGTCTATCTCACAGCCATCCACAATCTCCATTTTACTATAGTCCGGAAGATGAGAACTCCCATGGTTCACTGTGTAGTGATGCATCAAAGAGTGAGAATCTAGAACACCATAATATATTGGTATAACATCAAGTGTTAGAAATCAGTTCACTGAGCAATTTGTGCAAGAATCTGAACTTATATTCTGACATCAGAAATATTAAATTAGTGGAAATTAATACACGTTTCCTGAGAAGATAAAATGACACCTAAAAGATGGACATCTATCTATCTATGTATCTATCTATCTATCTATCTATCTATCTATCTATCTATCTATCTATCTATCTATCTATCTATCTATCTATCTATTATCTATCTATCTATCTAGCTATCTATCTATCCAGGGTTTATGCAATTTGAAATTATGAAATCTGGCCACGGGTTCCCACAAATCACTCAAACATCTTTGTGTGGGTTTTTTTCCCAATCGCTGTTGTCTGAACGTTCTATTGTCCACAATAAGAGATTACATTTTAAAACGTCAACGATTATATTTTACAATACAATCATTAATTATATCCAGTAAATGGTCTTTTGCATCTTTTAATGCCTTCCTCAAACTGTCTACCTGAAGGCCTCATCCTCTTTCAGAAGCTTTGTCTTTGAGTTGGATGGCGACGGTTCAATCTGGGATTGTTAACTAGGCCTAATTTCCCAGCATACAAATGTAGCGATCAGTGAGCGGGGAATGTTTTTCTTTACATTTTGCCAGGTTTTTCTCAATGATGTTTCCTGAACTAATATTGAAGAAACCTGGACGACCAGTGACAAATCTTTATTGTGATAAAACATAGTTTACATTTTCTCTACAAGAAAAGGCCATTGGGCCCATTGCAACTCATCCCTCCGGGGTTAGGACTGTCCCAGTAGATTGGAACTTCATTGGGAACACCATGCTTTCCTACTGAGGAATTCATCGTAGCTTTTATCATCCTTGAGGAAAGTTGCTCCTAATATTTGTTTTCAATTACCAAGCCATTAACCTAAATCTGTGTCTTCTGACTTACTTTAAAATTTTATACTGCAGTCTTGAAAGTAGCCTTAACAGACTGATATGAAATCACCCTGTGGGGCGGTGTGACCCCATAACACACTGATATGAAATCAACCTGTGGGGCAGTATGACCCCTTAACAGACTGATCTGAAATTCCCATTCTTCGAGTTGTGTTTTGAACGTGGGTCCCCCGTGAGTGTTTCTAATCGTTCTCTTTCACACCACCCCATTCCTCACACAAAAATACTCGATCACAAATATCGTATGGATTTCGGACAAGCAAGACGAAGGAATGGTCCTGCTGGAGCCCACCTACCGAAACAGACCACTCTCCATTAACTGAAGATTTAGTACTGCTCCATATTGAAGGCAGTTTGGAGGAAACGCTCAGGGAAGCACGGACGCAGAATGTACGCTGAGTGGGGACTTCAATGACCACCGCCAAAGTTGTCCAGTTGTCTCTGCACTTGTAAAGATTCGGCACTTGTACTGGACGTAGAATTGCTGTACCTGGTAAGGCTTTGGTGCAGATTATTGAATACCAAAACTGTTAAGGAATAATGCTGGTACATGGAACTGTGCCCTTTAACATGGAGAGGAGAGGTTCTCCATTGCAGTTGACTGCATGGCGGGGTCTAGTCATGGTGTGGATTCACGGAATGAAGGCAAACGGGAAATGTACCTTGTTCACAGCTCAAGTCCTGAGACAAGGAATATTAGACATTACATATTCACTGCAGTTTGTTTGTTCATTGCTTGTTTTGCTGTTATGGAGCAAATTGCAAAAGTTTCAAGAATTTCCAGCTATCTTCTCGTGGTTGGAAGACTGAAAATGCGGAACTGTGAATTCGGTAACGGAAACAGCTTTGTTGAAGGGACGCGGGTGTCTGTCCAGTTCGGCAGAAACTAAAGCCACAAAGTTTCGTTTTCTGTCACTCAGAGACTAGCAGTGTTAGCAGAAAGTCCCTGCACATAAACCGCAAGCGACAACAAATATAGCACAGAGCACATTGCTTAAAGCATCCACAACATGTTACACAGTCGGATCACGGAATCGACCATTCCGAGCCCAGCTCCATTACATCCATTGTGTATACAGAGTGACTTTAAGTGCAAGTCGGAAATGACAATGGTATTCTAAATGGTGAATTTACTTTCTTCCGCTTTCTTTCTGTACTTTCAGACTCTGTTTTGCTAAAATAGAATACTTGGAAACTCCAGCGGATCCAGGAAATTGGAAGGCAACATTGGGAAACTATTGGATCCGCCATTACTCTATCGGGGGAGCGCAAGAGGCCAGAATTGGAGGCGCGCAGATATGTACATAAAATAAAGGCAGTGTTTGGAAAAGTTTCTGGGACTCGATAACGGTGTTCAACAGATGTGATATTTTGATCGGTTTAAATGACCCCCTGGCTGATCTCAATGTTTGATTTCCGATTTTAAAGGAAATTTGGTATTATTAAAGTTTGTTGTTAACTTGGCCGCATTGTACCAATTACGGAAGGTGGATTTAATATTATTTAAAGGGGTACTTCATTCACTGGAAAACTCAAAAGTCCACAGGTATATCTAACACCTTTCTCCCTCCTCCCGCCCCCGACTGTGTTTTAATCTTTAAACCTGCCGATCTGGGCACCGTGCGAGGCCAGGAAGTAAGGACGGGATTTCCTTGCTCAATACAAGTATGAAGAGTCCTTCCAGTCACATCATAAATGGCCAGTGCGACCCCCGTGCGGGAGAGGAACTTTACCAGCAAACCAAGACTCAGTGTCTGGGCTCCCCCATGAAACTCAGACTGAAAGGTGTTCTATCCGATGTCAGTTGGTTCCTGTGCAGTCCACAGTGAGTCACTGCCTCCGGTATAGGAGGGAAAAATAATTCATCCCCACCCCTAAAACAAAAGAAACATTCTCCAAACCGTACATTTCAATTCGGTGATAGTGAGTAACAGACATGGAGATATAAAGCTGTTGGTTATTTGAAATCATTCTGGTTACTAATAAGAAAATAAATCCATGAAATTGAAACATTATCTGAGAGTTAGCTTTCTTGAATTATGTAAAGGACGCTTTGGGCCCGTCACTAACTACAACATGGAACACTTATCTTCACGTGGTGCATTACATCGAGTTTACAGCACAGAAACAGGCCATTCGGCCCATTCGGCCCATCTGGCCCCTGCCAGTGTTTATGCTCCACACCAGCCTCCCTCACTCTATTTGCTTCATCTCACCCTATCCACATATCCTTCTATTCCTTTCTCCCTCATGTACTTATCTAGCTTCACCTTAATACGTCTATACTATTGGCCTCTACCACTCCACGTGGTAGCGAGTTCCACATTCTCACCGCTCTCTCAGTAAAGTCCTTTCTCCTGAATTCCTTGTTCGATGTATTAGTGATTATCTTGTATTTGTGGCGCCTAGTTTTGGATTCCCCACAAGTAGAATCATCTTCTATAAGTCTACTCTATCGAACCCGTTCATAATCTTAAAGACCTCTAGCAGCTCACCCCTCAGTCTTCCCTTTTCTGGAGTAAATTGCCCCAGTCTATTCATGTTTTCCTGATAGTTATAACCTCTCAGTCTGGTGACATCCTTGTAAAAAAAACTCTTTCCAATGCATCTATATCCTTTGTTTTTATAATATGCAGAACAGAACTGTGCATAGTAATCTAAGCGTGATCTAAGCAAGGTTCAAAACAGGTTTAACATAACTTCTCTGCTTTTGAATTGTATTTATCAAGAAATTAACCCCAGTGCTTTGTTAGGATTGTATGGCCTTATTAACCAGTGTTGCTGTATTTAATGATCTGTGAATGTTTACACCTAGATCCATTTGCTATTCTACCCCATTTAGTCTCTTATTTTCCAAAGAGTATGTGGACTCCTTACATACGAACATAACAAATAGGAGCAGGAGTAGGCCATTTGGCCCTTTGAGCCTGCTCCACCATTCAATAAGATCATGGCTGAACTTTTACCTCATCCCCACTTTCCTGCACTATCCCCGTATCCCTTGATTCCCTTAATATTCAAAAATAAATCGATCTTTGTCTTGAATATACTCAACGACAGATCCTCAACAGCCCTCTGGAGTAGAGAATTCCAAAGATTCACCACCCTCTGAGTGAAGAAATATCTTCTCAACTCAATCCTAAATGGCCAAACCCTTATTCTGAGACTGTGACACCTTGGTCTAGACTCTCCAGCCAGGGGAAACATCTACCCTGGCAAACCCTGTAAGAATGTTGTATGTTTCAATGAGATCACCTCTCATTCTTCTAAACTCCAGAGAATATATACCTAGTCGACTCAATCTCTCCTCATAGGATAATCCCCCCATCCCAGGAACAAATCTGGTGAACCTTCGTTGTACTTCCTCTATGGCAAGTATATCCTTCCTTAGCTAAGGAGTCCAAAACTGTACACAATACTCCAGGTGTGGTCTCACCAGGGCCCTATATAACTGCAGTAAGACATCTTTATTCTTATAAACAAATCCTTTTGTAATAAAGGCCAACGTACCATTTGCTTTCCTAATTTTTTGCTGTACCTACATGCTAACTTTCAGTGATTCGTGTACAAGGACACCCAGGTCCCTCTGAACCCCACCATTTTGTAATCTCTCAACATTTAAAAAATACTCTGCTTTTCTATTTTTCCTACCGAAGTGGATAACTTCACATTTCTCCACAGTATATTCCATTTGTCGTGTTCTTGCCCACACACTTAGACTGTCTATATTCCCTTGAAACTTCCTTGCATCCTCCCCACAACTTACATTCCCACCCAGCTTTGCATCCCCAGCAAACTTGGATATATTACATATAGTCCCCTCATCCAAATCATTGATGTAGATTGTGAATGCTGAGGCCCGATCACTGATCCTTGCGGTACCCCACTAGTTAAAGCGTGCCAACCCGAAAATGATCCGTTTTTTCCTACTCTCTGTTTTCTGTCCATTAACCAATCCTCAATCCATGCTAATATATTACCCCCATTCCCATGAGCCTTAATTTTGTTTAACACCCTCTTGTGTGGCACCATAGCAAAAGTCTTCTGAAAATCCAAATACACCCCATCCACTGTTTCCATCTTATCTATTCAGCTATTTACAGCGTCAAAAAACTCTAACAGATTTGTCAAACACGATTTCCCTTTCATAAATCCGTGTTGATTCTGCCCAATCCCATTATTGGACCAAAACTTCGGCTGAATACGGGAGAGTACGAACTGTGTACTCTCGCGTATTCGGTCCCGAAGTGCCGGTTTCCTGCATGCAATGCGCATGGGCGGGAAACCGGCACTTCCGGTATTGCTAAGGGGGCGGTTCCGAAGTGAACCGTGTGCGCACTACAGGCTGTGCGCACGCAGCACACTTAGGTTTTTTTTCAGGTTTCAACGCGAGGGTAAGTATTGAAGATTTTACACATAAAAAAGGAGGCGTAAGACCCCCTTTTAACAAGGTAAGTAGTTAATTAAGTATTATTTTAAAAAATTTTCAACAGGTTTATCTTTTTTAGAGACTTTAAAGAAAGGTAAGTTTATTTTTATAACTTTTAAAAAGAATTAAAAAAAATTCAAAAATTTAAATTTTTGTTTAAAGTGGTTAATTTATTTAATTATAGTTATTTTATTAATGTGATGGTTTTTTTTAAATTTATTTGAGGTTTAGCTGTTCTTTTGGGGGCAATTTGTATTCATTGTTTTGACAGTTCTCCTGTCAAAAACTATGAATGAAAGATGGTGTGCTGCCATTGGCTCTCCATGGCCCACGTGATCCCAGAGGTCGCATCGAACTAACTGCGCCTCTGGGACATGCACACACTGCGCGTCGGCACCAGGGAGAGGCCCAGGACCAGACGTTTGTGTGGGCCCGAAACATAAAGGCAGGCATGGTAGGTAAGATCGCGCGCGATCCTTACCCCCGCGGCAAGCCTCCGAGTCAAATTTCTGGGCCAATATTTTCTAAATGCCCTGTTTCCATTTCCTTAATAATAGATTCTAGCATTTCGCCCACTACTGATATCAGGCTAACTGGTTGTAGTTCCCCGTTTTCTCTCTCCCTCCTCTCTTAAAAAGTGGGATTACATTTGCTACCTACCAATCTGCGGGAACCGTTCTAGAATCTATGGAGTTTTGGAAAATGACAACCAATGCATCCAGTATCTATATATCCACCTCTTTCAAAACCCCAGGATGTAGACCATCAGTTCCAGGGGATTTATTAGCTTTCAGTCCCTTTAATTTGTCCAATTATATTTTATTACTAATACTAATTTCTTCCAGCTCCTCATTCTCGCTAGACCCTTGGTTCTCCACATATTTCCGGGAAGTTTTTTGCGTCTTCTTCCATGAAGACTGACACAACGTATTTGTTTCATTCCTCAGCCATTTCCTTATTCTCCATTATAATTCTCCTGTCTCATCCTGTAACAGAGTCACATTTACTTTCGCTAATCTTTTCCTTTCTTCATACCTATAGAAGCTTTTACAATCTGTCTTTATGTCTCTCGCTAGTTTAATCTCATATTTGATTTTCCCTTTCTTTATCTATTTGAAATACGCTCTTTCCCGAATCCTCCCACCCACACCTTCATTAGTTTAATGCCCTGTCTGCTGCTCTAGTTATTCCGTTCGGCATGACACTGGTGCAAGCCCGGTTTAAGTGGAGACCGTCCCAAAGGAACGGTTCCCTCTTTCCCCAGTACCGGTGTCAGTGCCCCATGAACTGCAACCCCTTCCTCCCACATAACTCTTTGAGCCAAGCATTTAAACCTCTAATCTGTTTGTCCCTATGCCAATGTGCGCATGGCTCAGGTAATAATCCAGAAATGATTAACTTTGAGGTTCTGCTTTTTAATATTGATCCAAGGTCCTTAAAATCCCTCAGCAGAAGCTCATTCCTTATTCTACCTATGTCGTTGTTTACTACATGGACCACGACAACTGGATCCTCCCCCTCGCACTCCAAATTCTTCCCCAGCCGCGAGGAGATATCTTTAACCATGGCACCGGGCAGGCAACACAATTCTGTGGCAACAAGAGCAGGTCAGAGGCTAGGTATTCCGTGGAGAGTTTCACACCTGCTGACTCCCCAAAGCCTTTCCACCATCTACAATGCACAAGTAAGGAGTGTGATTGAATACTCTCCATTTGCCTGAATGAGTGCAGCTCCAACAACACTCAAGAAGCTCGACACCATCCAGGACAAAGCAGCCCGCTTGATTGGCACCTCATCCACCACCTTAAACATTCACTCGCTCCACCACCGGCGTACTGTGGCTGCAGTGTGTAACATCTACAAGATGCACTGCAGCAACTCGCCAAGGCTTCTTTGGCAGCACCTCCCAAACCCGCGACCTCTTCCACCTAGAAGTACAAGGGCAGCAGGCACACGGGAACACCACCACCTCCAAGTTCCCCTCCAGGTCAAACACCATCCTGACTTAGAAGTATATCGCCGAACCTTCATCGTCGCTGGGTCAAAATCCTGGAATACCCTACCTAGTAGCACTGTGGGAGTACCATCACCACACGGACTGCAGCGGTTCAAGAAGGCGGCTCACCACCACCTTCTCAAGGGTAACTAGGGATGGGCAATAAAGGCTGGCATTGCCAGCGACGCCCTGATCCCATAAAAAAAATTAAAAAAACCTTCAGAACTTCGGCTGCAGAGAAAAGTATCTATCTACCTGACTATAATGTCCCCTAGCATAACTACATTCCCTTTCACTCCCCCCACTTGAATGGCCTCCTGCACCACGGTGCCATGGTCAACTTGCTCAGTCAACATACAGACTTTTCCCTCATCCACACTGGCAGCAAGAACCTAATACCTTTTGGACCAGGGCAAAGGCTGAGGCTCCTCCAGCACTGTACCTGGGGTTCCCTTACCTGCCTGAATTTCCGTCACACGCTCCTGTCCCTGACCACTAACCAGACCTGTACCAATACCTAACCTAAGGGGTGTCACTGCCTCATTGATCAAAGCATCCAGGTTACTCTACCCATTTGTGATGTCCCGCAATGTCTGCACTTCAGACTCCAGCTCAAAAACTCTGAGATGGAGTTTCTCAAGATATAGGCACTCACTGAAAACGTGGTTGTCCGGGATCAGAATGCTCTCCACAATCTCCCACATGCTACAGTTGCGGCAAATCACCTGCACTACCATCCCTTTATGACCTTGTTTTCTTTAATTAAATTTAATTAATTGTGTATTTAGGTAACTTAGTTTACAGTGTAATTTCTTGACTACTTACTTGATCTAGATTAATTTAACTGTACTGCAATTAAATATCTACTTGTAACACAAACCACAAGTAGTGTAGGCAAAAAGCAACAACTCATTCCCCCTCTTCTCCGAATTCCCACTCTTTCCATAATCCCAAATAAAACACTCTGTTCAAGTCTACTCCGTTTAATCCCGCACTGTGTAAGATTCAAAAGCCTCTGATTAATGAAATGTCTGCTCATCCCAGCCCTAAATGGCCGCGCCCTTCTCCTGAACTGTGCCCCTAGTTCTAGACTCTCCAGCCAGGGGAAACAGCCTCTCGGCATCCACCCTGTCAATCCCCTCAGAATCACTCTTCCTGTGATACCCAGTGTTAGTAACAAGCACGGGCGAGTCAGGTATATGCGGTTGGATGCAGATTAAAGCTCCCTCTACCGCCTCAATAAAGTTCCTCTGCGCCAACCTCGGAGGAGCGCCCCCTCCTGCATCACTGTGCAATGTTCTATTCTCTCTGGTTCAAACCACATCCATTTATTCCAACAAGTCACTGTTCAAATTATAGTAATATTAGTTGCTGTGCTTTTATTCTTAATGTTAAACTAAATCAAATAATTACTTGCGTGTTTATCTGTAATGCATCACATATGCTGTTAACCAAAAATAAGTACTGTATTAAGTCTGGCAATGAAGAGCACACATTGACGGTGGTCATGAATAGTATTCAACTGTAAAAGGTGTACAACATCGTACAGGGTGCAGCCATTCATTGTAAAGTAATTCAAAACTATACAGGGTGCGCTTTCAGTCAGTGTAAAATCAGTATAAAATCGGTGTGTAATCTTGCGGGGGCGGGGCGGGCGATTCATTGATATAAAACCAGGGCAAAAACATTCCGGTGGGTGGGGAGGCATTCATAATCACTGCTAAATCATACAATGAATGAATTTATTAGAGTTATGTAATTAAAAGAAAATCATACAGGGAATGCATTCATTACCTTTAGATAGTAAAAAAAAATACAGGGATTGCATTCCGTTAGAGTTAAATCAGAATTAAATCACACAGAGAATTAATTTATTAGGCACAAAATCAGATCAAAATCACAGAGGGGTGCATTCAGTAAGTTTAAAATCAGAACACAATCACACACACAGTTCATTCAAGTGTAAAAGTAGCGTAAAATCGTACACGGGGTGCAGTCATTTGGTATAAAATTAATACAACTTATGCAATGGGCGCTTTGAATTGGCTAAAAATCAGTATAAAATCAGACGGGGACAAATTCATTAGGTATGGTTTCAGTACAAAGCCTTTCAGAGGCGCTTTCATCAGGTTTGTAATTCAATACAAACGAGGGAAGGGCGCATTCATTCGGTTTAAATCAACACAAAACCACAGAGGGGATGCTTCCATTTGATGTAAAATTAGATCAAAAAGGTAGCAGAGAGAGAGAGAAAAATAAATGAGTGAATAATTCTAGAGTCACAAAAGTCAAAGAGGAAAACCAGACAGATTTAGTAAAAGAGAGGAGAGGAGGGGAATATAAGGAGAGCAGAGAGAAGCGGGGATGAGAGTAGAGGAGAGCAGAGGCGAGGGGACGAGTGGAGAAGAGAGGGCAGGAGAGCAAAAGAGACTGGAGAGGAAAGTAGAGGAGAGCAGAGGAGAGCAGAAGAGAAGAGAGCAGAAAGTAGAGGAGAGGAGCGAACAGGAGCAATGGGTGGAGAGGAGAGGAGAGAGGAAAGGAGGAGAGGAGAGGAAAATGGGAGCAGAGGAGAGGAGAGGATAGAGCATGGAGGAAAAGGAGAGCGCATGGGGTGAAAGGAGAGAGAGGGCTGATGTAAATGACTGGAAAGGAAAGAGATAAAGTGAACAGAAGTGAATAAGATATAAATTGCGTGGATCACAGATTCCAGTGAATACGGAGTTAGATTTGGCTGGTCCTGCTCCAGTGTCTATAGGATCACCTGGGCCCAGCCAATCCAAATCTGCCACCAATTCCAGATTGTCACCTGCTCCGAACCTGTTGAAACCCGCCGATTTGCTGCCAACTCCGCCTCTGTTACAACATCCAGATCCGCCACCAGAACTTTTCTTACAGCACCTCATAGGCTTTTAGTGTAACCTGGCATCTGGAAGTGAAAGAGAGATCGGAGATACATCAGCAGCATTATACGAAGCGACAGATTGTTAAGTATTCAATGTGTCTGATGTTACAATTGTTAATTAGCTGTTTCAATATCATGATTGGAAACGGTGCAGTCACTTTTTCATGTTGGTGGTGACCTATTCTGCCTTGTCTTCTGGCTGCTTATAGTGAGCGCCCCCTCGTGGATATGGTTAGTGTTACAATGACAAGTCCAATCCACACCTCCTAGTATCTGCTGTGAGATGCAGGTCTCTCGATATAGTGAGAAGATGTGGACCGGGCTTCTGGCGTTCTACTCTAAACCTAGAAATTCGTCTCGAGCAGCGGCGAAAAACGGGTGGTGTCGGATCGAACGCCCGTTTTTTGCAGCGTCTGATATTACAGTCATAGTATCATAGAATGGTTACAGCACGGAAGATGGCCATTCGGCCCGTCGAGCCCGTGCCGACTCTCAGCTAGTCCCACTCCCCTGCCCTTTCCCCGTAGCCCTGCATTGTTTCCTTCAGATACTTATCCAACTCACTTTTGAAAGATAAAATTGAGTCTCCCTCCACCACCCTTTCAGGGAGTGCATTCCAGATTTTAACCACTCGCTGCGTAAATAAGCTTTCTTCCATCGACTTTGGTTCTTTTGCCAATCACCTTAAATCTGTGTCCTCTGGTTCTCGACCCTTCTGCCAATGGGAACAGTTTCTCTCTATCTACACTGTCCAGGTCCCTCATGATTTTGAACACCTCTATCAAATCTCCTCTTAAACTTCTCTGCTCCAAGGAGAACAACCCCAGCTTCTCCAGTCTATCAACGTAACTGAAGTCCCTCATTCCTAGTATATTTTCTGCCTTTTTAACTGCTTTCTCAACCTGCCCTGCCACCTTCAACGATTTATGCACACAGCCCCGCAGGTCTCTCTGTTTGTACACCTCCTTTAGGATTGTACTGTTTAGTTTATATGTCCTCTCCTCATTCTTTCTAACAAAATGCATCACTTCACACTTTTCTGCGTTAACTTTCATCTGCCACATATCCACCCACTCCACCAGCCTGTCTATATCATCCTGAAGTCTATCACTCTCCTCGTCACTGTTCACTGTACTTCCAAGTTTTGTATCAAATGCAAATTTTGAAATTGTGCCCTGCACACCCACGTCCAAGTCATTAATATATATCAAAAAAAGCAGTGGTCTTAGAATCGACCCCTGGGGAACACCACTGTATACCTTCCACCAGTCCGATAAACAACCGTTCACCACTACTCTCTGTTTCCTGTCACTTTGCCAATTTCTTATCCATGCTGCCGCTGTCCCTTTCAGTCCATGGGCTTCAATTTTGCTGGCAAGCCTATTTCGTTGCATTTTGTAGAACGCCTTTTGGAAATCCATGTACATTAGGTCAACCGCATTACCCTCATCACCATCTCTGTTACCTCAGCAAAAAACTCGATCAAGTTGGTTAAGTACGATTTGCCTTTAACAAATCTGTGCTGGCTTTCCTTAATTAATCCACCCCTATACAAGTGATTTGATTTTGTCCCTGATTTCTGTTTCTGAAAGCCTCCACACTACCGCGGTTAAATTGACTGGCCTCTCGTTGCTGGGTTTAACTTTACACCCTTTTTTGAACAATGGTGTAACATTTGCAATTCTCCTGTCATCCTGCACCACCCCCGTATCTATGGAGGATTGGAATATTATGACCAGTACCTCTGCGATTTTCACCCTGAACTTCTTCAGCATCCTAGGATGCACCCCATCTGCTCCTGGTGATTTATCTGCTTTAAGTACAGCCAGGCTTTATAATACCTCTTCTTTCTCAATTTTCATCCTATCAAGTGTCTCTACTACCTCCTCCTTCACAATGTCTATGGCAGCATCCTCTTCCTTGGTAAAGACAGATGCAAAGTAATCATTTAGTACCTCAGCCATGCCCTCTGTCTCCATGTGTAGGTCTCCTTTTTGGTCCCTAATACCTTACTATTTCTTACTTCGGTGCTCTCTGCCTCTCCCCATCCTTTGATCACTTTATTTCCGCTTTCTAATGTTACATCCCGGTGCCCATCTCGCTGCCAAATTAGTTTAACCCACCCCCCCACCCCCCACCCCAACAGCACTAGCAAATCTCCCGCAAGGATGCTGGTCCCGGCCTTGTGGAGGTGCAACACGTCTGGCCTGCACAGGTCCCACCTCCCACAGAACCGGTCCCAATGCCCCAGGAATCTGAAGCCCTCCCTTATGCACCAATTCTCCATCCACACATTCATCTGCTCTATCCTCCTATGTGTATACTCACTCGCACCTAGCACCAGGAGTAATCCGGAGATTACTACCTTTGAGGTCCTGCTTTTTAATCTCTTTCCCAGCTTCCTGAAATCAACCTGTTGGACCTCATCCCTCTTTCTACCCATGTCGTTGGTACCAATATGGACCACGAGCTCTGGCCGATCATCCTCCTCCCTCAGAATGTTCTGCAGCCGCTCAGTGGCATTTTAACCCTAGCACCAGGGAGGCAACACAAAATCCTAGAGTCACGTCTGCGGCCGCAGAATCGCCTGTCTGCTCCTCTAACTATCGAATCCCCTGCCACTATTGCTCTCCCACTCTTCTTCCGCACCCTCTGTACAGCTGAGCCACCCGTGGTGCCGCGGACATGGCTCTGGCTGTACTACCCAGAGGAACCAATGCCCTCACCAGTACTCTGAACAGAATACTGGTTGGAGAGCGAGATGCACTCAGGGGGCTCCTACACTACCTGTCCTGGTCCTGCTTTTCGCTCTGGCGGTCACCCAATACTCCTTAGCTGCGGAATGACGACCTCCAGAAATGTGCTATCCAAGTAGTTCTCAGCCTCGTGGATGCACCGGAGTGACGCCAGCTGCTGTTCAAGGTCCGAAACCCGGAGCTCGAGCTCCTCCAGCTGACGGCAACTTCTGCACACGTGGTTGTCCAGGACACAGGAAACGTCCTGGATTGCCCACATGGCACTGGATGTGTACTCTGTGGGACTGAGCTGCCCTGCCATGCCTCCATTTAATAGGCTATTAACTAGCTTTACAGAAACTTAAGACTAAGATGTATCTAATTTAAATTAATATAACATGGTATTACAGTTATTAATTTAATATAGTATTAAAAGTTACTAATTAAATATAGTATTAACAGTTACCAACCTCAAAGTTTCTGTTTTATCTCAAACCAGTTATTTAAACACGGACCCTGTAAGAGCAAGAAAAAAAAACAAAGTGACCTTTACCAACCATTCAGTTACCAGCTGTCCAGTGACGTCAATGGAACTGAATGTCAGGCGCTGCATATAACGGGCGGTCGATTAGCTACCGCCCATTCTGCGCCACCAACTGAGATGAATTTCTCGGCCTGAATGTATGCAAAGGAGGAAATGAGCAAGGGCCGATGGCACACACAAACAATAATTTTAAAGGGAGCCCAGCTCCAGTACTTATTACCCCAGAGCTCCAGAGTGATAGAGGTGGGCTGCAGGAGGCTGACCCTGCTAGGAAAGTTGGAGCTATGGTAAACATCGTTAATAGAAGGGAGGATCTCCTTCATAGCAGCTGTTGAGTCCTAATTTTTAAGCCTAGATACCAGAAACATCACTAAAACAGATTGTCTGTTCTTTATCGCATTGCTGTTCGTGGGAACTTGCTGTGCGCAAATTGGCTGCCGTGTTTCCTACATTATAATAGTGACTACACTTCAAAAGTACTTAATTGGCTGTAAAGATTTTTGGGACGTCCTGAGGTCGTGAATGGCGATATATAAATGCAAGTCTTTCGTTCTTTGTAACTCGAGAAAGAGAGGAATAATAGGGAGTAGGGAGACAGAGGGATAGAAGTGAAGGAGAAATAAATGCTGGTAGAGGTGAAAGAGAGGTGAAGGGAAAGAAAAAGACAGGTGAATGAGAAGAGATGAAAGAGGCAAAGAGAACAGAAGTGAAGGCGGTGTAAATATCACGGTTCAAGGACTACAAGAAATACTGGTGTAGATTTACCTCATGCTGTGCCTGTAGTATAGCAAAATATAGTTAAATGCCATGTTAAAACTGAAAAGAAGAGAGAACAGTCAAAGATAAAGATACAAACTGGGCAAAGTTAGTTTCAATTAGTAAAAGTGAACCTTTTTTTATTCGGTTACGGGATGTGGGCGGCGTTGGCAAGGCCAGCATTTGTTGCCCATCCCTAAATGCCCTTGAGAAGGTGGTGGTGAGCCGCCTTCTTGAACCGCTGCAGTCCGCGTGGTGAAGGTACTCCTACAGTGCTATTAGGTAGGGAAGGTTTTCCAGGATTTTGACCCAGCGACGATGAAGGATCGGCGATATACTTCTAAGTCAAGATGGTGTGTTTCTTGGAGCAGAACTTGGAGTTGGTGGTCTTCCCATGTGCCTGCTGCCCTTGTCCTGCTAGGTGGAAGAGGAGGCGCATTTGGGAGGTGCTGCCGAAGAAGTCTTGGCGAGTTGCTGCAATGCATCTTGTAGATGGTACACACTGCAACCACGGTACGCCAGTGAATGTTTAAGGTGGTGGATGGGGTGCCAATCAAGCGGGCTGCTTTGTCCTGGATGGTGTCGAGCTTCTTGAGTGTTGGTGGAGCTGTACTCATCCAGGCAAGTGGAGAGTATTCCATCACACTTCTTACTTTTGCCTTGTAGATGGAGGAAAGGCTTTGGGGAGTCATGAGGTGAGACACTCGCTGCAGAATACCTAGCCTCTGACCTGTTCTTCTTGTCACAGTATTTATGTGGCTTGTCCAGTTAAGTTGCTGGTCAATGGTGACCCCCAGGATGTTGATGGTGAAGGATTCGGCGATGGTAATGCCATTGAATGTCAAGGGGCTGTGGTTCGACTCTCGCTTGTTGGAGATAGTCATTGCCTGGCACTTCTGTGGCGCGAATGTTACCTGCCACATATCAGCCCAAGCTTGAACGTCGTCCAGGTCTTGTTGCATGCGGGCATGGAATGCTTCATTATCTGAGGAGTTGTGAATGGTGCTGAACACTGTGCAGTCATCAGCGTACATCTCCATTTCTGACATTATGTTGGAGGGTAGGTAATTGATGAAGCAGCTGAAGATGGTTGGGCCTAGGACACTGCCCGGCGGAACTCCTGCAGCGATGTCCTGAGGCTGTGATGATTGACCTTCCACCACGATCTTCCTTTGTGGTAGATATGACTCTAGCCAATGGAGAGATTTCCCCCCGAATCCCATTGACTTCAGTTTTACACGGGCACCTTCCTGCCACACTCGGAGAAATGCTGCTTTGATGTCAAGGGCAGTCACTCTCACCTCACCTCTGGAATTCAACACCTTTATCCATATTTGGACCAAGGCTGTAATGAGGTCGGGAGCCGAGAAGTCTTGGCGGAAACGAATAAGGCATCAGTGAGCAGGTTATTGCCGATGAGACTTTCCATCACTTTGCTGATGATTAAAAGTAGACTGATCGTATGGTAATTGGCCGGATTGGGTTTGCCCTGCTTTTTGTGGACAGGACATGCCTGGGCATTTTCCACATTGTCGGATAGATGCCAGTGTTGTAGCTGTACTGGAACAGCTTGGCTAGAGGCTCGGCTAGTTCTGGAGCACAAGTGTTCAGTACCATAGGCGGGATGTTGTCGGGGCCCATAGCCTTTGCCGTATGCAGTGCGCTCAGTTATTTCTTGATATCACGTGGAGTGAATCGAATTAGCTGAAGACTGGCTTCTGTGATGATGGGGACCTCAGGAGTAGGCCGATATGGATCAGCCACTCGGCACTTCTGGCTGAAGATGGTTGCAAACGCTTCAAACTTGACTTTTGCACTCACGTCCTGGGCTCCACCATTATTGAGGATGGGAATATTCTTGGGACCTCCTCCCCCGTTAGTTGCTTAATGATCCACCGCCATTCATGACTGATGTGGCAGGACTGCAGAGCTTTAATCTGATCCGTTGATTGTGGGATCGCTTAGCCCTGTCTATAGCATGCTGCTTCCGCTTTTTAACATGCTTGTAGTCCTAGTTGAAGCTTCCCCAGGTTGGCCCCTCCTTTTTAGGTACGCCTGGTGCTGCTCCTGGCATGCTCTTCTACATTCCTTATTGAACCAGGGTTGGTCCCCTGGCTTGATGGTAATGGTAGAGTGAGAGATTTGCCAGGCCATGAGGTTACAGATTGTGGTGGAATACATTTGTGCTGCTGCTGATGGCCCACAGCACCTCATGGATGGCCAGTTTTGAACTGCTAGATCTGTTCTAAATATATCCCATTTATCACGGTGGTAGTGCCACACATGGAGGGTGTTCACAGTGAGAAGACGGGACTTCGTCTCCACAATGACTGTGCGGTGGTCACTGCTATCAATACTGTCATGGACAGATGCATCTGCGACAGGTAGATTGGTGAGGACGAGATCAAGTAGGTTTTTCCCTCGTGTTGGTTCTCTCACCACCTGTCGCAGGCCCAGACTGGCAGCTATATCCTTCAGGAATCTGCCAGCTCGGTCAGTAGTGGTGCTACCGAGCCACTCTTAGTGATGGACATTGAAGTCCCCACCAATAGTATATTCTGTGCCGTTGCTACTCTCAGTGCTTCTTCCAAGTGGTGTTCAGCATGGGGGAGTACTGATTCATCAGCTGTGGGAGGGCGGTAGGTGGAAATCAGCAGGATGTTTCCTTGCCCATGCTTGACCTGAAACCATGAGACTTCATTGGGTCTGGAGTCAATGTTGAGGAATCCCAGGGTCACTCCTTCCCGACTGTATACCACTGGGCCGCCACCCCTGGTGGGTCTGTCCTGCCGGTGGGACAGGACATACCCAGGGATGGTGATGGAGGAGTTTGATGGGATGCCAGAAAATGTGGAATGAAAGCTTTACAATAAGGCAATGCAGAGACAGTGGGCATCATTCAAACAGCGGAATATTAATCTACAGCCTAGACATATTCCCACAAGTAAAGGTAGCTCACCAAAAGCTGGAATTCCTAGAATGAGAATTGAAATAAAAATTAAGATGAGAGTTAAAAAAGCAAGTGACATTTCGAATGTAAAAGGAAATCAAACTGAAAAAAAACAGACCGGAAAAGAAAAGATTCGAACTGGTAATAAGAAGTCTGAAGGAAGACTGGCAGGTAAATAGTAAAGGTTCTTAGGAACAGATTAAAAAAACAAAATAATAGTTAAATAAAGGGAAGGATTCATTAAATGAGCAAGGAAATAATCTTCTAGAGGAAGAAAGAATGTTAGAGATATAACAGAAACCAATATTCAGCCCCAATTTTCACCAAGGAATGCGATAGAGGGAGTGAAAGGATATAAGAGGAGGACATGGGTCGATTAGATCGGTCGTGTGACAGCTTCTGGAACCAGAAAACAGGACAATATTGAGCAAATCCTGAAAGTTGTGGGCTAGTTAAGGAGAAGAAAAATCAATCTGTAAAAAGCAAGCGCTGTCAGCCAAATTTAGAGTTATTTGAGGAAAAGCAAGAGGCAAATTTACTTTGACAGTCCTGTGTGTATTAATGAGTTATCACCTCTGTGAAGTTAGTGCACACAGGAATGTAGGGCAAATAGGTTAAAGTTCATCAGAGAGTGTCTCCGATCAGAAGTTCCACCCTCCTAATAGTCAAGAATCATTGTAGTAAAAGCAGCTGCCTGATCTGTTTGTTTAAAAGACCGTAAGTAATGTCAGTCATTGTGTAACCTAATTGTCTCACTTGAGATTTCTCTCAGATATAAATAAAGGATTGGATTGAAGCGGCTTCATCTTCTTGTCAAACTGAGCTGTTGCCTCCAGCACCGGCATCGTGTGACTCAAAGAGATGGATCGACCAATCCTTGCCCAGATTGAAGCGGTTTACTACCCGATTCTCGCAGTGTTTGGTGTTCCTGGTAAGTCATTACCATCAGTTGTCAATGTCACTCGGGGTTTACCTGTATCACTGCTCTAGTTGATTCTGTGAGCTGTTTGTTTTCACGGGCTTGTTTCTACTGAGATCAATGAAATGTCACGAACTTCTACTGAAACCTTAACGCAATAACGTCACAGAAATTCCCAGGGAAGCTACAATTGTCTCTGCAGTTTCAGCACCAACAATTTTAACAACTTTCACCACAGTCTCGCAGTACTGGGGGTGGAATAGGTCTTCGGCAGCAGCTCGAGACCGGCTCATAGCGAATCCGAACCTGTTTTACTCCGCGCACAATTTTTTTCCCATTGAAATAAAAAGTAAAGTATTTCGGGCACGGTCTGAATGTGCTGCCAATTCACTATCGCCAGTTTTGCGCTACCGTCCGATACAAATTTCACCCACAGAGTCAGAACAGAAGAAACTGGCAGGGAGAGAGAGAGAGAGAGAAATAGAGAGCGACAGAGTCAGAAATATAAAAATAGTTTAAAGAAAAGAGACAGAAAAGGAAAGTCAGAGAGACAGAGGGTAAACTGAACTCTGCTCGCCAGGTGTAAAACCGGGGCTCGCGAGCTGACAGCTTGTTTGAAAACTCGCTGGATTATTTTTCCATTTACTTCAAAGGACTTTGGTTTTGCTCCTGGACTAAGAATCCAGAGACATGGACCAATGTTCTAAAAATCGTGAGTTCAAATCCACCATGGCTGATCGAGAATGTGTGAATTCAGTTAAAAAATACCTGGAAATAAAAATAAATGGAGCATTCATAAATTGACCAGGTATCATAAAGAGCCAACTGATTCACTAATATCCTTTAGAGAAGGAACCTGCCGTCCTTACCCGTCTGGCCTATACATGACTCCAGTCCGTCACCCACTGCCCTCTGAAGTGGTCTAGCAAGTTACTGAGGGCAACTAGGGATGGGCAATAAATGCCAGCGATGCCCACAGCCCGGGAATCAATTAAAATATACACAGTATAGGTAACTGTGCTTGACCCATTGATTTATTGTTCTCTTCCTATTGCCACGTCTCGCGGTCTGCCAACTTATGCCTGAACCTCGGGCTTCCTTTCTTTACATAGTTGCCTGTTTCTTCTTAGTCCACTATTCCTTCACCTTGGCCAAGATGGATAACGGGTTGAGATGCCTTCTGAGACTCTCCAAAGAATCTCAGAATCCCTCACCCCTCTTCTGACACCCCCTTTTAATGTTCCCATCCCTTGTATTTGAATTCTACCCCTTTTCCTTTTCCAAAACCCGTCCCAATTTGCAGCTCAAGCTGTGCTAGTGAGTAGACCTGGGTGTTAAGAGCGCACTTCTGGTTAATACTGTACATTAAACGCTCCCTCATAGCCATTCTGGCCTAAAATACCCTGATAGAAAACTCCCAGCTAAAGAGAAACAGAGACAGAGAGAGATGATTAGAGCGTCACAGAAACAAACTGAGACATAGAGAGAGAGGCAGGAGAAAGGCAGATTGTGAGTAAAACTGAGGGATGGTCAGAATCAGTGACAGATATAGAAATACAGAGAGAGTCAGAGAGAGAGAGCATGAGTTGAGCAGTAGAAAATATGTGCTGAAATTTGATAAACTGTCATTACCTGCCGGCCATTTTGTTTTGACTATGATGATTAATTAATTTTTTCCTCTTTTATTGCAGCGAATTTATTCACAATTGTGATTCTCTCCGTGGAAAGTGCGGTCTCGCCAAATGCATCACTCGATACCTGGTGGCCATGGCAGCAGCAGATCTACTGGTCCTGATATTTGATGTAATTCTGTATCAGATTAAAGAGATTTATTTCCCAAATTCATTCCTGGACTATACTCTCATCTGCTGTCTCAATCTCAGCCTGGCATTTTCTGCCACTGATTGTTCTGTCTGGTTAACCGTCGCCTTCACCTTTGATCGATTCATCGCCATTTCTTACCCGAAACTGAGAGTCAAATATTGCACCGAAAAAACTGCGACTGTGATTATAACAACGGTGTGTGGTTTGAGCCTTTTACAAAACATTCCATTTTACTTTGTAAGTGAAGCTGGTGAAATAATTGATAACATACAATGGTTCTGTGCTGTAAAATCTACCTTCTACACCTTTCCCATTTGGATGGCTTATCTCTGGCTCCAAATTATTTTAACCCCACTCGCTCCATTCGTGTTCATTGTACTGCTCAATGCTCTGACCATCAGGTTCATTGTACAGGCCAGTAGAGTCAGAAGGAGACTCCGAGGGAGCAAGAAGGGCGAGAGTCACAATGATCCAGAGATGGAGAACCGAAGGAAATCCGTCATCTTATTGCTCGCAATTTCAGGCAGTTTTATCCTGCTATGGGTGGTAAATTTCCTCTATGAAATATGTATACAAATTACAGATACTCATTTCTTCCGAACAGATTACGCAGATCCTTTTACCGTCATGGAACACAGCGGATATATGCTCCAGCGTTTGAGTTCCTGCACCAACACGGTTATTTATGCAGTGGCCCAGACTAAATTCAGAGATGCGTTAAAGAATGCGATTAAATATCCATTTGCTCAGATGATTAAGTTAATAAAATTAAATTAACAGCACTAAATTTAAACCATGATTCCCCATATGAACATAGGAAGAGGAACAGGAGTAGGTCATTTAGTCCCTTCAACCTGCTCCGCCACATCATGGCTGATCTGTGAATCTAACTCGATATACCCGATTTTTTCCATATCCCTTGATACCTTTGGCTAACAAAAATCTAGCAATCTCAGATTTCAAATTAACAATTGATCTCGCATCAATTGCCCTTTGCGGAAGAGAGTTCAAAACTTCTACCATACTTTGTTTGTAGAAGTGTTTCCTAACTTCACTCCTGAAAGTCTTGGCTCTAATTTTACGACTATGCACCCTAGTACTAGAATCCCCAAACCAGCGGAAATAATTTATCTCTATCTACCCTATCAGTTCCCCTCAATATCTTGAAAACTTCGATCTAATCACCTCTTCACCTTCTAAATTCCATGGAATACAACCCCAGTTTGTGTAATCTCTCCTCGTAACTTAACCCTTGGAATCCAGGTATAAATCTGGTAAAATTACACTGCACTTGTCCAAGGGCAATATATCCTTCCCACGGTGTGGTGCCCAGAACTGCTCACAGTACTCCAGGTGTGGTCTAACCAGGGCTTTGTATAGCTGCAGCACAACTTCTACCCCCGTGTATTCTACTCATCTACATGTAAAGGCCAGCATTCCATTAGTCTTTTAATTTCGTTTCTGCATCTGTCCATGACATTTTGATGATCTATGTCCATGGGCCCCAAGTCTGCTTGGACCTCCACTGTTTCCAGCTTTTCTCCATTTAGAAAGTAGTCTGTTCAATACTTTTTAATTCCAAGGTGAATGACTTCACATTTTCCTACGTTGAAATCCATTTACCAGTTATGCCCATTCACTTAATGTATTAAATTATCTTTGTAATTTTATGCTTCCATCTACACTGCTTATAAAGCCGCCTATCTTTGTGTCATCGACAAACTTGGATATGTGCCTTCCTATCCCATCATCTAAGTCGTTAATAAATACAGTGAATAGTTAAGGCCCTAACACAGATCTTGCGGACACCACTAGTCACATCCTGCCAATTAGACATTTCTCTGTCAACCACTACATCGGCAAAAACATTCAACCAAGTTCTTCAGGCATGACCTAACCTTTACTAAATCCATGCTGGCTCTCTCTGATCAGCTGAACATTTTCAAGGTGTTCAGTCACTCAATCCTTATGGACTCGAGCAATTTTCTGACAGCAGATGTTAGGCTAACTGCTCTATAAGTCTTTAATTTCCCTCTCGTACCTTTCATAAATAGCGGAATGAAATGCACAATTTTCCAATCTAAAGGAATGGTTCCCGAATCGAGAGAACTTTGGAAGATTATAGTTCGGGCATCTGCAATGTTCTCACCTACTTCCTGTAAAACCCTGAGCTGAAAGCATCTTGTCCTGGGGCTTTGTCGCTCTTTAGTTCCATTATTTTCTTCATTACTGTTATTTTGCTTCTGTTAATTTTGGTGAGTCCCCATCCCTGATTCAATATTAGTTTCCTTGGGATGTCCGGCATGCTATCCTCTTCCTCTGCTGTAAATGCTGATGCAAATTAATTATTCAACATGTCCGCTATTTGCTTATTTTCATTTACAATATCACCGTTATCAGTTTTCAAGGGACCCACATTGTCCCTGACCATCCTCTTTCTCCTAATATAGTTGTAATAAATTGTGTGTTGATTTTGATGTCACTTCCTTTCAAGTCTCCCCAGTCCCAATAACTGCCCAGAGCTGGTTCTCAGTCTCTGTGGGGCTTAAAGCTGGCGCTGGTGAATTGTGACAGTTTAAATGCTGCCGCCTGTCGGTAAATGTCCTCCACAGCAGAACTCCCACCTCATCACATCCAGTTCACTAAAGATGGCAGATTCGGTGCTCTGTTAATGAGCAATCAGATATTGTGGCCATGAATTTTAGTAACCATAGTAACCAGGCGCTGTTAAAGGTGAAAAAGACAATTTGAAAACAATATTTCATCAACCTAATCCTTTCAACTCCCTGACTGGGTTTAGCGTCATTGAGTGACGATTATTGTTCCATGTCACACTCTGCTGGCCAGTCTTCAGGTTGAGCCTTTCCTGTGAGTGCTGGCAGGCCATTGTACAGTGGCCGATTGCAGCCCCCCCAACTTCTGCTCCTACTGAGACCAGATAACACAGCTCAGACCCCAGGGCTTGAACCTTGGGCCCTCTTGGTCTGGTTAAAGAAGAATTCCCACTTTGGTGTTCTGAGCACTGCCCAGGAGCACAGATTGTAAAACCACGCCATCAACTCCTGATTCTCCATCCACTATTTTAATGGATGAAAATCACAGCCTGGGAAGCCCCAGCACGAATTTCAATGTGTCGGATGAGGCTCTGGGCCTCGTGTGTGGAGTCGGTGAATCAGCCCTGAGTTGTTTATAATGAGGGTGATTAAAACGAAATCAGTGGGAGTAAAATGAACCATTTGTGAATATGAATCATCTCATCATGTTTCTAGTAAATGTCTCAGAATGCATCAAGTACAATTATTTTGATGCGGTGAGTGATTTTATTTCGACGGTTACCCTGTACACCTCGGGATGTCACAAACAGCCTGGGCAGCTGTAGGGTTGAGTTAATATGCATCAGGTTAAGGGGAGAAGCGAAGGCCAGGTTTCCTGCTCCTACTTTTACTAAGCGTCTCTGTACATCTGATGAGGTGTGATTGATCTGAACTGGCCACCACTTCTTGAATATCAAATTGAAACTTAAGTCTATATGTTGTCCTTGTGTAATTCTGGCCAGAATGGATGTTGGCAGATTTAGAGAGATGTGGGGTGAGATTATTATTTTTACTGCCTGCTTTGCACGCTCCTTACACAATCCACCTGATCTCCTTGATTTATTTCAATGGTGTTTAATGCCCAGGCAGTAAAGATGAAAATATAACCATTATGTTTCTCAAATTCCCAATGGGCACACTATTTACAGAACGTCCAGTGCAGGTTTAGACAGATTTAAATATTGCCTGTGAGGAAAATTTAAGCATCATTTTCTACAATTTAGCTTGGCATCAACTTCTTTAATTCTGTCATGTTACACAAGAGTTTTAAATCCGCTTCTCTCACAGAAATCATATCCCACCCTTTCTTAAAACACTTTTTTGTTAGGATTGATCAGTTGGTCTCGGGTAACTTTGTTTGAGGAGATCCACTCAGTTCAAATACATACATGCTGTGTGATTTGTTCAGGGTTGCGGCTGCTTGGCTGGCGTTTCAATTTTAACAGAGATTTATTAATTCATGAAGCTTCATGGAATTTAATGTTGGCACTTTTCAAATCCAAGCAAATTGTTGTGGATTGTTTCCAGTAAGCAGACTGAGCAGAATTGCCTGCTCCTGTGTCTAAGGTTCTTTTTAATCACCTGGGCACTGTGAATACAGGGGAACGGGCAGAGAGCGGTAAATGCCAAGAAGGGATCCTGCTCAATTTGTTGCCCATTTAAATCAATGGGCAGACATTCGGCTGTGTTCATGAGGGGCTTGTGCTCCTTCTTCCCCAGTTTTCCTGTACTCACTGTTCTGAGGCAATCCAATAGCCCCGGGTACATGTACAGGAACATCTAGCCCTCTCTGTCTGAGCATTTAAAAAGCTTTAGTTGAGACTGATAACATCCATATTTGATGAGAAAATATTAAAGGTATTGTAGAATAGAGCTTATCTGTATGATTTCATAATGTTTTAAATGTAATGCTATTTTTAAAATTTCTATGATATATATAATAATGTATGTTAGAAGCATAAAACCTCTGTTACAATACGTACAACCTTAGTTAAAAAGACACAAGGCTGAGAAGCAAAGAAGTAAATTATGCCAACTTGATGTTATTCTGTAAAATGGTCTGTTTTGTTAAAAAAAAAGAAGCCAGTGAAGGACAAACATCAATTAAGGTTCAAAGTAAGATATAGAGGGTTTTCAACACCAACATCCCTTATCGCTGAAACTACAGACCAGGCTAAATAATGGGCTATGTGAAATGCAAAAGACACCTGTCGTAATTCGTGGGAAGTTTGTTTGTGTAAAAGTTCTCATAGAAAAGCTCATTCAGAAAAAGCGAGGGAATCATAGACCGTACTATTGCAGGTCATGAATTAGCAATAAGAATACTGAGATAGCCAAAGCAGCTGCAGTTGCCAAGAATTTTGAGGGGAGAAAAAGGTATAAATGAACAGTTATTGAACACTAAAGGTAGCGTGAAACCAGAGGAAGAGAAACTTCAGTCAACAGAGCACAGCAGGACTGAGAAAAGAGAGCGCGCCGCACTCACCTGGTCTGTACGCTGCTGGGGTTCCAAGGAACAGATTGCGACAATCATCTTGTTAAGTATTATTTCTTTGTATTGGATGTTAAATGCTTAATAAATCTGTTATACTTACACACAATATACCTGTACCAGGAGTGATCTATTCTAGTCACGGACAATTTAAATATAAATTACGGATCTTACAGATCTCACGATCTTACACTATCACTGCATAAAAAAGATTAATTATAGTACAGTTTTACCACAAGACTTGCAAACGAATTACTTTCTACAACACGATGCAACTGCTGTAAACATGTGTTAAATTATTGCTGCTGTTCTCTTGTTCGATTAACAGTTGATAAATCTGTTTGGGGATTAAAGCTAAAACAATGTTTGGTGTAGTTTTATCGGCCACTTTACAACAACAGGAGAATCCCACTAATTTGCAAGATAGATAAAACAAATCTAAACCTCTCACTTTTTTATTTTGGTGGTGCTGTTACATTGTTGCCCTTTAGTAACCCATTGGCCAACAAGTGGAAATAAGTTTTTCTGATATGTCTGATCCAAACTCTTCATAATTTTGAACTCCTCTATCAGATCCCCACAATACCTGTTGCATTAACTCCTGATATGTAAAGCTAATGCTGATCACAAATATAACCTAGAATATTGAATAGCCGTCATCCCTTGGGGTTAATACATGGAGAGTCAGGATCAAGTGCATTCTTCAAGTGAAGCAAAGCTGGACATTCGGAGGTTTAATGGACCAAGGAACACCGATATAATTCAATCCCAGTTTTATAGTCCTGCATTATGCTCTTATTTTTATGTGTTATTATAAATTCTGATATCTATATTTGTATTGGAAACTATGGAGCGTGAAATCGGGTCGGGTGTAAAACAGGCATCAGACCTGAACCAACTCCATTCCCACCAGGTGGCTAAGGTTAAAATCGGCGCTGCTATCACCATCTTTTGTGGGGCGCTACAAGTTAAAATTACCTCCTAAATGCTTCTGAAAACCATGGTGGTGAATTGACTTCCATGCAGAAGCAAATCGGGCGGAGTGTAATAGGAACATCGGACATATGAACATAGGAACAGGAGTAGGACATTCAGCCCTTCGAGCCTGCTCTGCCATTCAATGAGATCATGACTGATCTGCGACCTAACTCCATATACTCGTTTTTGCCCCATATCTCTAAATAGATTTGGTTAACAAGAAGCTATTAATCTCCGATTTAAAATTAACAATTGATCTAGCATCAATTGCCGTTTGTGGAAGAGAGTTCAACATTTCTACCAACTTTTGTTTCCTAATTTCACTTATGAAAGTTTTGGCTCTAATTTTCAGACTGTACCCCCGAGTCCTAGAATCACTTTCTCTCTATCTACCCTATCCGTTTCCCTTAATATCCTGAAAACTTCAATCAGATCATCCTTAACCTTCTAAATTCAAGGGAATAGAACCCTAATTTGTGTAATCTCGCCTCGTAATTTAAACCTTGAAGTGCGAGTATCATTCTGGTAAGCCTACGCTGCACACCCGCCAAGACCAATATATCCTTCCTAAGGTGTGGTGCCCAGAACTGCTCACAGTACTCCAGGAGTGATCTAACCAGTGTTTTGTACAGCTGAAGCATAACTTCTAACCCTTGGTACTCTCGGCCTCTGGATATAAAGGACAGCTTTCCATTAGCCTTTTGGATTATTTTCTGTACCTGTTCATGACATTATAATGATCTATGTACCTTGACCCCCCAAGTCTGTTTGGACATCCACTGTTTATAGCTTTTCACCATTTAGAAAGTAACCTGTTCTATCGTGTTTAGGTTCAAAGTGGATGACCTCACATTTGCTTACATTGAAATCCATTTGTCACAGATTTGCCCATTCACTTAATCTATCAACATCCATTTGTAATTATATGCTTTCTTCTACACTGCGTACAATGCCGCCTATCTTTGTATCATCAGCAAATTTGGATATATGACTTTCTATCATCTAAGTCGTGAATAAATATTGTGAATAGTTGAGGCCCAAAACAGATCCCTGTGGGACACCACTAGTCACATCCTGCCAATTTGAGTAGCTACCCATTATCCCTACTCTCTGTTTCCTGCCGCTCAGCCAATTTCCTAACCAGGTCAATAATTTGCCCTCAATTCCGTGGGCTTCTACCTTAGATAACAGTCTCTAATGTGGGACTTTATCAAATGCCTTCTGGAAGTCCATATAAATCACATCCATAGACATTCCCCTCTCCACTATGGCACCTCTTCAAAAAATTCCATCAGGTTTGTCAGACTCGACCTAACCTTTCACAATTCCATGCTGGCTCTCTCTGATCAACTGAAAGTTTTCGAGGTGTTCAGTCACCCTATCCTTAATTAAAGACTCCAGCAATTTCCCACCAACAGATGTTAGGCTAGCTGGTCTATAATCTTGGACACCAACGCCCCTCCGGAGCCTTCTCCCCCTTCACTTTCCTCTGATCCCATCCGTTCTTCCAATCTCACCCCTGCCGTGTTTTCACTATCCTTTCTGACCTTCCTTTCTCTGACCACGAACGATCATTCCTCAGCAAAAGCCTGAGCTTCATCCCCTTACGCCCACATCTCGAATTTCGAGCACGGCACGATGCTGAGCTCTCCAGATCTTTTCATTGTTAACTGCCGGCGTGACATCGGCCGTATCAATTTCTCTGCTCCCTTCACTCACTCCAACCTACCTCCCTCTGAACTTGCACCACTCCGTTCTCTCCGATGCAACCCTAACATTGCCATTAAACCTGCTGACAAGGGTGGTGCTGTTGTTGTTTGGCGAACCGACCTCTACCGTGCGGAGGCTGAATGCCAACTCTCTGACACCTCCTCCGACCTCCCATTGGACTATGACCCCATTACCAAACATCAAGCCATTGTTTCCAAGACTGTCACTGACACATCTCCTCTGGAGATCTTCCCTCCATGGCTGTCAACCTCATAGTCCCCCAACCGCACAGCCTACTGCTACCTCCTTCCCAGGATCCTCAAACAGGACTGCCCTGGTAGACCCATCATTTCAGCCTGCTCTTGCCCCACGGAACTGATTTCTTCCTATCTCGCCTCTATTTTTTCTCCCCTTGTCCCGTCTCTTCCCACCTACATTGCTGATTCTTCTGACGCCCTCCGCCTCTTTAACAGATTCCAGTTTCCTGGCCCCAATCGTCTCCTTTTCACTATGGACTTGCAATCACCTCTACACCTCCATCCCCCACCAGGACGTCCTGAGGGCGCTCCGCTACTTCCTTGAACAGAGGCAATACCAGTCCCCATCCACCACCACCCTTCTCCGCCTGGCTGAACTTGTTCTCACATTGAACAACTTCTCCTTTGGCTCCACTCACTTCCTCCAAATTAAAGGTGTTGCTTTGGGAACCCGCATGGGCCTGCCTTTTCGTGGGATACGTGGAACATCCTTTGTTCCAGTCCTACTCAGGTTCCCTCCCTCAACTATAGGTGCCGTTTCCTGCTTTCACCCTGAACTAGAAAAATTCATTCACTTCGCTCTCAATTTGCAGCCTTCTGGATTCAACATCGAGTTCATCAATTTCAGACTATAACTCCAGCCCTCAGTTTTTTAAGGCGGCAGCTGTCGATGATTCTGCCATCCCCATTTGCAACGTTTAATCTCTCCTGCCTTCCATGCTAGCACAAACTATCCCTTTAGTTCCTTCCTCCCCTTCCCCGCCCTTTCCCTGCCTCTTAACCTGCTTAAAACCTGTTACATCCCTAACTTTTTCCAGTTCTGACGAAGGGTCACAGACCTGAAATGTTAACTCAGTTTCTCTATCCACGGATGCCGAGTGTTTCCAGCATTTTCTGTTATTATTTCAGATTTCCAGCATCTGCAGTATTTTGCTATTGTATTGTATGCTCTATAATCCCCTGGTTTCCCTCTCTCGACATTCTTAAACTGCAGAGTGAGATGCACAATTTTCCAATCTAAAGTGATGGTTACTGAATCTAAAGAACTCTGGAAGATTATAGTTAGGGCACCTGCAATATGGTCACCTACTTCCTTTAAAACCCTGGGAATGGAAACCATCTGGCCCTATGGATTTCTCACACTTAAGTGCCATTATTTTCTTCATTACTGCTATTTTGCTTTTGTTAATTTTATTTAGCCCCTGGCCCCGATTCAATATTAGTTTCTTTGGGATTTCTGGCATGCTATCCTCTTCTTCTACTGTAAATACTGACGCAAAGTAATTATTCAGCATTTCCCCATTGTCATTGACAATATCACCACTTTCAGATTTTAAGGGACCAACATAGCTCATGACCACCCTTTTTTCTAATAAAGCTGTAAAAATTCTTCATAGCTCTTGTCTCAGATCCAAATCTCTGTCAAGAGTGGAAACGTAAGCTTTGTGCACTGCAGTTTGTACATAAGAACATAAGAAATAGGAGCAGGAGTAGGTCATTCGGCCCTTCGAGCCTAGTGAAAAGATGGTTGAGTGTATCGCTGAGTAACATAAATCACCTGGGCATGATTCCTGAAAGGATTTCAATTTGGTATCGATGTACTTTCTATTGAAAGTCGGGAAAGTATAGCGGAAACATTGATTGATAGGCTTCTCTTGGAGATGTTTGTTTATTTGCCTACACTGAACAGTGAGAATAATGTATTTGATAGCCTGGCCACTATCCAAAATTGGGACCATGCAGGGTGATGAGAAAAGAACACCGATCTTTTGATCAGGTAATTTAAAAGCCCAGGAATGGCTTGCATCCGATATCAAGTGAGGTATGATATTGGAATACAGGTGTGTGTGCAAATTTGATATGTTGTGCATGGTAAAGATGCACTGAAGGACGTGTCTCAGACATGCTCAGTTACTTGACAACAGTGAGACATGAAATGGTTAAGGTGGTCCAGGAATGTGAGACTTTTTTTAAAAAAGCACTGACATAAGGTCCATAGTGAAACTAACTTTTAACGAAGCAATATGGCGTTAAATGCAAAGGTACATATCAGAGGGATGGAAATTGAATTAAAGAGGGACACAGAATTTGAATTTTTAAAATTCAAGGTTGAATTCCTTTGAGTTGACAATAAAATTGGTATCACTGCAAGAAATGGGAAATAATACTTATCAGGAATATCTACAAGAGGGATACTATTAAAAGGGGAGCTGGATAATATTTTAAGTCTCTGATTTCTTGATATTACGGTACACTGTAGTGTGCTGCACAATGTATTATGATTTTCTTTGTCTGTATCATGAGGAAAAATAGTAACCAAATGAAATTTCCTCTAGACGAGCAATGGGCTTGAGATAGATATTTGATGGTAATAATATTAAAACCTTAAATATTCTTCTTCTTAGGCAGTCCCTCGGAATCGAGGATGACTTGCTTAAACACAAAAAATGAGTTCTCAGGTGACTGATGAGTCCAATGCGAGAGCTACAGTTTCTGTCACAGGTGCGGCAGGCGGTGGTTGAAAGGGCGGGTGGGTGGGGTGCTTGGGTTGACGTGCGCTCCTTCCGCTGTTTGCGTTTGGCTTCCGCTTGCTCCCGGCGAATAGACTCAAGGTGTTCGGCGCCTTCCCGGATGTTTCTCCTGCACTTTGTGCGGTCTTGGGCCAGGGATTCCCAGGTGTCGGTGGGGATGTGGCACTTTTTCAAGGAGGCTTTGAGGGAGTCCTTGAAGCGTTTTGTCTGCCCACCTGGGGCTCTCTTGCCGTGTCGGAGCTCCGAGTAGATACGGGATACGGAGATGATGCGGGAAAGTGGAGCTGAGGTCGATGATCAGCCATGATTTTATTGAATGGCGGAGCGGGCTCGAGGGGCCGTTTGGCCGACTCCTGCTCTTATTTTTTATGTTATTAAACCCCGAGAGCGAATGTTCAGGGTTCAGAGCTGTAGGACGGGACAACCAAGGACAGAGAGGCTGTGAAAATGAGGCAGATGTTGAGGGAATCCAAGAAAGTGGGGACGTGAATGGAGTGCGGTGGAAAAAGGAGATAAAAAGGTGAGGAAGCCGGTGACACCGGTCAGCGTATTACATTAACAGCCTCTGAAATTGGCCGAGATATTAACAGTAGCGAACAGGTTTCACTGTTAAAGTGTTACAAGTCCAAGGCACTTTACAGAGAAGAACAACAGATGGCGAACAATGATGTGTTTATTCACAGCATCAAAGCTCTGATTGGTCCTCTTGGAGGACAAGACACACCCAGCAGTTTCACTGGAATGTGTAATTAGATCCTCCCTGCCAATGTAATTCAGTTACTTTGCAAAGTGTCATTTGAGCCATTCTGACTGCCGACTCCAGTCAGAACAGAGCTCACTGAGAAAAGACAGGACTCACCCTCGCGGGTTAAGGCATTCTCCCGACCAGTTCCTGACCTTCTCTCCCCCCTGGTTCCTGACCTTCTCTCCCCGCAGTTCCTGACCTTCTCTCCACCACCTCCCCAGTTCCTGACCTTGTCTCCCCGCAGTTCCTGACCTTCTCTCCCCGCCCCAGTTCCTGACCTTCTCTCCCCACCCCCCCACCAGTTCCTGACCACTTCACCTCCCCCCCCCCCCCAATTCCTGACCACTTCACCCCCCCCAGTTCATGACCTTCTCTGCCCCCCGATTGTGTGACCTTCCCTTCCCCCGGCCAGTTCCTGATCTTCTCTCCCCCCCAGTTCCTGACCTTCTCTCCCCCGAGTTCCTGACCTTCTCTCGCCACCAGTTCCTGACCTACTCTGCCCCCCACGTTCCTGACCTTCTCTCACCATCAGTTCCTGACCTTCTCTCGCCCCCAGTTCCTGACATTCTCTCGCCCCCAATTCCTGAACTTATCCCTCCCCCCCAGTTCCTGTCCTTCTCTCCAACCCAGTTCCTGACCTCTCGCCCCAGTTCATGACCTCTACACCCCCAGTGCATGACCTGTACACCCCCAGTTGCTGAACTTCTTACCCCCCAGTAGCTGACCTTCTCACCCCCCAGTTCCTGACCTTGTCTCCCCCCCAGTTGCTGACCTTCTCTCCCCCCATTTCCTGACCTTCTCTCCCCCCCAGTTCCTGACCTTCTCTACCCCCAGTTCCTGACCGTCTCTCCACACTATTTCCTGATCTTCTCTCTCCCCCAGTTCCTGAACTTCTCTCCCCCCTGTTCCTGATCTTCTCTCCCTCCCGTTCCTGATATTCTCTCCCCCCGCCCCGCATTTCCTGACCTTCTCTCCCCACAGTTCCTGACCATTTCTCCTCCCCCAGTTCCTGACCTTCTCTCGCCCCCGCCTGGCATTTCCTGACCTTCTCTCCCCAGTTTCTGACCTTCTCTCCCCAGTTTCTGACCTTCTCTCCTCCCACAGTTCCTTACATTCTGTCCGCCCCCAGTTCCTGATCTTCTCTACCCCCAGTTCCTGACCTTCTCTTCCCCAGTTCCTGACCTTCGCTCCCCCCAGTTCCTGACCTTGTCTCCCCCCTAGTTCCTGACCTTCTCTCCCGCCAGTTCCTGACCTTCTCTCCCGCCAGTTCCTGGCCATCTTCCCCCGCCAGTTCCTGGCCATCTTCCCCCCAGTTCCTGACCATCTTCTCCCCAGTTTCTGACCATCTTCCCCCCAGTTCCTGACCATCATCCCCCCCAGTTCCTGATCATCTTCCCCCCCAGTTCCTGACCATCTTCCCCCGCCAGTTCCTGGCCATCTTCCCCCCAGTTCCTGACCATCATCCCCCCAGTTCCTGACCATCTTCCCCCCAGTTCCTGACCATCTTCCCCCCAGTACCTGACCATCTTCCCCCCCCCAGTTCCTGACCATCTTCCCCCAGTTCATGACCATCTTCCCCCAGTTCCTGACCATCGTCCCCCCAGTTCCTGACCATCGTCCCCCCAGTTCCTGACCTTTTGTCCCCCCAGTTCCTGATATTCTCTCCCCCCAGTTTCTGACATTCTCTCCCCCCCAATTCCTGATCTTCTCTTACCCCCAGTTCGTGACCTTCTATCCACCCCAGTTCCTGACCTTCTCTACCCCCCAGTTCCTGACCTTCTCTCCCCCCAGTTCCTGACCAGCTTCCCCCCAGCCACTAACCTCCCCTGCCCACCAGTCAGTCACTGACCTCCCCTGCCCCCCAGTCAGTCCCTGACCTCCCGTGCCCCCCAGTCAGTCCCTGACCTCCCGTGCCCCCCATTCAGTCCATGACCTCCCCTGCCATCCCCAGTTCCCCCTCTGAGCCCCTCTCTCTCTCCCTCCTGTCCTCTCTTCTCCCCCCGGCCAGCATGGATCCAGTGACGGGTCTTCTCCCACAGTGATTAAGGAAAGCGTGGCCCACGCTGCACTGCAGGCCGCAACTGTTGGCTACAGCGCATGATCGGCCTTGGTAAACAGCACACATGTGCAGGAGGCGATCAGGTGAGCATGCACGGTTCCAGTATACTGCATGCATGTGCAAAAGGCCACAAAAATGTTCGTGCAGATAATCACTTTGGCCAAACAATGGTGGAAAGGTTAGGGGAGGTGATTGAAGGTCAGAAAGATGAGTGATGAGGAGGTTTTCAAAAGAAAGTGGCTGGGATGTGGGCTTCGCTGGCAAGGACAGCATTTATTGCCCATCCCTAATTGCCCTCCAGAAGGTGGTGGTGAGCCGCCTTCTTGAACCGCTGCAGTCTGTGTGGTGAAGGTACTCCCACAATGCTGTTGGGGAAGGAGTTCCAGGATTTTGACCCAGCGTCGATGAAGGATCAGCGATATATTTCCAAGTCAGGATGATGTGGGACTTGGAGGGGAACTTGGAGGTGGTGGTGTTCCCATGCGCCTGCTGCCCTTGTACTTCTAGGTGGAAGAGGTCGTGGGTTTGGGTGATGCTGCCAAAGAACCCTTGGTGAGTTGCTGCAGTGCATCTTGTAGAGGGTACACACTGCAGCCACGGTACGCCGGTGGTGGAGGGAGTGAATGTTTAAGGTGGTGGATGGGGTGCCAATCAAGCGTGCTGCTTTGTCATGGATGGTGTCGAACTTCTTGAGTGTTGTTGGAGCTGCACTCATCCAGGCAAGTGGAGAGTATTCCATCACACTCCTGACTTGTGCCTTGTAGATGGTTGAAAGTCTTTGGGGAGTCAGGAGGTGAGTCACTCGTCGCAGAATACCCTGCCTCTGACCTGCTCTTGTAGCCACAGTATTTCTATGGCTGGTCCAGTTAACCTTCTGGATGTTAATGGTGGGGGATTTGGCGATGGTAATGCCATTGAATGCCTAGGGGCGGTGGTTACACTCCCTCTAGTTGGAGATAGTCATTGCCTGGCACTTGTGTGGTGCGAATGTTGCTTTCCTCATAAGCACAGGCCTGAATGTCATCCAAGTCTCGCTGCATGTGGGCACGGACTGCTTCATTATCTGAGGAGTTGTGAATGGGACTGAACACTGCAATCATCAGCAAACATCACCACCTCTGACCTTATGATGGAGGGAAGGTAATTGATGAAGCAGCTGAAGATGGTTGGGCCGAGGACACTGCCTTGAGGAACTCCTGCAGTGATGTCCTGGGGCTGTGATGATTGACCTCCAACAACCACAACCATCTTCCTATGACTCTAGCCAGTGGAGAGACTCCCATTGACTTCAATCTTACTCGGGCTCCTTGATGCCACACTCGGTAAAATGCTAGCTTGATGTCAAGGGCAGTCACTCTCACCTCACCTCGTGACTGTGACAAAGATAAACTGTCTCTCCTCGTCCTTCTCGACCTGTCTTCAGCCTTTGACACGGTTGACCACTCCATCCTCCTCCAACGCCTCTCCACCGTTGTCCAGTTGGGTGGGACTGCACTCGCCTGGTTCCATTCTTATCTAATTGTAGCCAGCGAATCACCTGGAATGGTTTCTCGTCCCGCTCCCGCACCGTTGCCTCTGGTGTCCCCAAAGGATCTATCCTTGGCCCCCTCCTATTTCTCATCTACATGCTGCCCCTCGGCGACATCATCCAAAAATAGTGTGTCAGGTTCCACATGTACGCTGACGACACCCAGCTCTACCTCACCACCAGTTCTCTCAACCCCTCGATTGTATCTACATTTTCAGACTGCTTGTACGACATCCAGTTCTGGATGAGCAGAAATTTCCTCCAACTTATATTGGGAAGAAGGAAGCCATTGTCTTTGGTCCCTGCCACAAACTCCATTCCCTCGCCACCGACTCCATCCCTCTCCCTGGCAACTGTCTGAGGCTGAACCAGACGTTTCGCAAACTTGGTGAAATATTTGACCCCGAGGTGAGCTTCCGAGCTGATATCCACGCCATCACCAAGACCGCCTATTTCCACCTCCGGAACATCGCCCGACTCCGTCCCTGCCTCAGCTCATCTCCTGCTGAAACCCTCGTCCATGTCTTTGTTACCTTGACTATTCCAATACACTCCTGGCCGGCCTCCAATATTCTACCCTCTGTAAACTTGAGGCCATCCAAAACCCTGCTGCCCGTGTCCCAAGTCTCACCAAGTCCCGTTCACCCATCACCCCTGTGCTCACTGATCTACATTGGTTCCTGGTTAAGCAACGTCTCGATTTTAAACTTCTCATCCCTGTTTTCAAATCCCTCGATGGTCTCGCCCCTCCCTATCTCTGTAATCTCCTCCAGCCCCACAACCTTCTGAGATCACTGCGATCCTCCAAATCCGGCCTTTTGAGCATCCCTGATTTCAATCACTCCACCTTTGGTGGCCGTGCCTACAGCTGCTCAGGCCCTAAACTCTGGAATTCCCTCCCTCAACCTCTCTGCCTCTCTGACCTCCTTCAAGATGGTCCTTAAAACCTACCTCTTTGACCAAGCTTTTGGTCATCTCCCCTAATAGCTCCTTATGTGGCTCGGTGTCAAATTTTGTTTTTTAACGCTCCTGTGAAGAACCTTGGGACATTTTACGATGTTAAAGGCATTATATAAATACAAGTTGTTTTTGGAGGAGTCGACAGAGGTAGGGGGAAAGAAGGAGGATCTCGAAGATGGGGTCAATTATTTTAAATTGGATGCATAAGAATATGGGGAGCCAGCATAGATCAGTGAGGAGGGGTGTGATGGGCAAGCGGAGTCAGTGTGGGACAGTATACTTTACTGCTCCCAGTGGCTGCACTACCCCCGGGTTAGAGAGGGGGATTGGCCAGGGGTCCTGCTCCGATCACTGTGCACTATGTAGGGGTGCTCTACCCCCGGGTTAGAGAGGGGGATTGGCCAGGGGTCCTGCTCCGATCGCTGTGCAATATGTAGGGGTGCTCTACCCTAGGTTAGAGAGGGGGATTGGCCAGCGGTCCTGCTCCGATCACTGTGCACTATGTAGGGATGCTCTACCCCCGGGTTAGAGAGGGGGGATTGGTCAGGGGTCCTGCTCCAATCACTGCACTATGTAGGGGTGCACTACCCTCGGGTTAGAGAGGGGGATTGGCCAGGGGTCCTGCTCCGATCACTGTGCACTATGTAGGGGAAAAAGGCGTAATAAGAACATAAGAAATAGGAGCTGGAGTTGGCATTTGGCCCTTCGAGCCTGCTCCGCCATTCACTAAGATTATGGCTGATCATCTACCTCAACTCCACCTTCCCGCACTATCCTCATATCACTTAATTCCCCAAAATTTATCGACCTCTGTCTTGAATATACTCAACGACTGAGCCTCCTCAGCTCTCTGGGGTGGAGAATTCCAAAGATTCACAACCCTTTGAGTGAAGAAATTTCTCCTCATCTCAGTCCTAAATGGCGGACCCTTTAATCTGAGACTGTGTCCCCGTGTTCTAGATTCCCCAGCCAGGGGAAACATTTTCTCAGCATTAACCCTGTCAAGCCCCCTAAGAATTTTTTATGTTTCAATTAGATCACACCTCATTCTTCTGAACTCTAGGGAATATAGGCCGAGTCTACTCAATCTCTCCTCATAGGACAATCCCCTCATCCCAGGAACCAGTCTATTGAACCTTTGTTGCATCCCTCTAAGGCAAGTATGTCTTTCCTTAGATAAGGAGACCAGAACTGTACACAGTACTCCAGGTGTGGCCTCACCAATGCCCTGTATAATTGTAGTAAGACTTCTTTATTCTTATACCTGAATTCCTTTGTAACAAAAGCTAACATTCCATTTGCTTTCTTAATTGCTTGCTGTACCTACATGTTAACTTTCTGTAATTCATGTAGAAGGACACCCAGGTCCCTCTGAATGCAAACATTTACCAGTCTCTCACCATTCAAAAAATATTCTGCATTTTTTGTTTTTCCTACCAAAGTGGATAACTTCACACTTCCCCACATTATATTCCATTTGCCATGTTCTTGCCCACTCAGTCAACCTGTCTATATCTCTCTGTAGCCTCTTTGCATCCTCCTCACAGCTTACTTTCCCACCTAACTTTGTATCATCAGCAAACTTGGATACGTTACACTCAGTCCCTTCATCTAAGTCATCATTAAAATAGATAGGAAATAGCTGAGGCCCAAGCACTGATCCTTACGGTACTCCGCTAGTTACACCCTGCCAACCGAAAAAGTCCCGTTTATCACTACTCTCTGTTTTCTGTCTATTAAACAATCCTCAAGCCATGCTAATATATTACCCCCAATCCCATGAGTCCTAATTTTGTGTAATAACCTCCTGTGTGGCACCTTATCGAATGCTTTTTGAAAATCCAAATACACTACATCCACTGGTTCCGCCTTATCCATCCTACTAGTTACAGCTTCAAAAAACTTACCATTTATCAAACACGATTTCCCTTTCATTTATCCATGTTGACTCTGTCCTATCTTATTATTATTTTCTACTACTTGATTTTCGGTGCTAAGATCCTTTCTCTCTACTGTCTTTATCCCATCCTTTATTATCAGGGCTACCCCTCCTCCTTTTCCATTATGCCTGTCTCTTCTAAAAGTTAAAAATCCTGGAACTTTTAGTTTCCAACATTGGTCACTCTGCAACCATGTGTCCATAATGGCTACTAGATCAAACCTATTAATTTCTATCTGTGCTATTAATTCATCTATTTTCTTGCGAATGCTTCGCTCATTCAGCTTTGACTTTTTTCTATTTTTCCCTGATGTCACCCAGGTCAAAATGCTCTGTGACCTTTGTTACTCTCTCTCTCCCTTCCTGACCCACGCTGCTTATTTTTACCCAAAACTCTGCTCTGCTCCAGAGCCTTGACATCTCTTTTGTTGCATTTAAATTTACTCTTTCCTGAATCCTCCCACCCACCTTCATCAATGTAATATTATTGTTCAATTTGGCGAAATGCCTCTGATCCCGACATGATTCAAAGTTGATAATTAACTGAATGTCTCTTTTAGTGAATAAGAAACTCCAGGCATAAACCATGGCTTGATAAAGAAAATAATCATTTATTATACAACAGCAAAAATACTTAAACAACTTCACCAATATCTACAATTGCTGCACGATTTAGAATTGCTTGAACGACACTAAGAAAACCTTTTGACTCCCACAATGCAATCCCCTCTCTGCAAAGGAAGCCCCTTCCCGGATAAACCCCGGAATAAAAGTTTTACGTCTAATCATGGTTGGCTCAGACTTGTTGAGGCCGTCAAAATATCTCCATGTCCCCGGGGGGGCGGTGTCAGTGTGGGGAGAGATTGGGGGTCGGTGATCACGGGGGTGGTCAGTGTGGGGGAGAGATTGGGGGTCGGTGATCACGGGGGTGGTCAGTGTGGGGGAGAGATTGGGGGTCGGTGATCACGGGGGGGGTCAGTGTGGGGAGAGATTGGGGGTCGGTGATCACGGGGGGTGTCAGTGTGGGGGAGAGATTGGGGGTCGGTGATCACGGGGGAGTCAGTGTGGGGAGAGAGATTGGGGATCGGTGATCACGGGGGAGTCAGTGTGGGGGGGAGATTGGGGGTCGGTGATCACGGGGGGGTCAGTGTGGGGGGGAGATTGGGGGTCGGTGATCACGGGGGGTCAGTGTGGGGGGAGAGATTGGGGTCGGTGATCACGGGGGGTGTCAGTGGGGAGAGATTGGGGTCGGTGATCACGGGGGGTGTCAGTGGGGAGAGATTGGGGGTCGGTGATCACGGGTGGTCAGTGTGGGGGAGAGATTGGGGGTCGGTGATCACGGGGGGTCAGTGTGGGGGGAGAGATTGGGGGTCGGTGATCACGGGGGGGTCAGTGGGGAGAGATTGGGGGGGTCGGTGATCACGGGGGGGGGGGTCAGTGGGGGTTTGTGATCACTGCTTTTACCTGCTGAGTTACCTGAGGCCTAGAAAACCTGCCCTCGATGGGTTAAACCAGCTACTGCAGATGCTGGAAATCTGAAGCTTGTTGATAGTTTTTGTGAGAGCGGATTGGTCACCCGCCTCTCATCCGGCCTCCGGCAAAACCGGTAGTGGGGGGTTCGAGGCGGGTTGGGATCCTGTTTCAGATTTTTTAATATTTTAACCTCCCACTCAACCCAAACCCACTCGTTTATGAGTGTTAAAATTACCCCCATTTTTTCCCTATTCTGACTCATCAGTTTAAGAAGCTACAGTTCTTAATGACGCAGTTTAAGAGGAGCAGCATTTTTACCCTCATCGCACAATTCAGGAGAGAAATAAGGAAAGAGTTTCTCAGTGAATGTGTCAGTGAAAGTGTAGAGATTGGACAGATCATCAGCATTGTAAAAGGTCACCTGTCCTCCCTCATAGTCCAGGTAAACTCCGATGGTCCTGGGCTTCACACTCGGGGTCAGTGGGACACATGGGCTTCCAGCAGCTCCATATTCATTCCCATTTCTCAGACACACAGCCCAGTATCCATGTTTAGGCCCCAGGTATATCATTCCCTTCCTATTGGCTGACTCTCTGGTCACACCCAATGCCCACTCAGTCTTGTTCCCGACCTCCACCTCCCAGTAGTGTTTCCCTGATGTGAATCCCTGTGACCCCAGGACACAGACAGTACGATCGAATCTCTCCGGGTTATCAGGAAGCAGTAATTTTCTGTCACCGAGTCTCACGCTGGTCCGGTCCTCAGACAGGATGAGCCAACAATGCGCTGTGTTTGGGTCCAGGGTCAGTGAGGCTGGGACTGGGGGAAATAACAATGACATCATGTTAATATTTTAGACAGAGGAAGGTTGACAGACACAGGTTAATATCTGATGTCTTTATAACTGGACTCGGCAAACAGTCCATAATTTCTATATCAGTGGATACTGCAGACTGGGTACAGTGAACAGTTAGATATATTCCCAGACTCCAGTGTGTACAGTGAACAGATATTACAGACTGGGTACAGTGTACAGTTAGATATATTCCCAGACTCCAGTATGTTCAGTGAACAGATATTACAGACTGGGTACAGTGTACAGTTAGATATATTCCCAGACTCCAGTATGTACAGTGAACAGATATTACAGAGTCCCAGTCTGATCATTGTCCAGTGAGTCCTGGGTCAGAGAGGAACACAATCAGCCCGGGGTCCCAGTCTGATCACTGTCCAGTGAGTCCTGGGTCAGAGGGGAACCAGGAGCTGGGAGCAACTCAACACAGGCAGAATTTGAAAGAGTGACGTCAGAGTAAAAAACCTAAAGTGACGTCAGCACAAGGCAAGGAGCTGATTGGTGAGTGTTGGTGAGTTTTTTTAAGTTCTAAGTTTATTTCTGCTAAGTTCGTTAATAGTCTTTTAAGTAGAGGCATGGCAGGGCACCTCAGTTCCGTGGAATGCACATCTTGTGCCATGTGGGAAATCCAGGACGCTTCCAGTGTCCTGGACAACCACATGTGCAGGAAGTGTCATCAGCTGGAGGAGCTCGAGCTCCTGGTTTCGGAGCTTGAGCAGCAGCTGGCGTCACTGTGGTACATCTGTGAGGCTGAGCGTTATGTGGATAGCACATTTCAGGAGGTGGTCACCCCGCAGCTTAAGCATGTGCAGGCAGCGAGGGAATGAGTGACCACCAGTCAGAAGAGGAGGAGCAGGCAGGTAGTGCAGGAGTCCCCTGAGTGCATCTCGCTCTCCAACCGGTATATACTGGTGAGGGCGATAGTTCCTCTGGAGAGTACAGCCAGAGCCAAGTCCACGACACCACGAGTGGCTCAGCTGTATGAGGGGCGGTGGAGGAGGGAGATCGGGAAAGCAATAGTGATAGAGGATTCAATCGTACAGGGAAGAGACAGGTGTTTCTGCGGCCGCAGACATGACTCCAGGATGGTATGTTGCCTCCCTGGTGCCAGGGTCAAGGATGTCACTGAGTGGCTGCAGAACATTGAGTGTGGAGGGTGAACAGCCAGAGGTCATGGTTCATATCGGTACCAATGATATAGGTAGAAAGAGGGATGAGGTCCTGCAGGCAGCTTTTAGGGAGCTGGGAAAGAGATTAAAAAGCAGGACCTCAAAGGTAGTAATCTGCAGATTACTCCCAGTGCCACACGTGAGTGAGTACAAGAATAGGAAGATAGAGCAGATGAATGCGTGGCTGGAGAGATGGTGCAGGAGGGAGGACTTTAGATTCCTGGGACATTGGGACTGGTTCTGGGGGAGTTGAGACTGTACAGGCCGGACGGATTGCACCTCAACAGAGCTGGGACCAATATCCTCTTGGAGGATTTGCTAGTGCTATTGGGGAGGATTTAATCTAATTTGGCAGGGGGATGGGCACCAGGATGTAGCATTAGAAAGAAGAAACAAGGTGCACAAAAGTGGGAGATACAGATAGCATTAGAGTAAGAGATAGTATGGTATTAGGTGTGGTCAGACTCAGAGAGAATACAAGAAGGTCTGAGATAGGTTTACAGTGCATGTGTGTAAATGCACGAAGTGTGGTAAATAAGGTTGGTGAGCTGCAGGTGCAAATAGCCACATGGAAATATGATGTCATGGCGATAACGGAGACCTGGCTCAAAAAAGGGCAGGATTGGGTATTAAATATAGAGTAGCGATAATGGGGGACTTCAACTATCCTAATATAGACTGGGATTGTAATAGTGGAAAGGGCAGAGAAGGGAAGAATTTTTGAAGTGTGTGCAGGAGAACTTTCTGGATCAGTACATTTCCGGCCCAACGAGGAAGGAGGCATTGCTGGATCTGGTTCTGGGGAATGAGGTGGGTCAGGTGGATCAAGTTTCAATAGAGGAACATTTAGGGAACAGTGATCATAGTATCATAAGGTTTATGTTAGCTATGGAAAAGGACAAAGAGCAATCTAGAAAATACTTAATTGGACGAAGGCCAATTTCAGTGGGTTGAGAACGGAGTTGGCCCGCGTAAATTGGAATCAAGGATTGGCAGGAAAAACTGTAATCGAACAATGGGCTGCCTTTAAAGAGGAGATGGTTCGTGTAGAGTCGAGGTACATTCCCAGGAGGGGGAAAGGTAGGGCAACCAAAGCCAGATAGAGAGTAAGATGAAGCAGAAAAAAGGGGCGTATGACAGATGTCAGGTTGAATATAGAAAGTTCAGAGGGGAAATGAAAAAGGAAATAAGAGGGGCAAAGAGGGAGTATGAGAATAGACTGGCAGCTAACATAAAAGGGAATCCAAAAGACTTCTATAGGCATATAAAAAGTAAACGGGTAGTAAGAGGAGGGGTGGGGCTGATTAGGGACCAAAAAGGAGACCGACACATGGAGGCAGAGGGCATGGCTGAGGTACTAAATGAGTATTTGCATCTGTCTTTACCAATGAAGAAGATGCTGCCAAAGTCATAGTGAAAGAGGAGGTAGTTGAGATACTGGATGGGATAAAAATTGATAAGGAGGAGGTACTAGAAAGGCTGGCTGTACTTAATGTAGATAAGTCATCAGGACTGGATGGGATGCATCCTCGGATGCTAAGGGAAGTAAAGTTTGAAATTGCGGAGGCAGTAGCCATAATCTTTCCAATCCTCCTTGGATACGGGGGTGATGCCAGTGGACTGGAGAATTGCAAATGTTACACCCTTGTTGAAAAAAGGGTGTAAGGATAAACCCAGCAACTACAGGCCAGTCAGCTTAACCTCGGTGGTGGGGAAGCTTTTAGAAAAGATAATACGGGACAAAATTAACAGTCAGTTGGACAAGTGTGGATTAATTAAGGGAAGCCAGCATGGATTTGTTAAAGGCAAATCGTGTTTAACAAATATGATTGAATTTTTTGATGAGCTAACAGAGAGGGTTGATGTGGTATACATGGACTTCGAAAAGGCATTTGATAACGTGCCACATAATAGGCTTGCCAGCAAAATTGAAGCCCATTGAATAAAAGGGACAGTGGCAAGAAGGTTATGAAATTGGCTAAGCGACAGGAAACAGAGAGTAGTGCTGAACGGTTGTTTTTCGGACTGGAGGAAGGTACACAGTGGTGTTCCCCAGGGATCGGTACTAAGGCCACTGTTTTTCTTGATATATATCGGCCCGTAATTTCCGATAGGAGACTTCCTGCGCTTCGCATGCCTGAAACCGGCATTTCCGATGTCCCTACAGATGTGTACACAGCGCGTACACACCCGTAGGGATCGGAAAATACGGCCCATTAATGATTACAGGTGTACACGGCACTATTTCAAAATTTGCAAATGACACGAAACTTGGAAGTATAGTGAACAATGAGGAGGACAGTGATAAGACTTCAAGAGGACATAGACAGGCTGGTGGAATGGGGGGACCCGTGGCAGATGAAGTTTAACACAGAAAAGTGTGAAGTGATGTATTTTGGTAGGAAGAATGAGGAGAGGCAATATACAATTCTAAAGGTGCAGGAACAGAGAGACCTGGGGGTCTATGCGCACAAATCGCTGAAGGTGGCAGGGCAGGTTGAGAAAGCGGTTAAAAAAGCATACAGGATCCTGAGCTTTATAAATAGAGGCATAGAGTACAAAAGCAAGGAAGTTATGATGAACCTTTATAAAGCACTGGTTCGTCCACAACTGGAGTATTGTGTCCAATTCTGGGCACCACACTTTAGGAAGGATGTGAAGGCTTTAGAGAAGGTGCTGAAAAGATTTACAGGAATGGTTCCAGGGATGAGGGATTTCAGTTATGTGGAGAGACGAGAGAAACTGGGGTTGTTCTCCTTAGAGCAGAGAAGATTGAGAGGAGGTATTCAAAATCATGAGCGGTCTAGACAGAGTAGATAGAACACCAGAACATAAGAAATAGGAGCAGCAGTAAGCCATACGGCCACTCGAGCCTGCTCTGCCATTCAATAGAAAAATAGACTTACATTTATATTGCACCTTTCATGACCACCTGACGTCTCAAAGCGCTTTACAGCCAATGAAGTACTTTTTTTTGGAGTATAGTCACTGTTGTAATGTGGCAATAAAATCAAGGCTGATCATCGACCTCAACTCCACTTTCCCGTCCGATCTCCATATCCCTTGATTCCCCTAGAGTCCAAACATCTGTCTATCTCAGCCTTGAATATACTCAAAGACTCAGCATTCACAGCCCTCTGGGGCAGAGAATTCCAAAGATTCACAACCCTCTGAGTGAAGAAATTCCTCCTAATCTCAGTCTTAAATGGCCTACCTCTTATCCTGAGATTATGCCCCCTAGTTCTAGACACTCCACCCAGGGGAAACAACCTCTCAGCATCTACCCTGTCAATCCCCTTCAGAATCCTGTATGTTTCAATGAGATCACCTCTCATTCTTCTAAACTCCAGAGAGTACAGGCCCATTCTACACAATCTCTCATCATAGGACAGCCCTCTCATCCCAGGAATCAATCTAGTGAACCTTCGTTGCACCGCCTCCAAGGCAAGTATATTCTTCCTTAGATAAGGAGACCAAAACTGGGCACAGTACTCCAGGTGTGGTCTCACCAAGGCCCTGTACAATTGTAGCAAGCCTTCCATATTCTTAGACACCAACCCCATTGCAATAAAGACCAACATGCCATTTGCCTTCCTTATTGCTTGCCGTACCTGCATGTTAGCTTTCTGTGTTTCTTGCATGAGGACACCCAAATCTCTCTGAACACCAACATTTGAAAGTTTCTCACCATTTAAAAAATATTCTATTTTTCTATTCTTCCTACCAAAGTGAATAACCTCACTTTTCCCGACATTATACTGGATCTGCCACCTTGCTGCCCACTCACTTAGTCTATCTATATCCCTTTGCAGACTCTTTGTGTTCTCCTCACAACTTACTCTCCCACCAACTTTGTATCATCAGCAAACTTGGATACATTACACTCGGACCCTTCATCTGGGTCATTAATATAGATTGTAAATAGCTGAGGCCCCAACACTGATCCTTGCAGTACCCCACTATTTACAGCCTGCCAACCTGAAGATCTGTTTATCCCTACTCTCTGTTTTCCGTCTGTTAACCAATCCTCTATCCATTCTACTATATAACCCCCAACCCCATGAGCCCTAATCTTGTATAATAACCTTTTATATGGCATCTTATCAAATGCCTTTTGGAAATCCAAATATACTACATCCACTGGTTCCCCTTTATCTACCCTGCTAGTTACGTTCTCAAAAATCTCGAATAAATTTGTCAAACACGATTTCCCTTTCATAAAACCATGTTGACTCTGCCTAATCATGTTATGATTTTCTAAGTGCCCTGATACCACTTCCTTAACAATGGATTCCAGCATTTTCCTGACGACTGATGTCAGGCTAACTGGCCTGTATTTCCCTGTTTTCTCTCTCCCTCCGTTCTTGAATAGCAGTGTTACATTTGCAACCTTCCAAATCAGAGGACACAGAATTAAGGTGATTGGCTGAAGGTCCAATGGTGACATGAGGAAAAACTTATTTATGCAGCAAATGGTTAGGATCTGGAATATACTGCCTGAAAGGCTGGTGGAGGCAGATTCACCCGTAGATTTCAAAAGGGAATTAGATAAGCACGTGAAGGAAAAAAATTGCAGGGCTACAGAGAAGGGGTGGGGGATTGGGACTAGCTGAAGTGCTCTTGCAGAGAGCCGGCATGGGCTCGATGGGCCAAATGGCCTCCTTCTGTGCTGTAACCATTCTATGATTCTAACACCATCAGCTCGACGTCCCAATCTGATCACTGCCCAGTGAGTCCTGGGTCAGAGGGGAACACAATCAGCCAGGGGTCCCAGTCTGATCACTGTCCAGTGAGTCCGACTGGAAAGTGCGAGTGTCTGGATGTCAAATAAAAAGATATTCTGATCACCTCATGCTTGAATCGCTCAATCTAAGGTCCCACATAAAGAATGGCCCCTGGAGTGAGGCCCCAGAGCTGCTGCCCCAGTGATCTGTACCCAGCAACAGGCAGCACCTTCAGGAGAGGGGGAAGACAGCAGGACACTGCAGAAAGTGGACACAAAGCTGCGGAGTTTCTTACCTGGAGAGATGATCTGTTTCATGTTCTTCCACACTGCGTAGAGTAACGGGCCTCGAAACACTGTGTATTTCAGACTTGCAGACACCAGGATCTCTTCATCTTCACCTCTTTCTGCACCTTCACCTTCCTCACCTTTGCCCAGGTACCTGTTTGAATGGGTTTGATTCAGTCACTCACTGCAGGATACAAACTGTGATCACAGTGTCAGACCGTGTGTGGGTTTGGATTGGATACTCACCTTTCTCCCAATCTTTTCAGTTCCTGCAGGACAGAGAATCAGAAACATTTTAATAAATATACGGCACTGTTTAGATTGTACAGTTTAATGATGTATAATCAGTGGTTTTAGTGAAATGTGAAGGGATCTGGGTGGAGTTTTCACTGACGGGCTCCAGTGATGTGAAACCACATCAGTTACCCCCGGAATACACTGGACAGAGTTTCCTCTGCTGCTGAAGACTTTGAAGGTTCACTGATCCTTTCCAACATGTCACTGCTCTCAGGGCCAGCACCCATGGGACTGAACCCCAACATGTCACTGCTCTCAGGGCCAGCACCCATGGGACTGAACCCCAACATGTCACTGCTCTCAGGGCCAGCACCCATGGGACTAAACCCCAACATGTCACTGCTCTCAGGGCCAGCACCCATGGGACTGGACCCCAACATGTCACTCATATAAGCACAAGTGAGAAAGGAAGAAATCTGAGAGGTGATAACCTTTAACCTGAACAAAGAAACTTCTGTAACCGACAGGAGATATTCGGATGGTGAGTCGATTGATGATATATTGCTCGATGTTAGTATGCACTGCTTGGCTTGTAATAACAGTGTAAGGTTAGAGTGACAGGACAAGGACACGATCAATATCTCTCCCTCACTCAGTCTCTCAGAACCCGGTGCCGGGAAACACAGAGGGATTTCCGGCAGCAATGGTCTGTAACCCTGGTAACATCTGTAAACACAGCTCTGAGTTATACTGCCGACTGCACACCACAGTCAAACTCGGGGAAGTTGAGGACTATGGACCACTATTTCAAGATGTTGGTCGAGTTCTCAGTGTCAATGTGAAGAGTGGGCTGTCGTCTCAGCTCTTTACTAATATTGAAAACATAAAGGGGACCAGCAAGAGGTTTAATAAGTTGCCTTCACTCTGGTTCCAGTTATACTGCGGGCAGTGTGAGGTCCTGACAGTGTGGAACAGTCTGCTCGACACACAGAGCTCAATCCTGACTGATCCCTGTTTGTCCTCAGTTATACTGCACATTGTGCATTGTTGTGATGGGGTTTGAGCCCTATTATAAAGTGCTGTTTACACTTACACCAACAGCTTGGGGATTGGGTTATAAAGGGTCACCTTGAGAAACGAGATACTGTCTTGCTGCTCGATATCTACACAAAGGTTCAGTCTGTTCTCCTCAAGTGACGTCAGTTCCTCTTCAATTCTTTCCAAGTTCTTCTCCATTGGTCGCAGATCTTCCTCCTTTTGTCTCTTCAGTTTGTCGATTAAATGTTTCTCTTTGTCTTCAAGATATCGATGGATTTTGGCAAATTGTGCGGAGATGTCTTGCTCCAGGGATCCTGTGAGTTGCTAAGATGGTGAGAGAGATCATTTAAGCAGCGGGTTGTTAAAGGGTGGCAGTGTTTAAAGGTAACAGCAGTAATACTCACATCCAGTTCTGAAATCTTCCCCTCCTGCTGCCGTTTTAATTCACTTTTACTTTTCTTTTCCTCCTCCATGGAATCCAAGGCCGATTTCAGCTGGTCCTAAAAATGGAATCAGATCTCAGCATAACCCATTGCAATGTCTGCTGTTTATTCCCAAACTGTGGGGACAGCTGTTCAGGCTTTTAACCAGACACTAGTGTTTATATTGTGTATTAAATTACTTATGTGGGTCACACAGTCCATTGAAAACTCCGAGAGAAACAGTTCCTGTGGGAATTCCAATGTTTAAAATGTCCAAACTTACTGCCGGGACTCTGAACAGTCACTTAGTGACACTTTAGTAGGACTTCCAATGTTAATCTAAACAGTGGCCTGGCACAGCTTCATGTTAAAGCCCCACATGGTGCTGGTGATCTTATTCCCCGCAATTCACTCAATGCTTTCTGGAAAATGTTCAGCTGCAATTTTCCCCTCAGTAACTGAAATTTCTAATTTCCAAAATTAGGTTTAAAACAAATTTAAAAATAACATAGTTCACAATAACATAATTAAATGTATCCATTGACTTCTCTTTTTTTATCTTTAAATGCATTCATTAAAATTTTTATTTGAAGGCCTCAGCCTCTCCCAAAAGCCTGGGCTTGGAGTTGATATTTTTGCCGGGAGCTTTGATTCTGTTCACTGAACGCAGATCGTGCGGTCTGTGCAAGCTCAGTGAACCCAGTTTCACCGCGAGCATCAATACCGCTCAGTCAGCTCAATGGATGGAATATTTTTCTGCAGCTCGAGCAGTTTCTGCTCAGCTGTTTTTCCAAATGAATTGAAGAACAGCGAGAGGAGAAATTTCAGAAGCTTTATTGAGGTCTGCACAGAGCGGGATTAAACCGAGTGGACTTGAACAGAGTGTTTTATTTGGGAATTTGGAAAGAGTGGGAATTCTGAGAAGAGGGGGAAGGAGTTGCTGCTTTTTGCCTCCACTACTTGTAGTGCTTTGTGATACAGGTAGATATTTAATTTCAGCACCATTAACTTAATCTAGATCAAATAAGTAGTGAAGAAACTACACTGTAAACTAAGTTACCTAAATACAAATGTAATTAAATAAAACTAGGTCATATAGGGATGGCAGTGCAGGTGGTGAGCCACAACTGCAGCATGTGGGAGTTTGTGGAGAGCATTGTGATCCCGGACAACCACATTTGCAGTAAGTGCCTGCATCTTGAGGAACTTCAGCTCAGAGTTTTTGAGCTGGAGTCTGAGGTGCAGACATTGCGGGGCATCAGGGATGGGGAGAGTTACTGGACACTTTGATTCAGAGGCAGTCACACACCTTATGTTAGGTACTGGTACAGGTCTGGTTAGTGATCAGGGACAAGAGGGTGTGACTGCAACTCAGGCAGGTAAGGGGACCCCAGGTGCAGGGCTGGAGGAGCACTTGGAGTCAGCCTTTGCCCTGGTCCAACAGGTATGAGGTTCTTGCTGCCTGTGTGGATGAGGGAAAGGCCTGCAGGATGGATGAGCAAGTTCACCATAGCACCATGGTGCAGGAGGCCATTCAAGTGGGGGGAGTGAAACAGAATGTAGTTGTGTTAGGGGACAGTATTGTCAGAGTGATCGATACTGTTCTCTGCAGCCGTGACCGAGAGTTCCGAAGGTTGTGCTGCCTGCCTGGTGCCAGGGTTAAAGACATCTCCTCGCGGCTGGAGAAGAATTTGGAGTGGGAGGGGGAGGATCCAGTTGTCGTGGTCCACGTAGGAACCAACGACATAGGTAGCACTAGGAATGAGGTTCTGCTGAGAGAGTTTGAGGAGCTAGGATCCAAATTAAAAAGCAGAACCTGAAAGGTAATAATCTCTGGATTGTTACCTGAGCCACGCACAAATTGGCACAGGGACAAACAGATTAGAGGTTTCAATGCGTGGCTCAAAGAGTGGTGTGGGAGGAAGGGGTTTCAGTTGATGGGGCACTGGCACCAATATTGGGGAAAGAGGGAGCTGTTCCGTTGCGACAGGCTCCACTTAAACCGGCTGGGACCAGTGTCCTGGCGAACTGAATAACAAGGGCAGTCGACTAGGGCTTTAAATGAATAAGGAGGGGGAGGGGGCTGGGAGGATTCAGGAAAAAGTAAATGTAAAAGCAGTGAGAGAAATGTCAAGGCTCTAGCGCAGAATAGAGTTTTGGGTAAAAATAAGCAGAGTTGGTCAGCAAGGGACAGAGAGAGTAACAAAGGTAATAAGGCATCAGTGACTAAGGTGATATCAGGGAAAAAGAGAAATAAGTCAACGCTAAAGGCACTATATCTGAATGCGTGAAGCATTTGCAACAAAACAGATGAATTAATAGCGCAGATAGAAATTAACAGGTGTGATCTAATAGCCATAATGAAGACATGGTTGCAAAGTGGCCAAGGTTGGGAACTAAATAGTCCAGGATACTTTACTTTTAGAAGAGATAGGCAAAATGGAAAAGGAGGAGGGGTAGTCCTGGTAATGAAGGATGGGATAAAGACAGTCGAGAGAAAGGATCTTAGCTCTGACAATGAAGAAGTAGAATCAGTTTGGGTGGAGCTAAGAAACAGCAAGGGGCAGAAAACATTGGTGAGAGTTGGTTATAGGCCCCCAAACAGTAGTTGCAATGTAGGGCAGAATATAAATTAGCAGTTCAAGGCGGCGGCTCACCACCACCTTCGCAATTAGTGATGGGCAATAAATGCTGGCCTTGCCAGCGACGCCCAGATCCCATGAATGAATAATAAAAAAAGGAAATTAGAGGCGCATGTAACAAGGGTAATACAGTGATCATGGGGGACTTTAATCTACATATAGACTGGGCAAATCAAATTTGCAGTAATAGTGTGGAGGATGAATTCATGTTATGTATGCAAGTGAGTTTTCTAGATCAGTATATTGAGGAACCAACTAGGGAACAGGCTATTTTAGATCTAGTATTGTACAATGAGAAAGGGTTAATTAATAATCTTGTAGTAAAGGGGCCTTTAGGGAAGAGTGACCATAATATGATAGAATTTAATATTGAGTTTGAAAGTGATTTAGTTAAATCCGAAACTAGGGTCTTAAATCTAAACAAAGCAAACTACGTAGGTATGAGGGGCGAGTTAGCTACGGTAGATTGGGAAACTACATTAAAAATTATGATGGTAGACAAGCAATGGCTAGCATTTAACGAATTAATACATCATTTACAACAAATATACATTCCTTTAAGGCAGAAAACCCCCACAGGAAAAGTGGTCCAACCGTGGCTAACAAGAGAAGTTAAAGATAGTATTAGATCAAAGGAAGAGGCTTATAAAGCTGCCAAAAAGAATAGTAAGCCTGAGGATTGGGAGGATTTTAGAATTCAGCAAAGAAGGACCAAGAAATTGAGGAAGAAAGGGAAAATAGAATATGAGAGTAAACTAGCAAGAGACATAAAAACAGGCTTAAAAGCTTTTACAGGTATGTAAAAAGGAAAAGATTAGCGAAAATAAATGTGGGTCCTTTACAGGCTGAGACAGTAGAAATTATAATGGGGAATAAGGAAATGGCAGCGAAATAAACAAATACTTTGTGTCTGTCTTCACGGAAGAAGACGCAAAAAACTTCCTGGAAATAGTGGAGAAGCAAGGCTCTAGCGAGAATGAGGAACTGAAAGAAATTAGTATTAGTAAAAAAATTGTACTGGAGAAATTAATGGGACTGAAAGCTGATAACTCCCCTGGACCTGATGACCTACATCCTGGGGTTTTGAAAGAGGTGGCTACAGAGATAGTGGATGCATTGGTTGTCATTTTCCAGAATTCTATAGATTCTAGAACGGTTCCCGCAGATTGGAAGGTAGCAAATGTAACCCCACTATTTAAGAAAGGAGGGAGAGAGAAAACGGGAAACTACAGACCAGTTAGCCTGACATCAGAAATAGGAAAAATGCTAGAATCTATTATTAAGGACATGGTAACAGGGCACTTAGAAAATAATAATAGGATTGGGCAGAGTCAACACGGATTTATGAAAGGGAAATCGTGTTTGACAAATTTGTTTTTTGAGGTTGCAATTAGCAGAATAGATAAGGGGGAACCAGTGGAGCTGGTCTATTTAGATTTTCAGAAGGCATTCGATAAGGTGCCACACAAGAGGTTATTAAACAAAATTAGGGCACATGGGATTGGGGGTAATATACTAGCATGGATTGAAGATTGGTGAACGGACAGAAAACAGAGAGTCGGAATAAATGGGTAATTTTCAGGTTGGCAGGCTGTAACTAGTGGGGTGCCGCAAGGATCAGTGCTTGGGCCTCAGCTATTCACAATCTACATCAATGATTTGGATGAGGGGAACAAATGTAATATATCCAAGTTTGCCGATGATACATAGCTGGGTGGGAATGTAAGTTGTGAGGAGGATGAAAGGAGGCTTCCAGGGGATATAGACAGGCAAAGTGAGTGGGCAAGAACATGGTAAATGGAATATAATGTGGAGAAATGTGAAGTTATCCACTTTGGTAGGAAAAATAAAAAGCAGAGTATTTTTAAATGGAGAGAGATTGGGAAAAGTTGGTGTTCAGAGGGACCTGGGTGTCCTTGTACACGAATCACTGAAAGTTAACATGCAGGTACAGCAAGCAATTAGGAAAGCAAATGGTATGTTGGCCTTTATGACAAGAGGATTTGAGTATAAGAGTAAAGACGTCTTACTGCAATAAAATAGGGCCCTGGTGAGACCACATCTAAAGTATTGTGTACAGTTTTGGTCTCCTTACCTAAAGAAGGATATACTTGCCATAGAGGGAGTGCAACAAATGTTCACCAGACTGGTTCCTGGGATAGGGGGATCGTTCCTATGAGGAGAGATGGAGTAGACTAGGCCTATATTCTCTAGAGTTTAGAAGAATGAGAGGTGATCTCATTGAAACATACAAAATTCTTACAGGGTTTGACAGGGTAGATGCAGGGGGTATGTTTCCCCTGGCTGGGGAGTCGAGAACCAGGTGTCACAGTCTCAGAATAAGGGGTCGGCCATTTAGGACTGAGATGAGGAGAAATTTCTTCAGTCAGAAGCTGGTGAATCTTTGGAATTCTCTACCCCAGAGTGCTGTGGAGGCTCAGTCGTTGAGTATATTCAAGACAGAGATCCATAGATTTTTGGATATTAAGGGAATCAAGGTATATGGGGATAGTGCAGGAAAGTGGAGATGAGGTGGAAGATCAGCCATGAACTTATTGAATGGCGGAGCAGGCTCGAAGGGCCAAATGGCCGACTCCTGCTCCTATTTCTTATGTTCTTATGAAGTTTATATTGAGTAATTTTTTAAACAGCGAGGGAGTGTGTGTAAAAGCGAGAGGGTGAGCTACAGTCCGAATCCCTGAGATTCCTGAGGCTGGGAGAAAAATGTCTTGCTCCCATAGAGAGGACACTGGGAATACCGGGAATGGTGTGAGCAGCTGCCAGGAATATGATTCCCACATAGTTATATATAACTTAAATATTGTAATGAAACTGATTCCCGTTAGTTATTTAATGTAAATATTGCAATGAAACTGATTCCCTATTATTATTTAATGTAAATATTGTAATGAATCTCTTTCCCTGTAGTTATTTTGTTTCAATACTGTACATAAGAACATAAGAAATAGGAGCAGGAGTAGGCCAATCGGCCCCTCGAGCCTGCTCCGCCATTCAATAAGATCATGGCTGATCTGATCCTAACCGCCAATCTACTATCTACTATCACAGAACCATCTCCTGCATCTAACAGAATTGCACACACGAAATAAGAGCAGAATCAGGCTACACGGTCCCTGGGCCCGCTCCACGACCCACAGGGCCATGACCGATCTGAACCTAGACTCATGTCCAAATTCCTGCCCGCTCCCCGTAACCCTTAATGCCCTTTACTTCTAGGAAACTGTCTATTTCTGTTTTAAATTTATTTAATGATGTAGCTTCTACAGCATTTTGTTGCAGCATATTCCATGGACCAACCACCCTCTGAGTGAAGTAGTTCCTCCTCATTTCAGTTTTGAAAGAGCAGCCCCTTATTCTAAGACTATGTCCCCTAGTTCTAGTCTCACCCGTCATCGGGAACATCCTCCCCGCATCCACCCGATCCAACCCCTTCACAATCTTATATGTTTCAATAAGATCGCCTCTCATTCTTCTGAACTCCAATGAGTAGAGTCCCAATCTACACAACCTCTCCTCATATGACCACCCCCTGATCCCCGGGATTAACCGAGTGAACCTTTTTTGCACTGCCTCGAGAGCAAGGATGTCTTTCCTTAAGTAAGGACACCAAAACTGTATGCAGTATTCCAGGTGCGGTCTCACCAATACCTTGTACAACTGAAGCAATACCTCCCTATTTTTATATTCTATCCCCCTAGCAATGAAAGCCAACATTCCATTTGCCTTCTTAATCACTTGCTGCACCTGCATACTAACCTTTTGACTTTCGTGCACCAGGACCCCCAGATCCCTTTGCACTTCAGTACTCTCCAGTTTCTTGCCATTAAGATAATAAATTGCTCTAGGATTTTTCCTGCCAAAGTGCATCACCTCACACTTTCCAGTGATGTATTCCATGAAACTGTATGAAACTGATTCCCAGTTCTCCACTCCCTCTATCCCACGCTCCACACCACAGCCTCCAGGGTGAGAGTTGGGGAACATCCCCTCCCGTGTCCCCTTACCTTGTACCGTCTCACTGCATCCCGGACCGGCAGGAACCTGTGGTTTGAATGTGCGGGAGAATCTACACAACTGGCACAGATCAGAGTCTCATCCTGCTCACAGAACATTATCAGCTTCTCCTCGTGTTCCTCACAGTGAGACCGGCCCTTCTCCGTGTCCTGGTTCAGCTTCTCACCGTGTACCTCACAGTGAGACCGGCCCTTCTCCAGCTTCAGGTTCAGCTCCAGCTGCCGAGCTTTCTCGGAGAGATTGGCCAACACCCTGCTGCTGGTGTAGTTTCTCCCGGGCAGAACCACCCGACATTCCGGGCAGGACGCGGATTGCTCCTGGTTTTCCCAACACTTCTGGATACAGGATTTACAGAAGTTGTGATCACAGTCCAGTCGCACCGGCTCCACAAACAGAGACAGGCAGATGGAGCAGGTTAAATCCTCGGTCAGGGTGAAGACCTGTTTACTGACGGCCATCTCAGTTGCTGCTCCTTATTCTGTCACTCACTTTACTTTCAGTTTCATTTCTCCCAGTTTATTGTGAACTCATTTCACAATCTGTCCTCTTAAAGGGACACTGTCATCAGGAAACTTGTCTGGCAAATCTTTATTTCTTTGAATGTCAAACATATAAAACACAAAGGCACCAAAATTCTTGGGCCTGGGGGCGTGGATTGAGGATGTAAGTCTGGGTGAGGGCTGGAATTTGGGCTGTGAGCCCTTCCATGGTGATGTCCCTCAAAGACTAGCGGAATGACATCTCCACCCCTCCCCTGCCAGAAATCCCACCAGTTCCACCTTTACTGCAGCCCGGAGAAAGTACACCTGCAGGAAGCGGGCGGACATCCTGGAGAATTGTATCAATAGCAAAATACTGCGGATGCTGGAAAACTGAAATAACAGCAGAAGGACGTAGAGACATTAAGAGATACACAAGGTGAGACGAGATGGTAATAGGACAGGTTCAGAAACAAAAGATGGCTCACAGACCTTCCCTTTTGTTCTTTCATTCCCTCCCCCAGCCTCCAAACTTGCTTTTTCATCTGTTTCATTTCCTGCTTTTTTCTCAGTTCTGACCAAGGGTCTTCGACCTGAAACGTTAACTCTGTTTCTCTCTCCACGGATGTTGCCTGGCCTGCTGAGATTTTCCAGCGCTTTCTGTTGTTATTTCTGGAGAATTGTATGTTGGACATCCTGGACAGTTAAGGGTTAATACTGAAACTTCAGGCCCCGCCCACTCCAGTCCCGGGACGCAACAGACCCCGCCCACTCGAGGCCCTGTGACGCGAAAAGCCCCGCCCACCCCAGGCCCCGCCCCTCCTGCCAATCAACAATCACCACGTGACCCGCCGCCATCTTGGTGAAGGATCCGGGGGAAGATGGCGGCCGGGGGCGGTGAGCGGCTCCGGGGCGGGGCCTCTCCTCCCTTCAAAGGGCGGCGCGGGGTGAGAGCGGGGCCGCAGCCGCGGGTTTAATGGGGCGGAGCGCGCAGGCGCTGCTGAGGCGGGACTGGGGGAGGGGCGAGGATTTCTCCCCAGAGCCCGGTGAGAGAGAGCGGGGAAAATGTCTGGTCACAAGGGCGGGGTCAGCGAGGGGGTCACAGTCAGGGGTCACTGGGGGTCACAGTGAGGACGGGGTCACTGGGGGTCAGTCAGGGGTCAGTGAGGGCAGGGTGAGGGGTCACTGGGGGTCAGTGAGGTCGAGGCTCGGCCAACAACAACTACTTGTATTTCTCGAGCGCCTTTAACCGAGTGAAACGTCTCGAGGCGCTTCACAGGAGCGAATATCAGAGAGAATCTGAGACCGAGCCACAATAGGAGATATTAGGACAGGAGGCAGGTTTGGAGGTGAAGAGGTTTAGGGAGGGAATTCCAGAGCTTGGGCCCAGGCAGCTGAAGGCACGGCCGCCAATGGTGGACTGATTAAAATCCAGGAGCGCAGAGATCTCGGGTGTTGTGGGGCTGGAGGAGATTCCAGAGATAGGGAGGGGCGAGGCCATGGAGTGATTTGCAAACAAGGATGAGAAATTTAAAATCGAGGCGTTGCTGGACCGGGAGCCAGTGTAGGTCAGTGAGCCCAGGGGTGATGGGTGAACGGGTGGGAGTTAGGACACGGGCAGCAGAGCTTTGGATGAGCTCAAGTTTACAGAAGTTGGTAGATGGGAGGCCGGCCAGGAGTGTGTAGGAATAGTCAAGTCTAGAAGTAACAAAGGCATGGATGAGGGTTTCAGCAACAGATGAGTTCAGACAGGGGTGAAACTGGGTGATATTACGGAGGTAAAAGTAGGCGATGGAGTGGATATGTGGTCAGAAGCTCATCTTGGGGTCAAATATGATACCAAGCCTGCGAACGGGCTGATTCAGCCTCAGACACTGACCAAGGAGAGGGGTAGAGTCGGTAGCTAGTTTGTGGCAGGGACTGAAGACAATGACTTCGGTCTTCCCAATATTTACTTGCAGGAAATTTCTGCTTATCCAGGACTGGATGTCGGACAAGCAGCGTGACAAATTAGAGACAATGGAGGGATCGAGAGAAGTGGTGAGGTAGAGCTCAGTGTTATCAGTGTACTTGTGGAACCTGACGTTGTGTTTTTGGATGATGTCTCTGAGGGGCAGCATGTCGATGAGAAATAGGAGCAGACAAAGTATAGATCCCTACGCGACTCCAGAGGTAACAGTGCGGGAGCGGGAAGAGAAGCCGTTGCAGGTGATTCTCTGGCTACGACGAGATAGATAAGAATGGAACCAGGCGAGTGCAGTCCCACCCAGCTGGACAGTGGTGGAGAGGCGTTGGAGAATGATGTGCTCAACCATCTCAAAGTCTGCAGACAGGTCGCGAAGGATGGGGGATAGTTTATCACCGTCACACAGGATGTCGTTTGTGATTTTGATAAGGGCCGTTTCAGTAATATGGTGGGGCAGAAACCTGGAGAGATTCAAACATAGAGTTGCAGGAAAGATCGGCACTGATTTGGGTGGTGACAACACATTCAAGGACATTATAGAGGAAAGGAGTTTGGAGATGGGGCAGTAGTTTGCAAGGACAGAGAGGTCAAGGGTGGGTTTTTCGAGGAGGGGTCTGATGACTGCAGATTTGTAGAGGAGGGGGACTGTACCTGTGGGTAGGGAACCGTTCACAATATCAGCTGGGGGCTAGGAAGGGAAGTTGGATAGTCAGCAGTTTGGTTGGAATAGGGTCGAGGAAGCAGGAGGTGGGTCTCATGGACAAGATGAGCTCGGAAAGGGCATGAGGGGAGAAACTAGATAAAGGTACGAGTTCAAGGCTAGGGTAGGGGGGAACCGTAGGGAAAGTTTGACATGGTGGACTGAGGGAGGGAGGGAGGCAGCTGAACGGATGGTCTCAAACTTCGTGACAAAGAAATCCATGAGCTCCTCGTACTTGTTATTGGAGGTGTGGGTGGAGGAGGCTGTGGAGAGGAATTTAAGAAGACGGTTTGTAGTGGAGAAGAAAAGCCAGGGGTTAAATTTGCATTCCCGGATGATCCTGGAATCGTGAACAGTTTTGGCAGAGGAGAGCAGGATCCGATAGTGCTTCATGTGGCAATGAATATCTGAACCAGTTGTCTGTCATAAACATTCAAGTCTGCGTCCCTTGGACTGAAGGGAGCAGAGATGAGGGCCGTACCAGAGGGAATGACTAGGGTGTGAGTAATGGTTTTATTGGGGACAAGTGCAGCAGAGGTGGAGGTGAGGCTGTGATTGAGCATAGGACTACATAGGATATACGGCACAGAAACAGGCCATTCGGTCCAACCAGTCCATGCTCCACTCGAGCCTCCTTCCGTCTTTCCTCATCTAAATCTATCAGCATAACCCTCTATTCCCTTCTCCCTCATATGCTTATCTAGCCTCCCCTTAAATGCATCGATACGTTTTGCCTCGACTACTCCCTGTAGTAGTGAGTTCCACATTCTCGCCACTCTTTGGGTAAAGAAGTTTCTTCTCAATTCCCTGTTTGATTTCTTGGTGACTATCTTATATTGATGGCCTCTAGCTATGCTCTTCCCCACAAGTGGAAACACTCTCTGTACCTACTCTGTCAAAACCTTTCATAATTTTAAAGACCTCAATTAGGTCACCCCTCAGCCACCTTTTTTCAAGCGAAAAGAGACCCAGCCTGTTCATCATTTCCTGATATGTATACCCTCGCATTTCTGGTATCATCCTTGTAAATCCTCTTTGTACCCTCTCCAGTGCCTCCATATTCTTTTTATAATATGGCAACCAGAATTGTACGCAGTACTCCAAGTGTGGTCCAACCAGGGTTCGATACAGGTTTAGCATAACTTCACTACTTTTCAATTCAATCCCTCTAGAAATAAACCCTAGTGCCTGGTTTGCTTTTTTATGACCTTGTTAACCTGTGTCGCTACTTTTAGTGATTTGTGTATTTGTACTCTGAGATCCCTTTGTTCCTCTACCCCGCCCAGACTCGCATCCTCCAAATAATGTGACCTTCCTATTCTTCCTACCAAAATGTAATACCTCACATTTATCTGTGTTGAATTTCATTTGCCAATTGTATGCCCATTCTGCAAGTTTATTAATGTCTTCCTGTAATTTGTTGCAGTCCTCCTCAGTATTGACTATCTCCCCCAATTTGGTGTCATCCGCAAATTTAGAAATTGTGGTTTTGATTCCAAAGTCTAAATCGTTAACATAAATTGTGAACAACAGTGGTCCCAGCACTGATCCTTGTGGAACACCACTACCTTCTGCCACTCTGAATAGCTACCTTTTACTCCCACTCTCTGCCTTCGGTCTTGAAGCCAGCTTGCTATCCATTCTGCTACTTGTCCCCTGACTCCGCATTCTCTGACCTTATTCATTAGTCTATTATGTGGTACCTGATCGAAGGCCTTCTGAAAATCCAAATACACCACATCCACTGGTTCTCCCTTATCCATTCTACCAGTTACATCCTCAAAAAACTCCAGTAGGTTTGTCAAACACGATTTCCCTTTCATAAATCCATGTTGACTTTGTCTAATCCCGTTGATATTTTCTAAGTGTCCTGTTATCACATCCTTTATAATAGACTCTAGCATTTTCCCTGCTACTGATGTTGGGCAGAAATTTCATGCTGAATGGAGGGCCAAAGGTAGACAGTTAGGCATTTGGAAATGTGGTAGAAAGTGACTTGTGGGGAGAGTAGGAGAGTCAGCCTAGACTTTGTGCTCAAGTCTCTGGAGTAGGACTTTAACCCATAACCTTCTGACTTGGAGGTCAAGGAAGAAGAGGCAGCTAGAAATCTAGTGAGGATAGTTTGGATAAAGATGTAGTCTGCAAGACACAGAGAGATTGTAGTTGTAGGGGATTCCTTGCTCAGGAAACCAGATAGCTCCACCTCTCCACCAACACTCTCGACCTTTCCACTGCCTCTGTGTTGTCAGACTGATTGTCCAAGATCCAGTCTTGGGTGAGCCACAATTTCCTCCAGTTAAGCACTGGGAAGGCCAAATCCATCATCCTTGGCCCTCACCACCGATTCCCCAGACATTGTCTCAGGACGAATCCGACTGTTCTCACCCTCGGCGTCTTATTCGATCCCGAGCTGCGTTTCCTCTCCCGCCATGAAGCCCACCTACTTCCACCTCTAATACTGGAATGTCTTCACCCTACTTCCACCTCTGTAACACTGGAATGTCTTCACCCTACTTCCACCTCTGTAACACTGGAATGTCTTCACCCGACTTCCACCTCTGTAACACTGGAATGTCTTTACCCTTCGCTCAGCCCATCTGCTGAAACCATCATTGCCATTGTCACCTCCAGACTCGACTATTCCAGTGTCGTCCTATCTGGCCTCGTCCTCCATAAACTTCAGTTCATCCAAAACCCAGCTGCCTGGATCTTGTCCCGCTCACCCATCAGTCCTGTCCTTACTGACCTGCATTGGTCCCTGGTGCCCCAATACCTCAAATTTAAAATTCTCATCCTCACGTTTAAATCACTTTGTGTCCTTGGCCCTTTCTATCTACCAGGAACATCGGAACAGGAGTAGGCCATTCAAACCTAATCATTTAAACCTTCGATATTTAAAAAAGGTGGTGGAGAGAAAACGGGGAATTATAGCCCGGTAAGCCTGACATTGGTGTTGGGGAAAATGCTAGAGTCCATTATAAAAGATGTAATAGCAGAGCACTTGGAAAACAGTGACAGGATCGGACAAAGTCAACATGGATTTACAAAAGGTAAATCCTGCTTGACTAATCTACTGGAATTTTTTGAGGATGTAACTGGTAGAATAGATAAGGGAGAACCAGGGGATGTGGTGTATTTGGACTTTCAGAAGGCTTTCGATAAGGTCCCGCATAAGAGATTAGCGTGCAACGTTAAAGCACATGGGATTGGGGGTAAGGTACTGACTTGGATAGAAAACTGGTTGGCAGACAGGAAGCAAAGAGTTGGAATAAACGGGTCTTTTTCCGAGTGGCAGGCAGTGACTAGTGGGGTACCGCAGGGATCGGTGCTAGGACCCCAGCTATTCACAATATATATTAATGATCTAGACGAGGGAACTAGATGTAATATCTCCAAGTTTGCAGACGACACAAAGCTGGGTGGGCGTGTGTGCTGTGAGGAGGATGCAGAGAAACTCCAGTATGATTTGGACAGGTTGGGTGATTGGGCAGATGCAGTATAATGTGGATAAATGCGAGGTTATCCAATTTAGTGGCAAAAACAGGAAGACAGATTATTATCTGAACGGCAATAGATTGGGAAAAGGGGAAGTGCAACGAGACCTGGGTGTCCTTGTGCACCAGTCGCTGAAGGTAAGCATGCAGGTGCAGCAGGCAGTTAAGAAGACAAATGGTATGTTGGCCTTCATAGTGAGAGGATTCGAGTACAGGAACAAGGATGTCTTGCTGCAGTTGTACAGGGCCTTGGTGAGACCACACCTTGAGTATTGTATGCAGTTTTGGTCGCCTTATCTGAGGAAGGATGTTCTTGCCATGGAGGGAGTGCAGCGAAGATTCACCAGACTGATACCTGGGATGGCAGGTATGACGTATGAAGAGAGATTGGGTCGATTAGGCTTATCTAGAGTTTAGAAGAATGAGAGGGGATCTCATTGAAACTTATAAAATTCTAACAGGACTAGACAGACTAGATGCAGGAAGGATGTTCCCGATGGCAGGGGAGTCCAGAACCAGGGGTCACAGTCTAAGGATAAGGGGTAAGCCATTTAGGACAGAAATGAGGAGGAATTTCTTCACCCAGAGAGTGGTGAACCTGTGGAATTCTCTACCACAGAAGGCAGTTGAGGCCAATTCATTAAATATATTCAAGAAGGAGTTAGATATATTTCTTAAGGCTAAAGGGATCAAGGGATATGGGGAGAAGGCAGGGACAGGGTACTGAATTTGGATGATCAGCCATGATCTCATTAAATGGCGGAACAGGCTCGAGGGGCTGAATGGCCGACTCCTGCTCCTGTCTTCTATGTTTCTATCCTGTTCCGCCATTCAATTAGATCATGGCTGATCTGTATCTTAACTCCATCTGCCCGCCTTGGCTCTTTAACCCTTGAGACCCTTGCCTAACAAAAATCTATCAATCTCAGTTTTGAAATTTTTAATTCACCCCCAGCCTCAACAACTATCTGGGGGAGTGTTCCAGATTTCCACTGCCCTTTGTGTGAAGAGGTGCTTTCTGACATCAGCCCTGAACATCCGAACTCTAACTTTAAGATTTTGCCCCTTGTTCTAGACTCAGCCCGGCCCCCGGCCCCCCAACCAGTGGAAATGGTTTCTCTCCATCTACCCTATCAAATCCTTTAATCTTAAAACACCACAATTAATCACCCCTTAATCTTCTATCAGCTGCCAAGGCCCTATAGAATTCCCTCCCTAAACCTCTCCGCCTCTCGACCTCTCTTTCCTCCTTTAAGACGCTCCTTAGAATCTTTTGGTCATCAGCCCTAAATCTCCTTATGAGGCTCGGTGTCAAATTTTGTCTGATAATCGCTCCTGTGAAGTACCTTGGGACGTTTTACTACGTTAAAGGTGCTATATAGATACAAGTTGTTGTTGTTGTATCACAGATCATTACGTTGCCTCTCCGATCCTTGAACTTTGAGACAATCCTTGGGTAACTGCATTTTCAGGCCCCAATAATATTTCTCCCATGTCACTGACCCCATGTGGACTACTGCCCGAGTCTCTTCCTGCCCCTGTTATCCCTTCTCACCTTTCTCCACATGTCCTGCTCTAGTTCTAGGAACACTGCGCACCATTCTGTGTGGTACAAACATGGCTGTTGTATCTGGGGAGGGGACTGGGGGCTGTTGTATCCCCGGGGGGGGGACTGGGGACTGTTGTATCCCCGGGGTGGGGGGGAAACTGGGGACTGTTGTATCCCCGGGGCGGGGGGGGGGACTGGGGACTGTTGTATCCCCGGGGGGGGACTGGGGACTGTTGTATCTGGGGGGAGGACTGGGGACTGTTGTATCCCCGGGGGGGGGACTGTTGTATCCCCGGGGGGGGGGGGGGGACTGTTGTATCCCCGGGGGGGACTGGGGACTGTTGTATCCACGGCGGGGGGGGACTGGGGGCTGTTGTATCCCCGGGAGCCCCAGGACTTTTACTGATTTCTTTGCTTTGATCAGTTTTGGTAGGCAGAGCCTACTCGGATACTTTGGGACAAATGGTCACCGTGGAAACACTGGGAGCCTCTGCAATGTTGATGAATGATCAGCCTGGATCATCTGAAACCCCCAGAGCCAGTCAGGGAGTGCCTGCCTTTCAGGAAGAGGCGGCTTTCACTGTGGGGCGTGTGGAAGGGGTTCAGGTGGGCCTGCCGATCGGAGTTCACACTGGAGAGAAACCATTTCAGAGTAAAGTGTCAGAAGAGACTGTCCGCCTGGTCTAAGCTGATGATAGAGTTGACAGAGCAGCACCGAGCTCACACCGGAGAGAAACCATTCCAATGTCCAGTGTGTAAAAAGAGATGACTCACCTCCTGTAACTTGAAGGTGCCTCATTGAATCCACAGCGGAGGAGAGAAGCAGTTCGGATGTGCCCTGTGTGTCCAGTGGTTTACTCGGTCTCACTACTTGACAGCCCATCAGCGGGTTCACACTGAGAGAAGCCGCTCGAATGTACCGTGTGTGGAAAGCGATTTGACCCGTCCAGCCACTTGATAAATCATCAGTGAACTCACACCAGAGAGAAGCCGTTCGAATGTACAGTGAGCGCCAAGAGCTTTAGCCGATCCAGTCACTTGACACAGCACCAGTGAACCCACACTGGAGAGAACATTTGGATGCATCGTGTGCGCCAAGTGGTTTGACTCGTCCAGTTATTTGATGCAGCGCCCGCGATTCCACACCGGGGAGAAGCTGTTCGAATGCACCGTGTGTGGGAAGTGATTCAGCCCGGCCTGCCACTTGACCGTGCCTCACTCCGGGGAGAAGCCGTTGCAGTGCGCGGTGTGTGGGAAGTGATTCAGCCCGTCGTGTCGCTTGGCAGCGCACCAGCGAATCCACACTGGGGAGAAGCCATTCAGATGCACCATGTGCGCGAAGGGGTTTAATTCATCCGGCTGTTTGTTGCGACATCAACAAATCCACCCTGGGGAGGCCACTTGAATTGAAATGTGCGTGAAATGCAATTGGACACAACTGGTTAGCTGCCACGCCAGAGGGAAACTGTTGAATGGACTGGATTCGCAACTGTCCCAGTTTCACTGAGATTCACAGAGTGAAACCAACTATAAACACTTGAGGTTTGCAGTAATTTGATGTTTAGAATGGCCTCCTCTGCTGCAGTAACTGTGCCAATGAAGTTGATTATATCACTGCTCACAATCTCACGGCACAATATCGCACTTTCCCCCAGTGAATTACAGAATTAAGTGTCGGCTAAAAACATTGTATTTCCACAAGGGAGAGTGTAATTATAGGAACAGGAGTCGGCCATTTCGCCGTTTGAACCTGTTCTGCCATTCAATGAGATCACGGCTGATCTGTGACCTAACTCCAAATACCCGCCTTTGCCCCAAACCCCTTAATACCTTTTGGTTAACAAAAATCTATCAATCTCCGATTTAAATTTAACAATTGACCTCGCATCAATTGTGTTCGTGGAAGAGAGTTCCAATCCTCCACCACCCTTTGTGTGTAGAAGTGTTTCCTAATTTCACTCCTGAAAGACCTGGCTCTAATTTTTAGATTATGCCCCTCAGTCATAGACTCCCCAACCAGCGGAAATAGTTTCTCTCTATCTACCCTATCAGTTCCCCTTAATAACTCCATGCTGTACCTGAGCTGGTGTGCTTCATTGGGTAGTGTAAAGGGAGCTGTACGCTGCATTGAACACATTCTGTATCTGAGTTGGTTGTGCTTGGTGAACCAATTCAGCGAGAGCTTTACTCTGTATCTAACCCGTGCTGTACCTGAGTGAACAATTTTTGATGGGACAGTTTAGAGGGAGCTTTATTCTATATCTAACCCGTGCTGTACCTGCACTGAGTGTGTTAGATGGGACAGTGTAGAGGGAGCTTTAACCCAATATTGCCCATGATGTCTCCCCCCAATTACTGCTCCGACGGTCCCAACACTTGATAACCCTGATGATCGCTCCACGAACGGCCTTTGACGCCTGTTCCTGTTACAGGGAATAGACTGGTTTCAGAAAACAGAGGTTGCGATAACCTGCCTTCTTCCAACAGCATTCCCTCAAACTGATTCTCGCTGCCGAGCAGTTGGGAGACGCACTGCCTGATGTAAAGAGAGGGGAGACTTTGAGGTGTATAATGCAAGAGGTTGGCATGGGGGCCATTGAATAGTGGGTCCTCACATTTGGAGGATGGGAGGGAGAATTCATAATGAGTAATTTTGGGAGTCTGTGCTCCCTGTTTGGAGTCTCAGTACATGGGAGTGGTGTCGGAGACAGGACTGATTGTACAACTTGCGCTCATGCCCAGTGAGACTGCACATCAGGAGCAGGGCCTGGTCATGTGACCAGGTAATACCTGGAGTGGGCGGGGCTTGGACTTGTTTGTGACATCATTCCTGGCTTCTGTTGTGATTGGCTTCTGGCTCCTTTGTGATGTCACCTGGGGACAGGTTTACGCCCCTGGTTACACACCATCAGTGGGATGTCACTGTGGGAGGAGCTGGAGTTGGCAGCAGTCTGGAGAGTGAGTTTAGTCCCTATAAATAGGGGCAAGGAAAGAAAAGAACAATTTAATAGTAAAGTAAGTAATTCAACCAAATGTCATTAAATGTAAATATATTGAACTAATCATAGTCACAAAAACAGTCCCACTGTATTCTCGTTTCAGATTCTAGAATTAATAATCATTTTTATATTACCAGTTTCTTGGGGTGAGCAATATCTCAGGAAGCTGGAGAGAGAGAAGTCGAATCATCACCACACTAACTGGGACTGGAGAAATGTCACTGGGTTCACAGAGCAGATCTGGTGGGACAAGACCTCCAGTGTCGGAGATGGGATAAAACAGGAAGCTTCTACAATGATTGGAAAGGTAAGGAACTCTACTGAGAGTCCCATCAGTCCAGGATTTTGTCAAAGTGAGAGTCTAACCAGATACTGGGAGCTGTTCAACATCTACCATCAGGCTCCGCCTTTGATGCGGCAAGTTGACCGGAGCTCAACTCGTATATAAACCTTGCCCAGACCTCACCTGGGAGTGTTTGACACCTCCGTGTAGAGGGATTTTTATTCAGTATCAATCCCATGCTGTACCTGAGCTGGTGTGCTTCACTGGGTAGTGTAAAGGGAGCTGTACGCTGCATTGAACACATTCTGTATCTGAGTTGGCTGTGCTTGCTAAACTAATTTAGAGAGAGCTTTATGCTGTATCTAACCCGTGCTGTACCTGGCCTGGGAATGTTTAATGGGATAGTGTAGAGGGAGCTATACTTTACATCTAACACGTGCTATACCTGACTTGGGAGTGTTTGATGGGACTGTGACAGGGAACACTCTATCTAACCCGTTCTATACCTCACTTCTGAATTTTTTTATGGTATAGAGTAGTGACAGCTTTACTCTGTATCTAACGCTTGCTGTACCTGCTCTGGGAGTGTTTGATGGGACAGTGTAGAGGGAGCTTTAACCCATTATTGCCCATGATTTCCCCTCCAATTATTGCTCCGAAGGTCCCTGAACCTGATATCCCTGATGATATCACTGATTATTTCTGCTGACACCACTTCCTATTACAGGGTATAGACTGGTTTCAGAACAGAGAGGAGGTTGTAATATCCCTGCCGTATCCCAAAACCATTGTCTGAAGCTCCCACTCACCGCCAAAGCAGGAGGGAGACACACTGCCTGATTGAAAGAGAAGGGAGACTTTGAGGTGTATAAGCAAGAGGTGGACATGGGGGTCATTGAATAGTGGGTCCTCACAGTTTGAGGATGGGAGGGAGAGTTTATAACGGGTAATTTTGGGAGTCTGTGCTCCCTGCAGCACCAGCGGACCCACACCAGAGAGAAGCCATTCGAAGGCACAGTGTGTGGGAAGCCGTTTAGCCAGTCGGGTCACTTTACAGCACACCAGCGAACTCTCACCGGGGTGAAACGATTCAGACGCACAGTGTGTGCGAAGGGGTTTAATTCATCCTGCTGTTTGTTGCGACATCAGCAAACCACCCTGGGGAGACCACTTGAGTTGTACTGTGTGTGAAATGAAATTTGACACATCTGGTTAGCTGCCACACCAGTGAATTGACACCAGAGGGAAACTGTTGAATGGACTGGATTCACAACTGTCCCTGTTTCACTGAGATTCACAGAGTGAAACCAACTAAAAACACTTCAGGTTTGCAGTAATTTGATGTTTAGAATGGCCTCCTCTGCTGCAGTAACTGTGCCAATGAAGTTGATTATATCACTGCTCACAATCTCACGGCACAATATCGCACTTTGTCCCTTTCACTTTCTCTGAAGTACAGATTAAGTGTCGGCTAAAAACATTGTATTTCCACAAGGGAGAGTGTAATTATAGGAACAGGAGTCGGCCACTTAGCCCCTCGAGCTGTTCCGCCATTCAGTGAGATCCTGGCTGATCTGTGACCTAACTCCATATACCCGCCTTTGCCCATATCCCTTAATACATTTAGTTAACAAAACTATGTCAATATCAGATTTAAATTTAACAATTGATCTCGAATTAATAGCCGTTTGCGGAAGAGAGTTCCAAACTTCTACCACCCTTTGTGTGTAGAAGTATTTCCTAACTTCGCTCCTGAAAGGCCTCCCCAAGCAGTGGAAATGGTTTCTCTCTATCTACCCTATCAGCAACGCTCCCTCAGTCCCGACAGCCTGGGACCGGTTTCTTCAGTGATAAATTTTGCGTGTGTGCGAAACTGAGACTGGGCCGCGCACCCAAAAAATTAGGCGGAACATTGCCTCTCGCTTCCCCTTAATATCTTGAAAACTTCGATCAAATCACCCCTGAACCTTCTAAATTCCAGAAATACAACCCGGGTTTGTGTAATCTCTCCTCGTAATTTAACCCTTGGAGACCAGGAATCATTCTGGTCAATCTACGCTGCACTCCCTCCAAGGCCAATATATCCTTCCTAAGGTGTGGTGCCCAGAACTGCTCCCAGAACCCCAGGTGTGGTCTAACCAGGGCTCTGTATAGCTGCAGCATAACTTCTACCCTAATAATAGATTCAAAGAAATTCTAGCACATCGAGAGGCCACCCGGCCCATTGTACCCTTCTAGCTCAGTAACTGGGACCCTTTCACTCCAATCCCGTATTCCTCTTTTCCAAATGTCGATATTACAAGTTTGGGTTTGCTGTTAGATATTCTCTCGAGTACAGCGGTGCTCATCTCTCCTGTAAGCGGTCAGCGCCTGACGTTTAGGACTGTGTCCTCGCTGCCCGATGTCTAATTATACAATAGTGTAGCCCCCAAGTGTAACATTAACACCCCCTTGTGGTCTGAACCAGATATCCGAGTCTTTTCTAGATGCCTCTCCAATCTTTCCACAGAGGTGCCGCAAAAACTCTTGGGAAAATGCAAATCGATAAACTGCATTGGTTCACAGTGAGTGAACATACAGAGCAACAGTTCCAATGGTACAATGTGCCCACGTATTAACATCGAATAACCAACATGCTATGCTGCCCTGCAGCAGTGGGTGTCTTGCTTGAGTTAAACCAAATTACTTAATTCCTAACCCTCAGAGTCTCAGTAAGAGCCCTCATAGTTCATAGAATCATAGAATGTTACAGCAGAGAAGGAGGCCATTCGGCCCATCGTGCCTGTGCCGGCTCTGTGCAAGAGCTATTCATAGTCCCACTCCCTGGCTCTGTCTCCATAGCCCAGCAAATCTTTCCCTTCAAGTATTGATCCAATTCCCTTTTGAAAGTTACTGTTGAATCTGTTTCCACCGCCCTTTCAGGCAGCACATTCCAGATCACAACAACTCGCTGCGTATTTTTTTTCCCCGTGTCGCCTCTAGTTTTCTCTTTTTAAAAACCTGACTGCCAACCTGTGGGTCTTTGTACTCTTGTCTCCTGTCCATCAGGAAGTTGATGCTTGGTTCGTGATTCTTCCTCATGTCCAGGGGTTAGTTCGAGAGCAGGAAGCTCACAGCAGGTCAGTCAGCATCGATGGAGAGATCAGAAAAGTTAATGTTTTGGAGCTCCTGAAATGGCAGCTTTTCCGTTCTCTCCACCCCACTGATGCTGAGTGACAGGTTGTGTTTCCAGCATTTTCTGTTTCTTGTTTGAAGCTGCTGAATCAAGGCTGCTGCTGTGCCTCTCTCCATCCCTCCCCATTTTGAAACCAGCTTCATGTAAAGCTCCACAGGAAGGGCCATTCCAACACGGCATGGTGGGAATGTTTCTTTGGAGTCCCCAAGTTGAGATCGTGACTCTCCTCTTGTTCCCAATCATCATGGGCAACAGATTTAATGTCTGACTCTTTAATGTACATTCTGTAAATGCCTATAGCCTTTCTTTTAAAATCTGTGTGGATTCACTTTCTTTTAGAATCCAGCACTTAAAACACAACTCTTTTCCAATCCTATCTGTGGAAAAATCGTCAAAAAGGGTTAAAATGGGACTTCGGAACAGGCCATTCGGCCCCTTGTGCCTGTTCCACCATTCTGTGAGATCATGGTTGATCTGGACCTCAACTCCATTTACCCACCTTTTCACCATCTCCCTGATATCCTTACCCAGAAACACCTGTCAATCTCAGTCTTGGAAATTTCAATTGACCCCGAGCAACCACAGCCTTTTGGGGAGAGAGTTCCAGATTTCCACGACCCTTTGTGTGAAAAAGTTCTTCCTGATTTCACTCCTGAATGGCCAAGCTGTAATTTTAAGATTTTGCTCCTTGTTTTGGTTTCTCTGTATCTACCCGAGCGAATCCTATTATCATTTTTAACACTTTGGTTAGATCCCCCCTCAAGCTTCTAAACTCAGGCGAATACAAACCGAGTTTCTGTAACCTGTCCCCATAATTGAACCCTTTAAATTCTGGTGAATCTGCGCTGCCCCCCCTCCAAAGCCCAGATATCCTTCCTGAGGTGCGGTGCCCAGAATCCATCCTATTCCCCGATCAGTGCTTTTATAATCTCTGCCCCAACAATCACCCCTTGCAGAGCATTCCGTATCTTTGGAGAGGCTGGAGAAGCTGGGATTGTTATCATTAGAGCAGAGAAGGTTAAGGGGAGATTTGATAGAAGTGTTCAAAATGCTGAGGGGTTTTGAGAGAGTAAATAAGGAGAAACTGTTTCCACTGACAGGAGGGTCAGTAACCAGAGCTCACAGATTTCAGATAATTGGCAAAAGAACCAGGGCGGAGATCAGAAGACATTTATTTAGGCAGAGAATTGTTGTGATCTGGAACGCACTGCCTGAAAGGTTGGTGGAAGCAGATTCAATAGTAACTTTCAAAAGGGATTTGGATAAATACTTGAAAAGGATAAACTTTCAGGGGAGTGGGACTAATTGGAGAGCTCTTTCAAAGAGCCAACACTGACACGATGGGCCGAATGGCCTCCTTCAGTGCTCCACGATCTCAATGAAAAGTTTTCTCCAACTTTCCCCTCCTTGTTCCCCTGCCAAACCTGAGCCGATGCACTTCTATTACAGCCTCACCGACCAATGTAACAATCCCTTGCCACCAACCCCCACAGAACTGTATAAATCGCTGAGGTTCCCCAGTAAGAAAGGCCCCAATTCTTTCAGCCATTCTTTATACTGTGTTCAGCTTGGATTCACAATCTTCATCTAGCCCTGTCTGTCCTGATCTCTCTCTCTAAGACACATCATAGTTGTTCATTATTGCCTCTGGTTGAATAGATGCCCAGTTTTGACTGATCAGATCACTGCCAGCTGGTGACTGAGCAGTGGTTTGTTCAGTGGCTTTGCCAGAACTTGATGTTATCGGCAGTAATACCCTGGGCTCTGGAGCAGCTCATTTCCTGATTGGTACATCAGGGGTTGTTTCCACTGAAGCTGAGATTTAATAGAGTTTTTAAAATAATTTGTTTAGGGAAAGCCCATCTCTCCCACAACTGGGAGATGCTCTTTCAGACGTGATGCTTCCACCCTCTAGAGAGAGAGACAGAAAACAGGCCCAGATGAGAGAAAGACACACAGGCACAGATGCTTCTTCTCCCTGGAGAGAAGAGGAACAGACAAAAACAAGAACAGACAGAAAGATATATTTATTGTGATAATTAAAGGAATCATATTTCACCCCTCTGAAATCAGACTGGGTTCAGAAGCCGAGGGCTTTCAGGCAGGCTAGAAGGTTGAGAAAGTTGCAGAGAGGTTCAAACATTCTTTAAAAGCTAGAAGGTGTTTTAACGCCAAATTTGGAAGCCTTATGGTAGAGTTTAGCTAATCAGAAGCAAAAGAGTGCAGCAGTGAAATAGAACCGAGAATTCCAGCACTGACCAGGATAGCTAAAGCTAGAAACTGACTGAAGTAAGATGGCGATGACCGTGGATGATGACCTGCTACAGGTCTCCCAGAGGAAGGTGGAACTGCCCAATGTCACAGCAGCCACCCTCCGACATATCTTGTGCTGATATCCCGAAAGGACAGTCAGACCACTAGAAGCTGAGCAGTGATTCATTGAATATGGACTGTAAATGTAGCCTTGCCCAGTCTGTGAGTTACTGTTACAGTGCTGAGATATTGTGAACATTACTGTTGAACCTCCAGTGCTTTAGGTTCTCTGATCACTTTGCTCTGACTGTAAAGTCCAACTGAACCTTATGATGGGATTAATTGTGTTTTGCAGCTGTTAAACAGGTTAGTGCTGGTTAATGCACCCTGTCTGGTTTATACTCAGATGACGGATAAACTGGGAGTTAATTTACATCCAGTGTTGTCCTGCTGTTGATTGATCCGTTTAGGTTAACTAGCCTAAATTTTTCTCTTTGAACTATTTATCCACTTTCTTTTGAAAAGCAAATCCACACTGTCCATAGGCCTCAGCACCATGCTGCACCCACACTGTCCATAGGCCTCAGCACCATGCTGCACTCACACTGTCCATAGGCCTCAGCACCATGCTGCACCCACACTGTCCATAGGCCTCAGCACCATGCTACACCCACACTGTCCATAGGCCTCAGCACCATGCTGCACCCACACTGTCCATAGGCCTCAGCACCATGCTGCACCCACACTGTCCATAGGCCTCAGCACTATGCTGCACCCACACTGTCCATAGGCCTCAGCACCATGCTGCACCCTCACTGTCCATAGGCCTCAGCACCATGCTGCACCCACACTGTCCATAGGCCTCAGCACCATGCTGCACCCACACTGTCCATAGCCTCAGCACCATGCTGCACCCACACCTCTTGCAATATGTCTACAGTATCACTCACTTGTTCATACATTCGTATGTATTTGCTCAATATCACCATGGAGACCACTTAAAGTCTCTCTTTCTAAACATTATTTGTATATATAGATTTTCATTGTGTGATATCTTCATTAAAAACAGAAGTAGGATCCTGACTATCGTCCCCTCAATCCTTCTGAAACTTCAACATAGACAATATAGGCTGGGTGAGCATTCCTTTATGTTTTTCTTAATGTTTCCAACATTCACAGTCGAGTGGATGAAATCACGTCCTTCTCGGGATCAAACATTGGGAGTCGCACTAACATTTCAATTCTGAATGGATAGATGTGGGATCATTTTCAGGTGGGTGAGGCGGGGGTTTCTTGTTTATGTCGAGTGTCAGAGAGGATCCGCCCCGTTTTGAGCTGATTTTTCGGTTGTATTCCAGTATAACCGGAACAACTTGTCCAAAATCATAAAGGATAGCTGATGGAGTTTTATATTTTATATCCGTATTCTTTCCATCCAGATTATGCCATTGGCAATACCGGACTCGGATGGTTATATTATTTAATAGATCGACAGGGATGTATCCCTGTATTGTTTGTTCTAATGATCTGCTCGAGATGTTTACTATCTGTTGTTGATTCACTAGGTGTACACGGTCTAGAGGCAATCAATTGCTCACATCTACTTGTTTCTCAGTTATAACTATCAGGAAAGGATGAGCAGGCTGGGCCTTTTTTTCTTCAAAAGAGAAGGCTGAGGGTGACCGAATAGAGGTGTTTAAAATTCTGAAAGATTTTGATAGATTAGACAGAGAGAGTGTTTTCACTTGTGGGGAAGAGCAAAACTAGAGGCCATCAATATAAGATAGTTACCAAGAAATCAAATAGGGAATTCAGAAGAAACTGCTTCACCCAGAGAGTGGTGAGAATGTGGAACTTGCTACTGCGAGGAGTAGTTGAGGGGAATAGTATAGACGCATTTAAGGGGAAGCTAGATAAGTATATGAGGGAGAAGGGAATAGAGGGTTCTGCTGATAGAGTTAGATGAGGAAGGATGGGAGGAGGCTCGAGTGGAGCATCAATGCCGGCATGGCCTGGTTGGGCCGAATGGCCTGTTTCTGTGCTGTATATTCTATGTAATTCTATTCTGGCCAGAGTTTTTAAGTCCACAATAGTCTCGATTTCTTCCAGAGCCAGTCCTATGATGTCCTGTGCCACCTCCCGACTGTCCGTATAGCCTCTCTGGGGATATTTTTAAATTTGTCTTCCTGAATTTCCAAATCCTTAACTGATGGGGTATTCCAACCAGTTGCTGTACCGAATCCTCCCATTCCCAACTTGTCTCATAGGGACCTTTTCCTTCCCTTCTCACTCTCTTCCTCCTCTGGATCATTCTGTGGTTCCTCACAGTCCAGGGCATGTTTTTTATATCCGTGCAGTAGATTGGCAAATTCCCAGTCCGGGATCAAGGTTTGTTCTTGGATCCTGAATTCAAAGAATCCTTGCTTGAATTCTTGAAATTGATTGTTGCTTACTTCCTCTTGCCCAGTTCTCCTGTCACAGTACCTCTAAGTCTGAGCTTCCCTTCATACTGCAGTATCTTGTCCTATGATCAAACTTTGGCAGACCGGTCCAATTGGTCTGGACTATCGGTGCCCATTTTTGTAAATCAATAACCAGTGGTTTTACCACATATTACACATTCTGAATTATAATACATAATACTCCTGGGTCAGGACTCCCCAATCAGTGGGCCAAATTTTATTTCTGGTCAATCACTTACCACTTTCGCATTGTCCCTTTGATAAGGTTTTGTTTGGTCCACATGGTCCCACTTACCCTCCATTTGTCATTTGGTGTCCTTAGTTCTAACCGTTTGGAGCCAATGTCTCCATTACTGTGAACGGTGCTCTCCACTTGGGATACAGTGAGTGGGAAGGATTACCGAACCATTTTAACAGAACCTTATCACCAGCTAGGTACAAATAGTCCATGTGTGTAAGTTCCTGGTTTCCTTTGATTGTATCGGCAGCCCTTCCCAATTGGTGGGCCATCCACCCATTCATTTCCCTGATGGCCTTCTTCAGATGAATGACAGACTCGGTTTGATCAACTACTCCCTTCAGAGAGTCCGACAACCCCTCGTACATGAGGTGCTCTGGGCGTCTCGTACTTCGCCCTGTCATTAGGGTCTCAATCCCAGAGCGCAGCAAGGAGTGGATCTGCTGGCCAGCGAGGCTAATGGCAACTTCACATCCCAATCCCTGCCATTTATTGCTCCAAATTTTCTGGAAATTATTTATAAAGTGCAGTTTGCTCTTTCCACTGTCCCTGGTGACTGTGTGAATTGTGGAACTGGTTTTATGTCCAACAAATTCATGCATTGAGCCATGACCTCTTTTGGCGAACCTCACTGAGTGGTTTATTGTCCTACCAGAGCTTTAGCAATGGGGATAGCTTGCACCCATTTCGAAACTAATCCGCTCCAAGTAAAATATATTTGTTTCCTATTGCGGTTGTAGTTTAAGGCTCTATCCAATCAATTTGTAATGAGCACCATGGTCCCTGTTTTAGTCGGGTCACAGGGTGGGTGGGGTTCCTTTATTTTGTAGTGATCATATTTACATGGGCGCGTGTGAGACATTGGTTCCAGCGTATTGTTCCATTCATTGCCATTTCTGGCCAACAGCCCAAGTCTCTCACCCACTGTAAGGTTTTCACTGCTGTTCAGCTGTTGAGGCATTGTGAGCTGTGTCCAGTAATATGGCCCAACTCTCTCAACCCTCCTTCGCTATTGGGAAATGGGTTGTATGGAACGCAGTTTCTTGTTCTACGGTCAACTTATTGAAATCATAAAATGATACAACATAGAAGGAGGCCATTGGGCCCATCGTGCCTGTGCCGGCTCTTTGGTCGAGCTATCCAGTTAATCCCACTCCCCTGCTCTTTCCCCATAGCCCTGCACATTTTCCCCTTCAAGTATTTATCCAATTCTCTTTTGAAAATTACTATTGAATCTGCTTCCACCGCCCTTTCAGGCAGTGCATTCCAGATCACAACAACTCGCTGCGTAAAAAAACTGTCTTCCCATCTCCCCCCTGGTTCTTTTGCCAATTATCTGAAATCTGTTTGCTCTGGTTACTGACCCTCCTGTCAGTGGAAGCAGTTTCTCCTTATTTACTCTCACACCTCGATCAAATCTCCACTTAACCTTTTCTGCTCTAAGGAGAACAACCCCAGCTTCTCCAGTCTATCCCCGTAACTGAAGTCCCTCATCCCTGGTACCATTCCAGTAAATCTCTTCTGCCCCCTCTCCTAGGCCTTGACATCCTTCCTATAGTGTGGTGTATTGAACACAATACTCCAGCTGGGGCCTAACCTGTGTTTATAAAGGTTGAGCATAACTTCTTGCTTTTACATTCTATTCCTCTATTAATAAAGCCAAGGATCCCATCTGCTTTTTAACAGCCTTCTCAACTTGTCCTGCCCCCTTCAAAGATTTGTGTCCATGCACCTCATGTCTCTCTGTTCCTGCACCCCCTTTAATTTTGTACCATTTAGTTCATATTGCCTCTTCCTACCAAAATGTATCAACTCACACTTCTCTCTGTTAAATTTCATCTGCCATGTGTCTGCCCATTTCACCAGTCTGTGTGTGCTCCTGAAGTCTGTTACTATCCTCCTCATTGTTCACTACATTTGAGTTTCGTGTCATCTGCAAACTTTGAAATTATGCCCTGTATAGCCAAGTGTGAGGTGATACATTTTGGTAGGAAGAATGAGGAGAGACCATACACACTAAACAGTACAATTTTAAATGGAGTACAAGAACAGAGAGACCTGGGGGTACTTGTGCACAAATCTTTGAAGGTGGCAGGACAGGTTAACACAGCAGTTAATAAACCACATGGGATCCTGGGCTTCATAAATAGAGGCAGAGAGTACAAAAGCCAGGAAGTTCTGCCAAACCTGTATAAAACGCTAGTTCGGCCCCAGCTTGTGTCCAATTCTGAGCACCACACTTTTGGAAGGACATGACGGCTTTGGAGAGGGTGGAGAGATTTACTATAATGGTTCCAGGGATGAGGGATTACAGTTCCGGGGACAGACTGGAGAAGCTGGGTTGTTCTCCTTGGGTCAGAGAAGGCTAAGAGGAGATTTGACAGAGGTGTTTAAAAGCATAAAGGATTTAGATGGAGTAAATAAAGAGAAACAGTGCTGAGAGGTTGTTTCCCCTGGCTGGCGAGTCTAGAACTAGGGGGAATAGTCTCAGGATAAGGGGTCGGCCATTTAAGACTGAGATGAGGAGGAATTTCTTCACTCAGAGGGTTGTGAATCTTTGGAATTCTCTACTCCAATGGGCTGTGGATGCTGAGTCATTGAGTGTATTTAAGGCTGAGATAGATTTTTTGGACTCTAGGGGAATGAAGGGATGTGGGGATCCGGCGGGGAAGTGGAGTTGAGATCGAAGATCAGCCATGATCTCATTGAATGGCGGAGCAGGCTCGAGGGGCCGTATGGCCTACACCTGCTCCTAATTCTTATGTTCTTAGTTTCCAATGGCTGAAGGCTCGATCACGAGAGGGCACAGATTTAAGGTGATTGGCAAAAGAACCAGAGGCGACATGAGCAAAAACATTTTTATGTAACGTGTGGTTAGGATTTGGATTGCTCTGCCTGATAGGGTGGTGGATACAGATTCATTGTAGCCTTCAAAAGGGAACTGGATACATACTTGAGGAGAAAAAATTGCAGGGATATGGGGTACGAGCGGGGCAGTGGGACTAACTCGATTGCTCTTTGAAAGAGCCAGTGCAGACTCGATGGACTGAATGGCCTCCTTCTGTGATGTTCTACTGAGATTCGATTCTATGATACAGCCCCTCTGACAGTGCAGCACTCCCTCAGTACTGCCCCTCTGACAGTGCAGCACTCCCTCAGTACTGCCCCTCTGACAGTGCAGCACTCCCTCAGTACTGCCCCTCTGACAGTGCAGCACTCCCTCAGTACTGCCCCTCTGACAGTGCAGCTCTCCCTCAGTACTGCCCCTCTGACAGTGCAGCACTCCCTCAGTACTGCCCCTCTGACAGTGCAGCAGCTCCCTCAGTACTGCCCCTCTGACAGTGCAGACACTCCCTCAGATACTGCCCCTCTGACAGTGCAGGCACTCCTCAGTACTGCCCCTCTGACAGTGCAAAACTCCCTCAGTACTACCTCGCTGACAGTGCAGCGTTGCCTCAGTACTGTCCCTCCGACACTGTAGCACTCCTTCAGTACTGCCCCTCTGACACTGCAGCACTCCCTCAGTACTGCCCCTCTGACAGTGCAGCGCTCCCTCAGTACTGCCCCTCCGACAGTGCAAATAAAATGTCCACGTTTACTTACAGTATTGGACCTCTTGATTTCAATCTCTTCCTTTCACTTTGGGTACACTATAAATTTTAATAAATATTTATTTTCTGCCACTTTTTTCTCCTTCTCGTGTTGTAGTATCAAATGTTGTTTGAAAGTCCCTGCAGCAAGGGGTCCTGAGAGACGGGAACTATCTGGGTGGGACTGCACTCGCCTGGTTCCATTCTTATCTATCCAGTCGTAGACAGAGAATCACCTGCAATGGCTCCTCTTCCTGCTCCTGCACCGTTACTTCTGGAGTCTCCCAAGGATCTATCCTTGGCCTCCTTCTATTTCTCATCTACATGCTGCCCCTCGGCAACATCATCCCAAAACACATCAGGTTCCACATGTACGCTGACGACACCCAGCTTTACCTCACCACCACCCTCTCGACCCCTCCACAGTCTCTAAATTGTCAGACTGTCCGACATCCAGTATTGGATGAGCAGAAATTTCCTCCAACTAAATATCGGGAAGACCAAAGACATTGACTTCGGGCCCCGCCACAAACTCCGTTCGCTCGCCACCGACTCCATCCCTCTCCCCGGCAACTGTCTGAGGCTGAACCAGACCGTTCACAACCCTGGTGACCTATTTGACCCCGAGATGAGCTTCCGACCACATATCCACACCATCACTAAGACGGCCTACTCCCAGCTCCGTAACATCGCCCGACTCCACCCCGCCTCATCTCATCTGCTGCTGAAACCCTCATCCGTGCCTTGTTATCTCTAGACTTGACTATTCCAATGCTGGGCTCCCATCTTCCACCCCACATAATCTTGAGCTCATCCTAAACTCTGCTGCCCATATCTAATGTGCACCAAATCCCGTTCACCCATCATCCCTGTGCTTGCTGACCTACATTGGCTCCCGGTCCAGCAATCCCTCGATTTTAAAATTCTCATCCTTGTTTTCAAATCCCTCCATGACCTCGCCCCTCCCAGCCCTACAACCCTCCGAGATCTCTGCACTCCTCCAATTCTGGCCTCTTGAGCTTCCCCGATTTTAATCGCTCCACCATTGGCAGCCGTGCCTTCAGCTGCCAAGGCCCTGAGCTCTGGAATTCGCTCCCTAAACCTCTCCGCCTCTCTACCTCTCTCTCCTCCTTTAAGACGCTCCTTAAAACCCACCTCTTCGACCAAGCTTTTAGTCATCTGTCCTAAAATCTCCTGATGTGGCTCGGTAACGCTCCTGTGAAGAACCTTGAGGCGTTTTACTACGTTAAAGGAGCTAAATAAATCCAAGTTGTTGCTGAGCTGCCTGGATTTGCCCAGTGCTGGGAGACAGACCTGGAATCGCTTCTCTATTTACTGTACAGCTGACTCTGTGCAACCCTCAGATTTGATGTACTTGTGCTGCACAATGTTTAACCAGGCTCCACAATTCAGGGTTTGCAGCACTGTCCCCAGATTTAGAAAGCATTCATCGAAAGATCAAATAAAGGGGTAATTGTGCTGGGGATTGAAAAACGTCTCGTACAAAGCTGCTGTAAAAGGGAGGTGAGAATGTGGGACTGTGTCATGGAGTTTGTGTATCTGGGAAGTAGAAGGCGGCCTGATGCGGGTTACAGTTGTTAGGTGTGGGGTTATAGAAAGGTCCTAAGTGCGATATATATGGCGCCGACTGAGAGTTTTGCAGAATGTGCAAAGACTCGAATCCATTGCACAAGGGAGCTGCTGCCCCTGGATCCGCAGTGACCCCATCGTGAACTGTCTCCGGGACCCCATTTGCTCTTTGCTCTCTGACCCTGAGGAGCAAACAAAAGCTCGAGGCGTGTGTCAGGACAGCAGTAATATCAGCAACCCGAGTTTTAAACATGGCCGGAAATTCTCTGCAATATTAAATTGCATTGCTTAATTTTAGATCCTAGAATTGTCTTTCTGTATGAACCTAATTCTAACCCAGGAGACGATTTCCTCTGTGCATTGTGCTCAAGGAGATCCCAAACCCGCCCATAAGTGCGGATTTACCATCTCACTAGTGTGAATTTTCCTCTCAGTTGCCAAATATCTATTTCAACATAAATAAAAGTGAGCTGGTATATTTTAGTTTGAGGAATAAGGAGGCCACATACTGCTTGGAAAATAAGAGTCTAAATGGGGTAGAGCAGCAAAAAGATCTAAAGTAAACACTCACAGATCAGTAAAAGTAGCAGCGCAAGTTAACAAAGCCACACAAAGTGCAAACAAAGCACTGGGATTCATTTCTAGAGGAATAGAATTCAAAAGCAGAGAGGTTATGTTAGACTTGTATTGAACCTTGGTTAGATCACATTTAGAGTTCGGTGCACAGTTATGGTTCATATTATAAAAAGGAAGTAGAGGCACTGGAGAAAGTACAAAACAGATTCAAAAGGATGATCCCAGACCGGAGAGGTTATAACTCTCAGGAATGACTGAGCAGACTGGGGCTCTTTTCTCTAGAAAGACTGAGAGGAGCCCTTTTAGAGGTCTTTAAAATTCTGAAGGGATTCGATAGAGCAGACATGGAGAAGATGCTTCCAGCAGCAGATCTGGTGGGACAAGACCCCCAGTGTCGGAGACAGGATAAAACAGGAAGCTTCAACAATAATTGTAAAGGTGAGGAACTCTACTGAGAATCCCATCAGTCCAGGGTTTTGCTGAGGTGAGAGTCTAACCAGCTACTGGGAGCTGTTCAACATCTGCCATCAGGCTTGGCCTTTGATGCAGCCAGTTGACCGAAGCTTAACTTGTATGTAAACTTTGGCTGTGCTTGGTGAACCAATTTAGAGAGAGCTTTTAGACTGTATCCAACCCATGCTGTACCTGACCTGGGAGTGTTTGATGGGACAGTGTAGAGGGAGCTATCTCATGATTGCCCATGATGTCCTCTCCAATTATTGCTCTGATGGTCCCAACACTTGATAACCCCGATGATCGCTCCTCTTACGGCTTTTGACGCCTGTACCTGTTACAGGGAATAGACTGGTTTCAGAAAACAGAGGTTGCTTAACCCCTGCCTTATCCCAACACCATTCTCTCAAATTGATTCTCACTGTCGAAGCTGTTGGGAGGCACGGTGCCTGATATAAAGAGAGGGGAGACTTGGAAGTGTATAAAGCAAGAGGTGGACATGGGGGCCATTGAATAGTGGGTCCTCATATTTGGAGAATGGGAGGGAGAATTCGTAAGGGGTAATTTTGGGAGTCTGTGCTCCCTGCCTGGTGTCTCCGTACATGGGAGCGGGTTCGGAGACAGGACTGATTGTACAACCTGCGATCATGCCCAGTGAGACTGTACATCAGGAGCAGGGTGTGGTCATGTGACCTGGTAATACATGGACTGGGAGGGGCTTGGGCTGCTTTGTGACATCGTTCCTGGCTGCTGTTGTGATTGGCTTGTGGCTCCTTTGTGATGTCACCTGGAGACAGGTTTACGCCCCTGGTTACACATCAGCGGGATGTCACTGTGGGAGGAGCTGGAGTCGGCAGCAGTCTGGCGAGTGAGTTTAGTCCCTATAAATAGGGGCAAGGAAAGAAAAGAACAATTTAACAGTAAAGTAAGTAATTCAACCAAATGTCATTAATTGTAAATATATTGAACTGATCATAGTCACAAAAACAGTCCCACTGTATTCCAGTTACAGATTGTAAAATTAATAATCATTTTTATATTACCAGTTTCTTGGAGTGAGCAATATCTCTGGAAGGTGGAGAGAGAAGTCGAATCATCACCACACTAACTGGAACTGGAGAAATGTCACTGGGTTCACAGAGCAGATCTGGTGGGACAAGACCTCCAGTGTCGATGACAGGATAAAACGGGAAGCTTCTACAATGATTGGAAAGGTAAGGAACTCTACTGAGAATCCCATTAGTTCAGGATTCAGAGCTAAGAGTCTAACCAGATACTGGGAGCTGTTCAACATCTGTCATAAGGCTTGGACTTTGATGCGGCATTTGACCGGAGCTTACCTCGTACATAAACCTTGCCCGCACCTCACCTGGGAGTGTTTGACACCTACATGGAGAGGGATTTTTATTCTGTATTGATCCCATGCTGTGCCTGAGCTGGTGCACGTCATTGGGTAGTGTAAAGGGAGCTGTACGCTGCACTGAACACATTCTGTATCTGAGTTGGCTGTGCTTGGTGAACTAATTTAGAGGGAGCTTCACTCTGTATCTAACCCGTGCTCTGCGACTGTTTGATGGGACAGTATAGAGGGAGCTTCACTCTGTATTCAACCCGTGCTGTACCTGCCCTGGGACAGTTTGATGGGACTGTGTAGCGGGATCTTTTCACTCTATCTAACCCGTGCTCTACCTGACCTGAGAGTTATTGATGCAACGATGTAGAGGGAGCTTTACTCTGAATCTAACCCGTGCTGTACCTGCCCTGGGAGTGTTCGATGGGACTGTCTACAGGGAACCTTACACTGTTCTAACTCGTGCTATACCTGACCTGAGAATTTTTGGTGGAACAGTGTAGACAGAAATCTACGCTGTATCTAACCTGTGCTATACCTGCACTGGGACTGTATGGTGGGACAGTGTAGAGGGAGCTTTACTCTGTAGCTAACCCGTGCTATACCAGACTTGGGAGTGTTTGATAGAACCATAGAATAGTTACAGTACAGAGGAGGCCATTCGGCCTGTCGAGTCCGTGCCAGCTCTCTGCAAGAACACTTCAGCTAGCCCCACTCCCCTACCCTTTCTCCGGAGCACTGCAACATTTTCTTCCTTCAGGTACATATCCAATTCCCTTTTGAAAGCCACGATTGAATCTGCCTCCATCACACTTTCAGGCAGTGCATTCCAGATCCTAATCCCGCCCGATCTCCATATCCCTTGATTCCCCAAAATTCCATCAATCTCAACCTTGAATATACTCGAAGACTCAGCATCCACAGCCTTCTGGGGCAGAGAATTCCAAAGATTCACAACCCTCTGAGTGAAGAAATTCCTCCTCATCTCGGTCTTAAATGGCCGACCCCTTATCCTGAGACAATGCCCCCTAGTTCTAGACACTCCAGCCAGGGGACCTCATCCCTCTTTGTCGAGGGATACGTACACTATTCCTAACCCGTGCGATACGCAACTTGGAAGTGTTTGTTGGGACAGTGTAGAGGGAGCTTTACTCTGATCTAACCCAGGCTGTACCTGACTTGGGAGTGTTTGATTTAGATGCTGCAGAGGGAACTTTACTTTGTATCTTACCCGTGCTATACCTCACCTGAGCGTGTATGATGGTTCAGTGTAGAGGGATATTTACACTATACCTAACCTGTGCGATACCTGACTGGGGAGTGTTTCATGCGACTGTGTACAGGGTGCTTTACACTGTATCTAACCCGTGCTGTACCTGACCTGGGAATTTTTGATGGGACAGTGTAGAGGGAGCGATACTCTGTATCTAACTTGTGCTATACCTGCCCTCAGATTGTTTGATGGGACAGTGTAGAGGGAGATATTCTCTGTATCTAACACATGCTGTACCTTCCCTGGGACTGTTTGATAGGACAGTGTACAGGGAACTTTACACTGTTCTAACCCGTGCTATACCTGACCTGAGAATTTTTGATCGGACAGTGTAGACAGAAATTTACGCCTTATCTAACCCATGCTTCACCTGTCCTGGGAGTGTTTGATGGGACAGTGTAGAGGGATATTTACTCTGTATCTAACCTGTGCTATACCTGACCTGGGAGTGTTTGATGGGAGCTTTACTCTACATCTAACCCATGCTATGCACAAGAAATAGGAGGAGGAGGAGGCCATTCGGCCCTCGAGCCTGCTCCGCCATTTAATAAGATCATGGCTGATCTTCTACCTCATCTCCACTTTCCTGCCCTATCCCCATATCCCTTGATTCCCTTAATATTCAAAAATCTATCGATCTCTGTCTTGAATATACTCAACGACAGAGCCTCCACAGCCCTCTGGGGTAGAGAATTCCAAAGATTCACCAGCCTCTGAGTGAAGAAATTTCTCCTCATCTCAGTCCTAAATGGACGACCCCTTATTCTGAGACTGTGACCCTGGTTCTAGACTCCCCAGCCAGGGGAAACATCCTCCCTGCATCTACCCTGTCAAACCCTGTAAGAATTTTGTATGTTTCAATGAGATCACCTCTCATTCTTCTAAACTCTAGAGAATATAGGCCTAGTCTACTCCATCTCTCCTCATAGGAACGATCCCCCCATCCCAGGAACCAGTCTGGTGAACCTTCGTTGCACTCCCTCTATGGCAAGTATATCCTTCCTTAGGTAAGGAGACCAAAACTGTACACAATACTCCAGGTGTGGTCTCACCAGGGCCCTATATAATTGCAGTAAGACGTCTTTACTCTTATACTCAAATCCTCTTGTAATAAAGGCCAACATACTATTTGCTTTCCTAATTGCTTGCTGTACCTGCATGTTAACTTTCAGTGATTCGAGTACAAGGACACCCAGGTCCCTCTGAACACCAACATTTCCCAATCTCTCTCCATTTAAACAATATTCTGCTTTTTTATTTTTCCTACCAAAGTGGATAACTTCACATTTCTCCACATTATATTCCATTTGCCATTTACTTGCACATGCACTTAGCCTGCCTATATCCCCTTGAAGCCTCCTTGCATCCTCCTCACAACTTACATTCCCACCCAGCTTTGTATCATCAGCAAACTTGGATATATTACATATGGTCCCCTCATCCAAATCATTGATGTAGATTGTGAATAGCTGAGGCCCAAGCACTGATCCTTGCGGTACCCCACTAGTTACAGCCTGCCAACCCGAAAATGACCCGTTTATTCCTACTCTCTGTTTTCTGTCCGTTAACCAATCCTCAATCCATGCTAGTATATTACCCCCAATCCCATGAGCCCTAATTTTGTTTAATAATCTCTTGTGTGGCACCCTATCGAATGCCTTCTGAAAATCCAAATACACCACATCCACTGGTTCCCCCTTATCTATTCTGCTAGTTACAACCTCAAAAAATGCTAACAGATTTGTCAAACACGATTTCCCTTTCATAAATCCGTGTTGACTCTGCCCAATCCTATTATTATTTTCTAAGTGCCCTGTTACCACATCCTTAATAATAGATTCTAGCATTTTCCCTACTACTGATGTCAGGCTAACTGGTCTGTAGTTCCCTGTTTTCCCTCTCCCTCCTTTCTTAAATAGTGGGGTTACATTTGCTACCTTCCAATCTGCAGGAAACATTCCAGAATCTATAGAATTCTGGAAAATGACAACCAATGCATCCACTATCTCTGTAGCCACCTCTTTCAAAACCCTAGGATGTAGGCCATCAGGTCCAGGGGATTTATCAGCTTTCAGTCCCATTAATTTCTCCGGTACTATTTTTTTACGAATACTAATTTCTTTCAGTTCCACATTCTCGCTAGCTCCTTGGTTCTCCACTATTTCCGGGAAGTTTTTTGCATCTTCTTCCGTAAAGACAGACACAAAGTATTGTTTAATTTCTCTGCCATTTCCTTATTCCCCATTATAACTTCTCCTGTCTCAGCCTGTAAGGGACCCACATTTACTTTCGCTAATCTTTTCCTTTTAACATACCTATAGAAGCTTTTACAGTCTGGTTTTATGTCTCTCGCTAGTTTACTCTCATATTCTATTTTCCCTTTCTTTATCAATTTCTTGGTCCTCCTTTGCTAAATTCTAAAATCCTCCCAATCCTCAGGCTGACTATTCTTTTGGCAGCATTATAAGCCTCTTCCTTTGATCTAATACTATCTTTAACTTCTCTTGTTAGCCACGGTTGGACCACTTTTCCTGTGGGGTTTTTCTGCCTTAAAGGAATGTATATTTGATGTAAATTATGCATTAATTCTTTAAATGCTAGCCATTGCTTGTCTACCGTCATACCTTTTAATGTAGTTTCCCAATCTACCGTAGCCAACTCGCCCCTCATACCTACATAGTTTGCTTTGTTTAGATTTAAGACCCTAGTTTCAGATTTAACTAAATCACTTTCAAACTCAATTTAAAATTCTATCATGTCATGGTCACTCTTCCCTAAAGGCCCCTTTACTACAAGGTTATTAATTAACCCTTTCTCATTGCACAATACTAGATCTAAAATAGCCTGTTCCCTAGTTGGTTCCTCAACATACTGATCTAGAAAACTATCTTGCATACATTCCATTAATTCGTCCGCCACACTATTACTGCAAATTTGGTTTGCCCAGTCTATATGTAGATTAAAGTCCCCCATGATCACTGTATTACCCTTGTTACATGCGCCTCTAATTTCCTGATTTATACTCTGCCCTACATTATTATCAGGGCTACCCCTCCTCCTTTTCAATTTTGCCTATCTCTTCTAAAAGTTAAGTATCCTGGAATATTTAGTTCCCAACCTTGGCCACTTTGTAGCCACGTCTCCGTTATGGCTATTAGATCACACCTGTTAATTTCTATCTGCGCTAGTAATTCATCTATTTTGTTGCGAATACTTTGCACATTCAGATATAGTGCCTTTAGATTTGACATTTCTTTTTTTCCCTGATGTCACCTTAGTCACTGATGCCTTATTACCTTTGTTACTCTCTCTGTTCCTTCCTGACCCACTCTGCTTATTTTTACCCTAAACTCTGCTTTAGAGCCTTGATATTTCTCTTGCTGCTTTTAAATTTAATCTTTCCTGAATCCTCCCACCCCCCCTTCATTAGTTTAATGACGTAAAAGTGTTTGATGGGACCATGCAGAGGGAGCTTTACTCTATCTCGAACCCTTGCTGTACCTCCTGTGGGACTGTTTGATGGGACCGTGTAGAGGGAGCTTTACTTTGTATCCTAACCGTACTATATGTCACCTGCCAGTGCTACTTGCGACAATGAAGAAGGAGCTTTACTCTGTATCTAACCTGTGCTATACCTCACCTGAGCGTGTATGATGGTACAGTGTAGAGGGATAGTTACACTATACCTAACCTGTGCGATACCTGACCGGGGAGTGTTTGATGGGACAGTGTACAGGGAGCTTTACTCTGTATCTAACCCGTGCTGTACCTGCCCTGGGATTACCTCGACTGGGAGGGGCTTGGGCTGCTTTGTGACATCGTACCTGGCTGCTGCTGTTATTGGCTTCTGGCTCCTTTGTGATGTCACCTGGAGACAGGTTTACGCCCCTGGTTACACACCATCAGTGGCATTTCACTGTGGGAGGAGATGGAGTTGGCAGCAGATATGGAGAGTGAGTTTAGTCAATATAAATAAGGGTAAAGAAAGAAAAGAACAATTTAATAGTAAAGTAAGTAATTCAACCAAATGTCATTAATTGCAAATATATTGAACTAATCATGGTCACAAAAACAGTCCCACTGTATTCCAGTTACAGATTCTAGAATTAATAATCTTTTTTATATTACAAGTTTCTTGGAGTGAGCAATATCTCAGGAAGGTGGAGAGAGAGAAGTCGAATCATCACCACACTAACTGGGACTGGAGAAATGTCACTGGGTTCACAGAGCAGATCTGGTGGGACAAACACCCAGTGTCGGAGATGGGATAAAACGGGAAGCTTCAACAATGTTTGGAAAGGTAAGGAACTCTACTGAGAATCCCATCAGTCCAGGATTTTGTCAAAGTGAGAGTCTAACCAGATACTGGGAGCTGTTCAACATCTACCATCAAGCTCACCCTTTGATGCAGCAAGTTGACCGGAGCTTAACTCCTATATAAACCTTGCCCAGACCTCACCTGGGAATGCTGGACACCTCCGTGTAGTGGGATTTTTATTCAGCATCAATCCCATGCTGTACCTGAGCTGGTGTGCTTCATTGGGTAGTGTAAAGGGAGCTGCACGCTGCTTTTAACACATTCTGTATCTGAGTTGGCTGTGCTTGATGAACCAATTGAGAGAGAGCTTTACCTAACTCGTGCAATACCTGATCTGGGAGTGTTTGATGGGACAGTGTAGAGGGAGCTTTACTCTGTATCTCGCCTGTGCTGTACCTGGCCTGGGAGTGTTTGATGGTGCAGTGTAGAGGGAGCTTTACTCTTTATCTCGCCTGTGCTGTACCTGGCCTGGGAATGTTTGATGGTGCAGTGTAGAGGGAGCTTTAACCCATTATAGCACATGATTTCCCCTCCAATTATTGCTCCGATGGTCCCTGAATCTGACACCCCTGATATCACTGATTATTGCTGCTGACACCCCTTCCTATTACAGGGAGTAGACTGGTTTCAGAACAGAGGACTGTAATATCCCAAAACCATTGCCTGAAGCTGCCACTCACCGCCAAAGTAGGAGGGAGACACACTGCCTGATATAAAGAGAAGGGAGACTTTGAGGTGTATAATGCAAGAGGTGGGCATGGGGGCCATTGAATAGTGGGTCCTCACAGTTTGAGGATGGGAGGGAGAATTCGTGAGGGGTAATTTTGGGAGTCTGTGCTCCCTGTGGCACCAGTGGACCCACACCGGGGAGAAGCCGTTCGAATGCACCGTGTGCACGAAGCGGTTTAACTCCTCCAGTTTGTTGCAGCACCAGCGGATCCACACCGAGGAGGCCACTTGAGTTGTACTGTGTGTGAAATGCAATTTGACACATCTGGTTAGCTTCCACACCAGTGAATTGACACCAGAGGGAAACTGTTGAATGGACTGGATTCACAACTGTCCCTGTTTCACTGAGATTCACAGAGTGAAACCAACTATAAACACTTGAGGTTTGCAGTAATTTGATGTTTAGAATGGTCTCCTTTGCTGCAGTAACTGTGCCAATGAAGTTGATTATATCACTGCTCACAATCTCACGGCACAATATCGCACTTTCCCCCGGAGAGTTACAGAATTAAGTGTCGGCTAAAAACATTGTATTTCCACAAGGGAGAGTGTAATTATAGGAACAGGAGTCGGCCACTTAGCCCCTCGAGCTGTTCCGCCATTCAGTGAGATCATGGCTGATCTGTGACCTAACTCCATAGACCCTCCTTTGCCCCATATCCCTTCATACCGTTGGTTAACAAAAATCTATCAATCTCAGATTTAAAATTAACAATTGACCTCATCAATTGCCGTTTGCGGAAGAGAGTTCCAAACTTCGACCACCCTTTGTGTGTAGAAGTGTTTGCTAACTTCACTCCTGAAAGGCCTGGCTCTAATTTTGAGATTGTGCCCCCGGAACACGATGGATATCCTGATCCTGGAGCGATTGAGCCCAGTTTGATACTTGACCTTCTTGTAGGCGTGGACAATTCACAAACAAAGTCTGTGGTGTGAAGAGTGCAGGTCAATTCTGTTAAACCCTGTAATATGTGCAAACAGGAGGACTGCCCAGGTTGTGACTGGGACACAAAGCTTACGAAGAGAAAACTCTTGTTCTACTGATGTCAGGACAAGGCTAGCAGAAGCAACGGGTCGACGAGGTACATGTAACCCGTGAGATAAGGCAGTGGATATCGCAGTAGAGGAGCATGAGATTTCTGAATGGAATGGGTCTGTGGGATCTGGAGAATCCAGGCAGGGTGTCTGAGTCAGTGCCGCCTTTTAACAGCAAGAAGGCATCTTGCCCGGCTGCAGTCCACCACCTTTTTCCTTTTTCAGAGGAAAATCTAATGGTTTTGTCATATCTGCAAATTTAGGAATGAACTGTTGGGGTGAATTCAAGAAGCCCTAAAAATTGGCCCAAGTGTGTTTAGGTCACAGGGTGGAGGTGACTTTAATATATGGGAGTGGGCATCCACTGTGTGCGGAAACATTGTGGTCAGGAATAGGCACTGAATGGGTTAAAAACTAGGCCATTGACAGGCTGAGTTTTAGCCCAGCTTGTGACCGTGCTATGAATAAATGTTCCTCCAGCGTCCTGTGGGTACAAGCAGATTGTCAACATAAAACAGAACACGAGGCTCTAACTGTAAGGGCTCTAAAGTAGATTCCATCAATGAGTGAAACTAGTCAAGTTGTTTGTATTCACTGACTTGAGTCCTGAAACGTGGAACTAATAGTAATAAATGTTAGCATCATTTCTTTACACTGAGAACTGGAACTAGCAAGAGTTTTACTTGGTAAATATTCAGGCAGAGTTGAAGATCTGATCTTAAATTCTCAATGACTGGGAAAAGCATGTGAGCCACGCTGGCCCTACTTTTCCTGTGGGTTTTATGGTGGTTTAATGCTCACTGTGGATTTATGAAAACTGCTGCAATCAACTTAATGTGAGGAAAGATCAGGACACGGTTAAAAAGTCACGGGCATGGTTTGCCCAATCAAGCGCATGAGTTCTGCCAAATTTCCGCTTCAATAGATCGAGTTTACTCAGCTTTAATTTTAACTAAAGGGCCATTTTTTAAACAGTTAAGACACAAAGGTTTTTTTATTGCCCCATTACTAGTTTCACAGAGATGAGTATACGACTTATTCACTGGTATCCTTGCTATCTTAAGCGACCACAGCACAGGTACAATGTATAACTACAAGTAAAAGGCTTCCAAAATTGGAAGATTTATAAAAAAAAAAGCACCTAACTTGCATCCTCAAGAAATGCAAACCTTTAGTTGATTATCATTATCACTATCGTTACCCATCATGTTTCTGTCAGCCTGTGTAGCACAATCCTTTTTTTAAAATTCATTTATGGGATGTGGGCGTCGCTGGCAAGGCCAGTGTTTATTGCCCATCCCTAATTGCCCTTGAGAAGGTGGTGCTGAGCCACCACCTTGAACCGCTGCAGTCCGTGTGGTGAAACTACTCCACAGTGCTGTTAGGGAGCGAGTTGAGGAAAATAAAATTAAAATAAAGAAAAGTCTTGCATTTATAGAGCGCCTTTCACAACCGCAGGACGTCCTAAAGTGCTTTACAGCCAATGAAATACTTTTGAAATGTAGTCACTGTTGTAATGTAGGAAACGCAGCAGCCAATTTGCGCACAGCAAGCTCCCACAAACAGCAATGTGATAATGACCAGATAATCTGTTTTGTTAAGTGATGTTGGTTGAGGGATAAACATTGCCGAGGACACCGGGGATAACTCCCTTGCTCTTCTTTGAATAGTGCCATGGGATCTTTTACATCCACCTGAGAGGACAGACGGGGCCTCGGTTTAACGTCTCATCTGAAAGACGGAACCTCCGACAGTGGAGGTGAGTTTGCTGCTAACTGAGCCACGGCTGACACCTGCTTTGAAATTTTGTTTGTGCATCTCAGTAAAATGAAAATAGTATTTTCTGGCCCTGTACCGGGCACATACAGGGACATACCAATGTATTTAATGTGTGTGGATATAAATGTTGCACATTATTTCAGGTTGAATCCCAAAATTATTATTTTTTGATGGGAGGATGAAAATAGGAATACAGAAGTTGAGAATCAAGAGCTGTACAAAATAGTAATTGTACCCTTGGTGCAGAGGGAGCCCATTCTAGCAGCACACAGACTCCCGACACACCAAAGCTCGTCTTTGTTCAAATGATATCTGATCCATGAGACACCTGCTGTGCTGCTGTTCAATGGGGAGGTGTTAAACCCGTGAACACCTGATTTACTTGGATCTTACTTTGAGTATAGAAGATTGAGGGGTGTTTGTTTAAGATGATTTAAGGACTTGATCGGGTCGATAGAGAGAAACTATTTCCTCTGGTGGGGGGAGTCTAGAACAAGGGGGCATAACCTCAAATTTAGAGCTAGGCCGTTAAGGGGTGATGTCAGGAAGCACTTCTTCACACAAAGGGCAGTGGAAATCTGGAACTCTCTCCCCCAAAAAGCTGTTGAGGCTGGGGGTAAATTGAAAATTTCAAAGCTGAGATTGGTAGATTTTTGTTAGGCAAGGGTATTAAGGGTTACAGAACCAAGGGGGGTAGATTGGGTTAAGATGCGGATCAGCCATGATCTAATTGAATGGGGCGGAACAGGCTCGAGGGGCTGAATGGCCTCCTCCTGTTCCTATGTTCAATTTAACCAGTTTCTTCTTTTCTCCTTCCAAGTTATCATTATTCAATTGTGTTTTTACTAACTGTTATTCCAAGTCTCCCTTTTGCTGTGTGAGATCATTTGTCCTCCTTTCCCACTCCTGGATCTCATTTTGTAATCTCTGTGGTTCTCCACCATACTCAGTCCGACACTGATTATTTTCTTCTTGTAACACAATTGCTTGTTTTTTTTTTACTTTCACCTACTTCATCCTTTATGTTCGTAAAAAAAACTGAATTCTGAGTTTTCCGTCTCCTTTCTTGGATCTAATGAATCTACCGGGCCTTGTCATTTCCTTTTATCTTGTTTTTAGCCGTCCTCAAGGTCCTTGTGCTTATTATTTTTCAGCAGTTCACGATTGATATCTCATTGGAGCCGTTCTAACCGCTGCCCACATCGTTCCTCTGCAAGCCCATTCACTTTTTATTACCAGGGGTGTTTAACCCTTTCCATGTAGTTCAGGTTTTTTTCAGAAACTTAATTTTAGTTAGCACAGCACGATTCACCATAATCATGCATTGCTAATGATATCGAGCACTCTCAGTAACCGCCTCCCTGCACCCTGCCGACCATTACTAATGGCAATCCTCTGGAAATTAAATACTTGACGCAGAAGGTTCGCCATTTCTCTATCCAATACTAAAGTCTGTTCCTCAATCTCGTACTCTAAAGTAACTTCTGTCACCCTCGGGTTTGCCTCCCCTCGCCTCCTCCCCCCTCCTGCAGTATTTCTGTAAGTTTGTACTTTCCTTCCTATCCCATAGACTTGGCTCATTGCCACGGTGGGTGAATCCAATTGGTGTGAGCGATCCATTTTTGTAGGTTAGTAACCAAGGCCTTCACCACATATTGTACATTCTGAATCATAATGCCTCGATAGCCACGGGTCAAGACTCCTGCTGGTGGTCACCAACGGAGCTTTTTGCCTTCTTGGGGTTGGGTTTACTTGGACACATATCAGGGACTGAATACACTGTGTCTGCTTGTCCCTGGCCATTCCTGCTCACCATCCTAAATCAGTCAGCCTTTTTAGTGTATTATTGATCCCTTGATACCCTGCTGTGGGTGCCTCATGTACCACATATAATAATACAGCTAATTGTTTCTCAGGGACGACCTGGCCTAGAAATTGGTTTGCCCGAAAACGGGCGTGGGGATTGTGATGCACTAGCTGGACCACATCAAGCACTATTGGGTTCTGCTCTCCTCTGCCAAAACTGATCAGTACTCCAGGATCATCCTGCAATGCAAAGATAACCCCCGGCTTCTCTTCTCCACCAACAACCGTCTTAAACCCCTCTCCCCTGCCCCCTCCACCCTCCCCTCCAACAACAAGTGCGAGGAGCTCCTGCACTTCTTTGTCATTAAGGTTGAGACCATCCGTTCAGCTGCCTCTGCCACTTCCCTCCCCTCCCCTTGCCCTCTGAGCCGAGCTTTCCACAAGGTTCAATCCCCCCGCCCCAGCCTTGAACTTGCACCTTCCTCTACTTTCTCTCCAATCTCCCCTCATGGTGTCTCCGAGCTCATTTTCTACAGGAGACCCAGCTCTTGCTCTCTCGACCCAATTCCAACTAAACTGCTAATCACCCAACTTATGTTTCTGACCCCAATGCTAGTTGACATTGTAAATGGTTCCCTCTCCTCATGAACTGTCCCCCTCTCTTTCAAAACCATTGGAGTTTAGAAGAATGAGAAGTGTCTTCACAGTAGAGGACACTGAAAACATCCCAGTAATAGTAGAAAATCAAGGGGCAAAAGGGAGGGAGGAACTTAAAACAATCACTATCACTAGAGAAAAAGTGCTAGGCAAACTTATGGGTCTAAAGGCTGTCAAGTCCCCTGGACCTGATGGCCTGCATCCTAGGGTCTTAAAAGAAGTGGCTACAGAGATAGTGGATGCATTGGTTGTAATCTTCCAAAATTCCCTTGACTCTGGAAAAGTCACAGCGGATTGGAAAACCCCAAATGTAACGCCCTTAGTCAAAAAAGGAGGGAGACAGAAAGCAGGAAACTATAGGCCAGTTAGCCTAACATCTGTCATTGGCAAAATGCTCGAATCCATTATTAAGGAAGTAGTAGCAGGGCATTTAGAAAATCAAAATACAATCAAACAGAGTCAGCATGGTTTTATGAAAGGGAAATCGTGTTTGACAAATTTATTAGAGTTCTTTGAGGAGGTAACAAGCAGGGTGGCTAAAGTTGATGTAGTATACTTGGATTTCCAAAAGGCATTTGACAAGGTGCCACATAAAAGGTTACTGCATAGATAAGAGCTCATGGTGTTGGGGGTAATATATTAGCATGGATAGTGGATTGGCTAACTAACAGAAAAGAGAGAGTCGGGATAAGTGGGTCATTTTCAGGATGGCAATCTGTAACTAGTGGGGTGCCACAGGGATCAGTGCTGGGGCCTCAACTATTTTCAATCTATATTAATGACTTGGATGAAGGGACTGAGTGTACTGTTGCCAAATTTGCTGCTGATACAAAGATAGGTGGGAAAGCAAGTTGTGAGGACATAGAGTCTGCAAAGGGATATAGATAGGTTAAGTGAGTGGGCAAGAATTTGGCAGACGGAGTATAAGAATAGAAAAGAAAAATATTATTTAAATGAAGAAAGACTACAGAATGCGGCGGTACAGAGGAATTTGGGTGTCCTCGTACATGAAACACAAAAAGTTAACATGCAGGTGCAGCAAGTAATTAGGAAGGCAAATGGAATGTTGGCCTTTATTTCAAGGGGGATAGAGTATAAAAGTAGGGAAGTCTTGCTACAACTGTACAGGGCGCTGGTGAGACCACCCCTAGAGTACTGCGTACAGTTTTGATCCCCTTATTTAAGGAGGGATATACTTGCATTGGAGGCAGTTCAGAGAAGGTTCACTAGGTTGATTCCTGGGATGGAAGGGTTGTCTTATGAGGAAAGGTTGAGCAGGTTGGGCCTATACTCATTGGAGTTTAGAAGAATGAGAGGTGATCTTATTGAAACATATAAGATTCTGAGGGGGCTGGACAGGGTCGATGCTGAGAGGATGTTTCCCCTCGTGGGGGAATCTAGAACGAGGGGGCACAGTCTCAGAATAAGGGGTCGCCCATTTAAGACATGGATGAGGAGGAATTTCTTCTCTGAGGGTCGTGAATCTTTGGAAATCTTTACCCCAGAGAGCTGTGGAAGCTGAGTCATTGAATATATTCAAGGTTGAGATGGACAGATTTTTGAGCAACAGGGAAGTCCAGGGTTATGGGGAACAGGCAGGAAAGTGGAGTTGAGGCCAAAATCGGATCAGCCATGATCTCATTAAATGGCGGAGCAGGCTCGAGGGGCCGAATGGCCTGCTCCTGCTCCTATTTCTTATGTTCTTATGTTTTAAATCCACTTTAAATACTTCCATCGGTCATACAGCAGCAGATAGTAATGGTATTGCCATTATCACAGGGATCAGTCCCACAATAATGTCACTCTGCTGGCAAGGCCTCCTGGCATAATACACCCATCTGAACCTTCACACCTTCAACCAATCCATAGACCCATCCCATTCCCAGATGCTCATTTGTTTGTCTGATAGAAAATATGGGATCCGATTATTTTCTATATCACTTAACTCCTTTTGAACCTGATTCCGCACATACCGTCCATACATTGCCTTTGATACCAGTTGCTCCTTATAGACTTTGATGTTTTGAATAATTACAGTATTAACTTTATCGCAAACCTGTCCCAACCCTTCTGCCAGTTCTTTTATTGAAAGCAGGAACTCTCCTTCTGAGAAGGGCAAAAAGAGAGAGCAAGAGAAAAGATTAGCAGGTAACATAAAAGGGAACCCAAAAATCTTTTATAAACATATAAAAAGTAAAAGGATAGTTAAAGGAATGATGGGGCCAATTAGGAACAAAAAGGAAATCTTCTTGGGGAATCCGGGCCTGACTGAGGTACTGAATGAGTACTTTGCATCTATCTTCACAAAAGAAGAGGATATATGGGGGTATGGTATCATAGTGGTTATGTTACTGGACTGATAATCCAGAGGCCTGCGACAGCTTGACATAGTCATATTCACAGAATCATACCTTTCAGCCAACGTCCCAGACACCTCCATCACCATCCCTGGATATGTCCTGTCCCACCAGCAGGACAGACCCACCAGAGATGGCGGCACAGTGGTATACAGTCTGAAGGGGGTGGCTCTCGGAGACCTCAACATTGACTCTGATCCCAATGAAGACTCATGGAATCAGGTCAAACATGGACAAGGAAACCTCCTGCTGATTACCACCGACTGCTCTCCCTCAGCTGATGAATCATGACTTGGAAGAAGCCACTGGCAGCAATGGCACAGACTGTACTCTGGGTGGGCGACTTCAATGTCCATCACCAAGAGTGGCTCGGCAGCATGACTACTGACCAAGCTGGCCGAGTCTTGAAGGAACCAACATAAGAGGAAAACCTACTTGACCTCGTCCTCACCAATCTACCTGTCAAAGATGCATCTGTCCATGACAGTATTGGGAGGAGTGACCACCGCAGTCCTTGTCGACACAAAATCCCATCTTCACACTGAGGACACCCTCCACTGTGCTCAAAGGGTAGATTCAGAACAGATGTAGCAGCTCAAAACTTGGCATCCATGAGGTGCTGTGGGTCATCAGCAGCAGCAGAATTGTATTCCAACTCAATCTGTAACCTCATGGTTTGGCATATCCCTCACTCTACCATTACCATCAAGCCAGGGACCAACC